>CM023456.1:93836651-93900654 GCA_013339765.2 Haemaphysalis longicornis
CGAAAATTACGCATTTAGTTCAAAAGAGCAACAGTTATAAGAATAAGCACATTTTGGCCCGAAATTCGTAGCCCAAGTACAGAATACAAAGTTGCAACAGATTTAAGCCTCAAAAGGACGTAGAATGAGGCTAGTTGGCGGTTCTTCATGTTCAATTGCGTTAAGCATACAGACGAACGGACATTAACGGACAGGGACGAGGCGCAAAATATAAAAGCACAAGATATAAACCCCCTTTCATGGCTGGGATGCCTTAAAATTCATTACATTAAGCTCGAGAATCACGCCCTACTTCAGAACTCGAGCCTTACACCAGCTTGCTTTGTGTTCTTTTTCTTTTGCCGAGGAGATTTCTCTTGTCTAAAAATGGTACAGACCTTTCCTCATCAGAGGCTGCAGAGGAATTCAATTCTGTTTTTTGTTCTGTGTTTACAAATGAAAGCCCATTACCAGCCACTCTTACTTTACAGTCATTAGATTCATCAATGGATGACTTGCTTATCACTCAGAGGGTATTGCTGCAGCCATTGATAGACTCCCGACCAACTCTGCACCAGGCCCCGATGAAATATGCACCAAACTACTAAAAATGACTAAAGTGGTCATATCCCCGATCTTAGCTGCTTTATTTCAGCAATCGATAGACACAGGATGCGTACCGTTTGCTTGGAGAATTGCCCGTGTTATCTCCATCTTCAAGTCAGGCGACCCATCTGTGCCTCTTAACTACAGACCGATTTCCTTAACCAGCATAGTTTGCAAACTTCTAGAACACATAATATCATCTGCCGTAATGAGCTACCTAACAAAAGAGAGCTTCTTTTTTTCTAATCAACATGGTTTTTTGAGAGGCCGTTCTTGTGAAACTCAGTTATTCTAATTAATGACTGATCTCCATAATGCAGTACATTCGTCCTCACAAATAGATGCTATATTCATAGATTTCGCCAAGGCCTTCGACAAAGTCCCTCACATCCGTCTAATGGAAAAACTTTCTGCTCTTAATATCAACCCTAAGATTAACAGGTGGATTACGAACTTCCTAACCCATCGGTTTCAGTCGGGTAACCATTAATGATCATTCCTCCTCTTTAGCTCAAGTAACTTCCGGTGTTCCACAGGGCTCAGTCTTGGGTCCTATCTTATTTTTAATATATATCAATGACATTAACACTAATATCTCTTCTACTATCCGATTATTTGCGGATGACTGCATCATTTATAAGCAAATTAAAAACCCCCAAGATTTCTTATCCTTGCAAGCAGACCTTAATCAACTGACGAAATGGTGTAGGGATTGGCAGATGGAAGTAAATGTGCCCAAAACTAACGCCATGACATTTACCAAAACTAGCGCGTCTGAGCCCCGTCACTATTTTCTCAATAGTATGCCTGTACAAACCGTAACCATGGTAAAAATACTTGGGGTCCACATAACGTCTGATCTAACCTGGAATCACCATATCGATACAATAACCAGCAAGCTTCTAAATCACTCGGATTCATTAGGCGAAATCTGCATTCAGCTAACACATCCACAAAGCTTCTGGCCTACCAAACACTTGTTCGATCAAAGATTGAATATGCAGCGCTAATCTGGAACCCCATCAGTCGTATCTCGTAAATAAACTTGAGGCACTCCAAAATAAAGCTGCCCGATTCATTCTCAGGAACTACTCACGAACATCAAGTATAACAGAAATGAAACAATCCCTGAACTTAACACCTCTACAACAACGCCGGCTTTATAGTCTTTTATCGGTTTTTCATAGGCTATACCACAGCCAGTCTTCTTTCGCTGCCTCGCACATAAGACCCGCTGGTCGCGTTTTTCCCCGTTTAGATCATGCATTCAAAGTTCAACCAATATTCGCGCGTACCAACCTATTTTTCTTTTCGCCACTCTTACTTGCTATTCGTCACTGGAATCAGCTCCCAGGTAACATCGTCACCCTCAGTAATCACGACTCATTTATCAAAGAGTTGCAGTTATTCCTCAATGTATAAATCATTTTTCAGTGTTTGTGTCATTTTTGAACCTCTTAGATTGGTTCAATGTTCGATGTTTGTGTTATTTTGAACCTGGGTCATTTTTTAACCCTCGCATTTTAGGGATTGGATAACTGTCGTGCGCCTTTTGTGTACCCTTTTTTTGAAACTATGCATTTCGGCATGAATGTATTTGTATTCGCATTTTTTTTGGGTGTTGCTGTTTTTAATGTTGCAATGTGTTCTTTTTTTCATTGCGACCCCTATGTAACGCCCGTAAGGGCCTTTAGGGTAAATGAATAAATAAATAAAGACTGTGTTGAACTCTGACGTGAAACATAGGAAATTCTTCGCTCAACAGCAAATGCATTCACATTGTGAGCTGTTGCTCGCGCTGTCGTCTTCAGCTAAACGTTGACTGCTGTCATTACGCTATTTAGTTCACGCATATAAAATACCGTCTGGCCTCCAAACACTCAATAAAAAAATCCCGGGCCATGTGCACTAATCTGAAACCTGGGGAGGGGCGAAGCATGCAGTGTATAAGTGTATTCAAAGATTGCAAGTCTCCCTTGCCACACGGCGCGCGCTGATTGGGCGCTGAAGAAGCGCCGGTGGGAGTAGCAATCGCGCGCTTGCTGAGGCGGTGGCGCCCTCTCTTGTGTTGAACCGGATTTAAGTAATTTGCATGCCCCATCTGCCCCAGTTTGGGGTAGTGGCAGGGGTAAGTATGCTTTTTACGTAAGTATGGAACTCTCCACACTCCCACGCCTCACCCTGGGGGCTCGGCCTCGGTGATTAACAGGGCACCAGCCCCAGGTAAGTACGCCTTTTCTTGCTTTAATCGACCTACCACCCGACCCTACCCTACCCGTAGAGATCCGGGGGGGGGGGGGGGGGGCACCGGATCTCGGACTGTAACCCAAATTAGCGGACTGTAACACAAATTGTAACCCGTTTACAAACGCTTATGCTTGTGTTTAGCGGACAGGGAGCGTTCCACGCATCTTTAAAGCAAGTTAGTTTATTTTGAACCGGTTTTATCCATCATACACTATACTCTTAGTAGGCGTTGCGTTCTAGCGCGAGGCGTTGGAAAAGGAGTGTCCCGTTGTTTTAGTACTGTTACTACATGTGACGACGACGACATGAGACGCCAACAGCCTGAGCTCCTAAAAATTAACTGAAAATTGACTTCCCCGAATCAAAGGTCTGATCAGACACTTTGAACCGTTCCATTTCTTCGCAGAAACTGACTATATCAAACACTCACCTGGAATTATCCTTGCCAAGGTTTGACTCGACGAAGGAAAGAAACTGGTAGCAGAAATTCAATCCATCGGCACGGCACCAGAGTCCTTCCTAAAAATGGAGAGCGGGATTGATTGTCTTTCGTGAAATTTGTTCGATAATTGCACTTAGTGTGCCATAACGTGACAACACGTGAAGTAATAACATTCACACGGATAAAACGAAGAGCTACTGGATACCTAGTCGCAAATCAAGGCATAAAAAGCACACTGCCAATGGCTCTGCGTGCTGCTCTCTTCAAGCAGACTAAAACCAACGAACATTGCTGGATTCCTTCAGTGAGGAGTAACTTTATATAAAAATAAATTTACCCTAATTAAATGTTGATTGATTGATGGATTGTAGGGTTTAACGCGCCGACGCAACGCAGGCGATGAGGCGCGCCGTAGTGGAGG
Source organism: Haemaphysalis longicornis (assembly GCA_013339765.2). Classification (NCBI taxonomy): domain Eukaryota; kingdom Metazoa; phylum Arthropoda; class Arachnida; order Ixodida; family Ixodidae; genus Haemaphysalis; species Haemaphysalis longicornis. The sequence goes on from CM023456.1 coordinate 93,840,347, forward strand.
GCTCCGGATTAATTTTGACCAACCTGGGGATCTTTAACGTGCGCCGAAATGTCGTACACACGGGCGTTTTAAATGCAGAGCATTTCTTAGCCTCGCCTGTTCCTCAGTCGGACGGTGTCACCAGTTCCGCGTCCGCAGCAGGTGCGCCTCTCCTTCCCTCCTCTCTCTCAACAGCAGCTGGCGCGCGCATGCGTCGTAGTCAGCCCGTTCGCTCCGTCGCGGTCTCGCGTGGAAGGGCGCGCGCGGAAGGGCGCGCGCGTGGAAGGGCGCGCGCTGCTTGCGCATGCGCGCTCTCCCCCCCGTACTGCTCTCCCTCTACTGCGCGCGCTGCAAATATAGCGGCTAGCGGTCGCTCGTGTTTCAGTCACTGCGTTGCTCCTTCCTTCCTTGGTTGACGCTCGTGCCCACGTTTACTCGTGTCTGCTACTCCAGCATCACGGAAGAAGCGATGGAAGCAACACTGCCTTCAATCAGTACTGAGGCCCCAATGCTCTGCATTTACTCGTGTTCCCCTCGCGGGAAGGCGCGGGAATTTTTGCTTTTCGCCTCCATCAGAAAAGCGGCCGCCGCGGCCGGGAATCGAACCCGCGACCTCGTGCTCAGCAGCGCAACGCCTTAGCCACTGAGCCACCGCAGCGGGTACCCTAATTAAATGTAGGAGCGAAGAAACGATATTAATAGCGACACTGTGGCTGTTCATCTGCACTCGAGAAACGTGCTTATCGCTTGTTCTCTGACATTTTTGGCTTTGTTTCGGCAGCATCAACTGTCGGGAAAATATTCCTTTAGAAATTCTATGCTACATGCGTTCGTCTTTTTATTCGCATTAGGTAAAAATATTGAGATCATAAATTGCTCTGTTCACTTCCTTTTTTCTGTGGACAGTGCGGATATCCTGTGCCCTGTCGACCCGTGTAGCAGCTAACTACAGCGGGTCCTAGCTATAACTAGTTTTGAATTCTCTTTATCTCCATCTTCATTTAGGTCGGCATGAGTTCTTTTATTGTCTCTGTGGTTAATTGTTCTGCGTAACGGAACAATTTTAAGGCCCTAACAATCCATATGCTAGCCGATAACTCAGAGGAGCTGTTTCGGTTTAATTGGGTTGGACACAACCATAAAACAAAAGGTCTAAGGACACTGCGTGCATTTCTTAGACCTTCTTGGACTCCCTAAGCACTTCTTATGGTTTGTAAGGGCTAAAGCAGAAACGTCCAATTCGAGGTCTGCGAAGTCTGGCTTCGGCCTCGTGTTGTCAGAAAAAAGGGAACACTTGTGCCTAAGCGCAAGTGTTTCGCAGGTGTTTGGGTGAATTCCTTGCTAACTCGTAGTCCGGAAGCTCAGTCTTCTCACTCCAAACAACTTCTCTCACAATAGCACACAGAACATTCAGGAAGAAAGCGCAGCGCAATGGCGGTATACGCTTAGTCGCAACCTGCAACTCCGGTGCGAAGAGGCAAACGAGGAAAGCGAGGTAAGCGCGGAAGCGCCCAGCACAGCACACGTGCGGTTGCGTGCTTTTTTTTAGCTCTGCTTGGCATACAACACTTTAAGAAGAGGAGTGACGGCGCCACTTCTGATGTTAATAAATTTACCGAAATTACTCTGGAGTTGACCAACGACTGCGCGAAAGCATTGCACTTTCCCCTTTTTGTCTGTTTTCAGGTGTGACCACCCTGATAATTACGGTGCTCAAGGCCATCCCGATACTAGGATACAAACGCGACGAAAATCTTCCCTCTATTGAAGGCGGTTACGGAGGTCGTTGACGGTACTGGCGGACATTATAAAGTCGTCGTGCTATGAAATACAACTTGGTGCAGAATTACTTCGGGCAAGTTTTAGATCAAGCATTGTTTCAAAGTTACCAATAAGTTACGTCCTCTAAATTTGAGTATTTCGGGGCGACTTCTAAATACCGACGGCTGAACTCGACACAAAAGAACGCTCTTGGAGTAAAAGAGTGGATCAAACGGCGCTACTGGCTTTAATGGCTGAGTCTGGTAACGTGCGTTCGATATCAGCTGGTTAATAGAACAGATTTGCGGTATCAGTCAAAAAAACAATTTTTTTATCTGAGAGGTACCCGACTGTAAAATCTGCATACGTTGCGTAACATGCCAGTCCTCCAGCTTCAAAATTATTATTATTTAAAGTCACCGTTATATGATGGGTGATACGAAATCAACAGATTCGCTGGTCAGCCATGGAGTGCGTTGACGAATGTGCGGCTCAGACTTTTTGCAAGGCCGACGTATAGCGAGAGGGATCATCTGAGGACGGGCGCTAGTATCCCAGATAAGACTCCATGGCAAAGATTGAATCGAAGTGGAATAGTATTATCAATGCATAAGCGTTTGACGAAGCAATGTTAAGGACGCAGGATAGTCTGTAGTCCATTGCACATGCTGCCTGCACCACAGTGGATGCTACATTGTTGTCAACCATCTACGCATAGAGAATGTCTAACTCACACTGACATTCTACGGTGGCCCGCTGAAAAATAGCAGATAGGTATTAGGACCTTGGGAGGACACTTCCTTCGCCCATCTAGACGGTTAGAACGTCCCAACGTGTATTTCCGCTTTTCTTCAACGGGCCACCGCAGAAAGTCACTGTGAGTTAGACGAGCTGAGTGTGTAGATGGTCGGCAGCAATGAAGCAGGCAGCCTGTAAAACAAAGAATAGTATAAGAATGAAGCGAGACATGAAAACCAAATATTTTCGACAAAACCAGTAACTGACCTTTTCGCACTCTTCCGGTATTGTGTCCACGTTAAACTCTTTCAGGTACCGCACAACTCCGTTGTGGTCTCGGAAGCCACAGATCACACGCTTCAACCCCATCAGGTATGATTGGGACCACCAGTTCCAAAGCTTGTACCTGGAAGATGTCGGGGAAGAAGGTATTGTGTAATGACAGCTACTGCGATATTTTTGCACCACCTAGCACTCTCCTTTGCCGTTCATCGCAAATGACACAATAAACAGTGTTTCCTCTCGGTTTCGCTATCGCAAACTTTGGGAAGTTACCGTTGAGAGAATTTATGTCGGCGTCATCGTTTTAGTAACAATGATAGACGTCGTGGAATGAAGTCACAGCTCTGTAATATCTTGTCAAAGGTCAAAGAGGAGAACCGTGGCTCCACATGAATCGGCGGCTGACATCATCATCATCATCATCATCATCATCATCATCACCAGCACCCACAGCAGGGCAAAGGCTTCTCCCATGGATCTCCATTTACACCGGTGCTGTGCTAACTGTCATAAATTAACCCCAGAAAGTTCCCGATGTCATCTGCCCCTCGAACTTTCTGCCGCCCCCTGCCACGCTTGCCTTCTCTAGGGATCCACTCTGTTACTCTTAATGACCAACAGTTACCTTGTCTTCGCATTACATGTCCTTCCCACAGCCATTTCTTTCTAATTTCTACTAGTATGTCCTTAACACGCGTTTGTTCCCTGACCCACTCCGCTCTCTTCTTGTCCCTTAATGTTACGCCTACCATCTTCCATTCCATTGTTTGCTGAGTCGTCGTCAATTTAAGTTGAACCCTCTTAGTGAGCCTCCAGGTTTCTGCCCCGTAGGTGAGTACCGGTAAGATGCAGCTGTCATACACTTTCTTCTTCAGCGACAATGATAGGCTTCTATTCATTATCTGAGAATGCCTGCCATATGCACCCCACCCCATTCTGATCCTTCTAATTATCTCTGCCTCATGGTTGGGATCTGGGGTCACAACTTGGCCTAAGTAGATATATTCGCTTACCATTTCCACTGCCTCACCACCTATCTCCGCTGTGCTGTCCCAAGGTTATTGATCATTACTTTTGTTTTCTGCATATTCATTTTCAGGCCCACGGTTCTACTCTGTTCGCCCAGTGCGGAAAGCATGCTTTGCAATTCGTACCCCAGTTACTCAGCAAGGCAATGTCATCAGCGCATCTGAGGTTACTCAGGTATTCTCCTTAACCCTTACTCCCACGTGTTCCCAATCCAATGTTCTGAATACTTCTTGTAAACATGCTGTGATGAACATTGGAGAGATTGTGTCTGCTTGCCTGACGCCCTTCCTCAAAGGTATTCCACTGCTCTCCTTAAAGAGCGTGGTGGTAGCTGTGTACCCATTGCATATATATTCCTGTATTCTTACGTAATGCTCGTCTACACCCTGGTTCCGCAACCTCTGAATGACTGCTGAGGTTTCGACCGATTAAAGTTCTTTCTCATAATCTATGAAGGCTATAACAGGGGTTCAATATACTCCGCGCACTTCTCTATCACCTGATTGATCATGTGAATATGGTCTATTGTTGAAGAGCCTTTACGAAACCGTGCATGTTCATTAGGTTCACTGAAATCTCGCCTAGAGCACTAGAACCCTAGGGCTAGCACCCTAGGGCAGAACCCTAGGGCTAGAACCCTAGAACGGTGCCTAGAACCCTATAAACCCTCGCCTAGAGGGCCTTTAGGGGTACTCTGAATAAATTAATGAAAGCTAAGGTTGCAGAAATTCTGTTGGCGACTACTTTGGTAAGTACATTGTAGACCACTGACAGTAAGCTCATCGGCCTGAATTTTTTCAAGTCCTTCATGCCACCTTCCTTATAGACTAGGATGATGTTGGCGTTCTTCCAAGATTGCGGTACGCTTCCGGTCATTAGGCATTGCGTGTACAAAGTTTTGCCTGCTTTACACGTATAATTTGCCCGCCACCTTTCAAGAGGTCTGCTTTTATGTGATCTTCAGCAGGTGCTTTGCCCCCTTACATTTCTTTAAAAGCCTTCCTTCCTTACACCCGCCGCGGTGGCTCAGTGGCTAAGGCGTTGCGCTGCTGAGCACGAGGTCGCGGGTTCGATTCCCGGCCGCGGCGGCCGCTTTTCTGATGGAGGCGAAAAGCAAAAACGCCCGTGTGTACGAGATTTCGGCGCACGATAAAGATCCCCGGGTGGTCAAAATTAATCCGGAGCCCTCCACTACGGCGCGCCTCATCGCCTGCGTTGCGTCGGCGCGTTAAACCCTACAATCAATCAATCTTCCTTCCTTACGTTACTGGTGAAACGTCTATCTCGTCTGTACTACTTTCTCGCTCGGTATTATCCTGGATGTTCCCGCTACTGTACAGATCTCTATAGAACTTCTCGGCTACTACAACTCTTTTATCCCTAGTTGTGATGACATTGCTTTGCTTGTCTTTAAGACCATAAATCTGATTTTTCCTTATGCCAAGACGCCTTTTCACTGCTTTCAGGCTACCTCCGTTCTTTACCGCATGCTCGACCCTCTCCATATTATACTTCCGTATGTCAGCTGTATTGCGGTTAATGATTAAGTTCGAAAGCTCCGCTAGTTCTATTCTGTCAGCTGGGGTAGAGATTGTCATGCTCTGCCGTTTTGTACTCATATCTTTCGTCTCATGGGAAAGTATAAGCCTGTCTTACGGATGACTGCCGCCAGCGCTCGAGAGAAATTAAATTTGCTCATACATTTCACGTAAAATTCGATGTCACCTCTACGCTGTGCGCAAAAGAGCTTCGCTGGTCATCCAGCTTCACCCACTGCAATGGCTGTAGGCATTTCCATTGATTTTGTATACACCAAGGTTGCGCAGTTATTCCTTGGTTTATCTCTACAAGTTGATTGTTTCCGTATTAGATGTACGCGCGTGATTTCATTTCTATGATTCAGTTCATTTTCAATCTGCACTGTGCCGTTCCTGCTACAACCCATTCGATATTTTTGTGTGGCTTATTTGCTGCCTTTTCTAACGCCACTTTTTCAGTACTCCAGCAACAGGGTCCCGCGCGGAGAGTTTTATAGCCACAGCACCTCCTTCTGTGTTATTATTCCTACACAACCTCTGAAACATGTCACAAGTAAACTTGAATTTCAACTTCAATTTAACCTTGTAGGAACCTTGCGACTCTCAGTCCAGCCCGTTTACCTGCGGAAATTCTTCTCTTGCCGCTCCTCCTTAGGTATGATTCTCGTCTTCAGTTCCACGTACTTTGCCATCGACCGCTCATCCCGAACCGCATTGTCTATGGCGTCCACCTCTCCGCAGATGATGATGTTGTGCTTCCCCAGCCGGCTTCGGGCCACCGCCTGGAGGGACTCACGCTCCACGACTGGAGCGCCAGTAGCGGCCGGCATCCCCGGCTTCTCTGCGGTAGGCCTTGTATGTAACAACAGAAGCGCCACTTCTTTGTTCAGCACGCGGGAAAACGAAGAGCTGTTTTCGCGCAGCGACCAGATTGCGCCTGCGCAGTGAAACGCTCTCCGCAATGACAGACCTCGCGGAACATTTATAAAGAGATCTCCGCAATATTAATTTATTATGGCCAGTAATGACTCCTGGCCTTTATACGAAAAGGAATGCGCAGGCCTTGAGCCCCTGTCACTGCGACAACATCACACGCATTGTTCCATGCTCAGGCAAGAGCTAGATGGTGGTGTTTCCTGGCTCAAAGACTGTCAGTCTACTTTAGGTGTCTGTCTCACCTGTAAAATTCTACCTGTTGAAAATTAGATAAGAGTTAAGTTGTGTAAACTCATTAGAATATGCTATTCAAAGATGGTTTATAAAAATTTTAGTTCGTCCTGTTTCATCTACTCAGAGTACGCCTGGGGCCTCCTGGACAATTCTGATACGTCGAACCCCTTTGTGGTGAAATCCACTTATTTTTTAAGCTGAAAACTCTGTTTCTCCAGGCACAAACCCCTAAAAGGTTCGTAGCCTCAATATGACTTTCAAGGTCAGCCAAGGTCAAATCAGCGCCTTGTGCGGTTGCGCAGTGAAAGCGTCTATTCGCTCGTCCATTCCAAGGGGCGCGGTGCGGAAAGGGACGTAGGAGAAGGAGTAAAGGACTGTACCATCAGAAAATGGCACAAGGAGGCACTCGCTGCACCCAAGTTCACATCGCACTGGCGCCTATAGACCGTCGAATAAGCCGAGCACCCTCCGTGTGTTGTCTTGCAGTGTCATTGTGAGCGTGTACCCCGTCCTCTCGCCGAAACAACCGAGCTGTCGCTGGCCAAGTTTGGTTAGACCGTGTTCAACCACGCGAGATGCTGCTGTTTTTTTGCGGGGGGCGGGTGCGGTCACTGGTGGGCTTCAGTCCCCCCGTTTCCAAAAACGAAGGAGTTTACACCCCCCCCCCCACAATCCTGGCACGATTAGACAAGTCATGACTCCAAAACTAAAAAAATGGCGGAGTTGTTCAAAGTGGGAGGCTCCCAACAAGTCAGTCATTTTTTCACAAATCACGTTCCCTTTTCTTGGTAATCATTATTTGTTCCCAATTAACGTTGTTTCTTGCCTTGCTATAAACTTCTTGCAGACACATTACTATCATTGGAGTCTTCATGTGCCAATAAGAGTGGGCAAATCATTTTCTTCGCATCATTTTGTTCACACTGCCGATTGTACCAGGCGTGGAGGCGATTGCAAATGCATATCAAGTGCTATGTATAAAGGCAAATCAATCTTTTCTTATCAACAAATAATAGCCTTCACTATTAAATTATGTAGGGTGTTTGAAGTAAGTAACAAGCTAATATATAATGACACCTGCTAGACAGACGGGGTCCATCGAACGGTTAACGCAAAATACATTATTGAGAATCTTGGTATGGCTCAAACTTTCACTTTAACTGTTTTCTACATCTATGGCTTTTGAATGGCGCTTTCATTATATAAGCCCAATAAACCTGGCAATACGTGGGTGACAATTAGCAGCCCAAAAATTAAAGCTTTGCAAGAACGATGAGGTCCTTTGGTCACATCTGCATATCGGGAGATACGAAAATATACTAATATTAATAGTATTCTTAATATTATTCATCAGCAGCAGGGATTACCTTTAGCCCCCATACCTTGGGAACACTTCCGAATCTTCTGGGCAATAGCACACGCGCCATGTTACACGGCACAAATACCAAAAGTGCACAACGTAGTGCTTCTTGAGTCAATATCTAAGGTTTCGAATTTCTAACATCAAATATTACTACTGAATTTGTTTTAAAGAAATTACCTAATTTTCGGTACAATAAATATACAATCTGGCATCATGCGTCCAAAAATACTTACAACAGGACTTTTCCAGTGCAGGTCTCTTTAATTCCTGGAATAAACATGGCCGTAATACTAACCTCACCGCGGTATCAAAACAGAGCCTGCCATTGGGGTGCAGTGACTTCACGCAATTGCTTGAACCGACATTATCTTATCGTAATTGCTAAATTATTTATTAACATGTAGATCACGCCATAGACGGCTTTTCAAGTGTTCCTTCAGCGACATATTCTGCTACGTTCTATAATCAGGGTAAAAACGAAGCTATCATTTTTTCCACCCAACTAACTACATCTTTTAACCAACGTAACAGAGCCTGTTTAAACCACTGTGAACGAGCGGTGGCCTTTGAGATCCACACGATTACGTTTTGTCGCGTGTTCACGTAGACAGAAATCTGGCGAAGTAGTTGCGTGCCGTCATGGGAACACTTATGAGTGCTTTCTTTAGTTAATATGCCTTATGGCTTGGATTCTTTCGGTTTGCTATGGGGAATCAGCTCTTCACCAAGCAATCTTCAATGCGCGGTTTCATTGCCGAGTTTTAGTGCCACAACCAACCGCAATTTTTTACAACCTTCTAATTGAAATCGGCTAATTGCCATTAAATGAGCTATTCATCAAGTTCCTTTGAAAGCAACTTCAACATTCCCATTTAAATTACCTGTGTATGGCGTGGTTCTATAAGAAATTATTTATTTCGTAATCACCACTTAAATAAATGGCTGAAGTGTTATCTAGTCTTTTTTTAATAATTGTTAGTGGCTCAGGTTTCGGGCATTTTCTTTCGCGTGGCGCAAAAGCCTTGCGGCAAAACCAACTTTTTCGTGAGTTCATAGCAGGAAACGGTTGTACTGTTGTTTCATCAAAAATTGCTCAAAAGCAAATACGTGACAATTTGTCGCCGAGGTGATTTTATCACTATGTCGAGGTGTATACATTTGCCATAATTAGCTTGTTTACAGCGAAGTTCTACCTGCTGCAGATTTCCTGTATGCTGTCAGTACATGTGCATCTACAGGAGAAGTGTGGTTACAGGAAACGGCTGAAACTCATGTCTTATCAAATCTTTGCGAGCAAACAAAATATGACATTTGGCTGCTAACAAGACAGCGATACCATTAAGGCAAGTATCAGTTATTTTTTCTATAATTACTTTCCTTACTGTGAAGTTTCGAATGTTGTAAAAACCCAGTCGCTGTCAGTTCATAGGCTTCTGCGGGAGCAAAACGGACATCCCTTTATCTGTCTGCTAAAGTAAAAGTTCAGCTTTTCCGAGTTTCATGAAGTAATCGCAAAGCCATAGTCACTACCGTTACCAAATAACGAGGAAAATGAGTACGTGTACAGTCGGTAAAACGCTTGTCTATAACAGTGATTTCAACTTCAACTAGTTACATCTGAAAACTGCAAAACATAATCTTTAAAAATATACTGAAGACAAAAGGGGTCGACATACATAAGGGACATCTTGAAGGTAGCGCACTTAAACACAGACACTAGCGAAAGAAACGACAAACCACAGCGCTGACTCACAACTAATTTTTTATTAGAACAGACACACACTTAAATACTACAACCTAAACCCATGTGACCAGACATCATACATACGTCACCATCAAGCGTATCATTTCCAAAACATGACAGGCATGAAACAGACTGTGTGGATGAAGGCGCGTGTTATATTTACGTTACAGAGAGATTTAAAAATTCAAATTCACTCTCATGTAAATTAATCGACGGCACACTAAAGCACCACACTCCCTTTTTTCTTATATTATATGCCTCAGCAATCTCGCGTGTCAACTTATCCCTGTGCGCAGATAATATGACAGTTGTGAGTCAGTTGTGAGTCGGCGCTGTGGTTTGTCGTTTCTTTCGCTAGTGTCCGTGTTTAAGTGTGCTACCTTCACGATGTCCCATATGTATTACAAACTAGCCCAGTTGTCACTTCTTCTACGGTCGACATACACTTCAGAAAGTTCAGTAGTTTTCTTCAAATCCCGCTCGGGCGAGACAGTATAAGCCCGAAAGTGCGCAAGCTGTTATAGACAAACACCGACTGCACAGTTTGAAGTCACGTGTGTGATGCGTATTTTCTACAGCCTCACTGGACATCCACCAAAATAGCAAAATAGCTTGTAATTTTTTAAAGCGAGGGTTTGGTGTCATTACTGATGGCGTCTGTAATGCGAAAACGCCGGAGTGAAAGAACAAAGCTCTTCCGGTGGCCCGAATCGAAGGCCAGTTTTTACGTTATGAAGCCGGGGTCCATCCGATTGCTCCAGTTCGACATGGTCGAAGCTGTTTGGAAAGCTTAGACAAAAACCGAAAACACGTCGAGAGAAAGCGTCGCGCTCAACCATCCTCGTCGTGTGTGGGAGGGGAGCATGATTTTTATTAGTGTCTGTTTAAAAACGTCCTGACAGGAATTGCTGTTTTACAAGGTTGGTTCATTCATTTTAAATGATTAAAACAAATTAAGAAATATTTTAACCACGTTTTAGGTCACAACTCTTATCTTTAACTTCCTGCTAAGCCTAGTGCGCTGTTAGCGAAACATTTCTCAATGGTCGCCTGCTAAAAGAATATTTGAAGTTCTATTGTCTAGACTAGTATCACTAGATAAGGTATCACAGTAGCGCCACTGAGGCGAGCACGTTATCAACGGCGGGCATTTTGGTGTTTTTCAGTGTTGCGAGATTGCTGCTTCAACGCTGACTTTCGTTATAACAACACTGCCGAAAATAAAGTAAAACAGCTTCTTCAGGCGCACTTCTGCTCTTGAAATGCTGCTACACGCGTTATCGTTGATTCGCGTTCGGAACGACGTCAGTCGCGTGCAGCCGGAGAGCGGGGAGGCCAAGCTAAGTCTCCCAGAGTTGACCGACTAAAACCCATAAACAACAAAATGGCTGCGCCCATGAACCATCGCACTGTAAACAAATGTCACGTGATGCGAACTGGCCAATGATCATGGCGGCCGCAGAGAACAGTAGAAGAAAAAAAAGTGCAGACACTGTGTAACCTTATCTAGTAACACTAGTCTATACGTTAGCGCCCAGTGTTTTCTCTATGTTTTTGTACGTAACCCCAAGACGCTAACGATGCAACAGGGGGCTAGTAGTTAAGCCACTTGCGGAAATGTGTGACTATAATCTACGGCAACGCTGAAGGTGGCCTCCGTCTTCCCTCTGCTCCTGCTCCAACCCTCCTATTTTAGCGCTTTGTCTTGTTCGATCCAGTGTAAAATATGCTGAAACAGCCGAGCTTCGGCTGTCTGGTGTCAGCTAGAACGTCAACGGGCACTCCCTCGAGGAAGGCAGCGCCGTCGCCACGCAAGTTCTACCGATCGCGCAAATAAGTCCGGCAGCTAAACTTTAGCGGCGGAAGGCTCCCTCCTTCTCCCTCCCCTAGCAGAAGGGAGAGGAACCCGCCTGCGATTCAGTGTTGCCTTCTATCGGTGGGTCTAAGAATCTGCTCCTGGCCCTGCGTGACGCACGAGCTTCAGCAGACAGACGAAAAAGGACCGCTGTTAGAAATCGCCGAAACAAGACCATTTTCCATGCTACACGCGAAACGCGTTGAAAAGCACTGTTCTTGCTGCTCGTGGAGCGGGGTAAATATTACTGGTCTAGGTTTTTCTCTTGTCAGTAGTGTTGTACAGGCAAAGACTGCGACGACGTTACCGCACCTGACGTAATGTGCTGCTCGAAGTTGTGCCCCCAAAAAGTGGCGTGGTCTTGAAAGCTGTTGTTCTCGCGATCCCTGCATTGCGCCTTCCAGGCCTCGGTGTCAAAGGCCTTCAGATAGACGACGCCCTGGTGTCGAGTGGCAGCGATCATCCAGTCACTCCGAATATCGTAAGGAGTGCAAAATGCGCTGTGCAGAGCGCCCCGCCGAACCACGAACGCCCTTGGTGCACCTCTGGTAGAAGTCGGGAAACAAACAAAAAAAAAACGGAGACTGCGTGTGAACGAGAGAGCATTATTTCGGGCTCGAAAAAAATTAAGAAAATTTTGTGGTTAGTTTTGTCTTATTGGTATCAGTACCACGGCGTATGTATTCCGTGTTTCTTTTAAAACTTCATTCCGTCCCGGTGAAAACAATCGCATACTTTTGGCACTCCATGTGCGAAGTCGTTAGTAAGAACTGATTAATATTCGCACAAGGTGAGCAATATTCCCCGTATGCCACCATGGTTGTGCAAAAACGGGTTGAATATTAATTGCGGCAGTTTTCCAGCTCTGATTTAGAGCGATGTGAAACCGGCATAGAAGCAACACTGGTGTCACTACGCGGTTGGCTGCGGGCTCTTGTCATCCACTCTGACTACATTAGTTTGCCCATGCGCATTCTTCCAGCTACACCTCCGGAGGGCCAACTGCACAACGTGCACACTTGCCACCTACCTTTGTTTTTTTCCTGAAGTACACTCCTCGCTCGCTGCAATATTGATTTCACATCTAAGCTGCATGACCCAGCAGGTGAAGCCAACTTCTAGCCGAACAAATTTGCTGCCAGCTTCCTGTTCTTCCTCATTCAAACGTGTATTCAATCAAGGCGACCTAACTGGTACGGTCTAACGGTAGGTCGCACTTGTATCGAAGAAGGGGCCCGGAAACGAGATCGACAAGTATTTCTACCGTTCCACATACTTCCGTTCTATAAGCGCCTGGTAAGGCTGCCAACGACGATTAGTGCCACATTAATATATTACCCCGCGGTGGTATACCGCCTGTCTACCAAGGTTATACTCTAACCACATCAGCGACAGCTTCAGTTTCCAACTACCGAGACAACAGGCTGTGTTTAGAAAATGATGCTCAGCATTGGATCACATTCATGTCATCTATCCCGTAACACAAAATTCCGAGGACCATACCACACGCCTTTTCGTGGCATTTTTATATTCTATCGTAGCGGTGAGATTTTCTACGCGTAAGCAAACGGGTTAATGCAAAGATGGGGCCTAAATCCCAAGAATAATGGCTATGTAGGCGCAACACACGAGCCTTCTCTTCTTTGCCGTCTCTGAGCGAGAACATTTGCATCTTGTTTCATGCCATTGCGGGATTCACGGCATCCCTGCTGACTCAATGGACTGTGGCAATATAGACTACGAAAAAGCGTTTGTTTTAGTAGACATCGTGCCAGTAATGGAACCATAAAAACGCCAGAGAATAGAAGCCACGAACATAAGACTTTGGGATGGCATATATAAGGAATGTACTGGCAGGATAATCCTCCCCCAAAAGAGAAGAGTTCCCTATCAGAAAGGGAGTAAGACTGGGGGATAGCATCTCGCCAAAATTCTTCATAGCTTGACTGAAAGGGTATTTAGGAAGCTTGGCTGGGAACAGCATGATTGTGGATGAACGGGGAATACTTGAGCCAATTGACGTTTAGGTGGACATACTTTGTTCTGTGAGTCTAGGTAAAGACCTGCGAAAAATGTTTCAAAACATCTCAGAAAGCTTGGCTGTAGGGCTAAAGAAAAATAGATATACCTACGTAATGCTAAATAAACATCCTGGTACCACCTTCTTCATCTTAGGTAATGAAATAGAAGAAACAGAAGAGAACTTGACTTCGCTAGACAGGTCATCAGTGCTGACCTCAAATACGCAAAAAGAAATCCGGCATAGAATAGGTATGGGCTGGAGTGCAAGCCGCCAAGCACTCCCTAATTAGTAGAAAAGGTTACCTCTGACACTAAAAATAATAGTGTAGAACTAATGTGTATTGCCGGTGACGATATAAAAGCGGAAAGTTTGACGCATTACTACAAATCAGGAAGGAGAGTTTATGTCCGCGCAAACAGGAATTAAACGATGAATGATTGGGGTAACGCTTAAACACAGGAAACTGACGTCCTGAAACAGAGAACACAATCGCGTAGAGGACATCATCGTCGAAATAGAGATAAAGACATGGACTTCAGCTTGTCATGTAGCGAGACGAAACGAACAACCGTGGACCGTTAGGGGCTTCCGAACGATGGAACTGAAAGTAGGGCCAAGATGGTAAACTCGTTGGAGGGATACATTTGCAAAACATTCGCCGGCATAGAAAGGATTAGAAGGATCGACATTTGGGCGAGTTGGTATTGGTTGAACGTCTTCAAATAACAGCGTAAAAACACAGACACTAGCTGAATAGAAAGATAGGACGCCAGCGTCGCCGTTTCTTTTTTCTTCCGCTAGTGTCTGTGTTTTTGAGCAGTTTTTTTTTTAAGATGTCCATTCATAGAATAGATTCACTGGGCCCGAGCCTTGTATTTTACGAGCTGTCCTTACCTTCTTCTTCACGATCCCAGTATGAGTGCCTGGAAGCACTTGACAGAGAGGGCCTCAAGATATATCTCATAATTTCCCATGCGGCTTCGGTTTCCACTTTACTTTTGTGGCATTTTTTTAAATGGTGATCTAACTGAAATAAATCCGGCCAATAGCCGCTACACCGCTGTAATGACGTAATGCGAGCGCTCGGAGAACGCCAACTCAGGGATAGAAGAAAAATTCTTTTGTACAGTTTCTAAGTTATCTGATCGGCATAGACCAGTATTTCTTAGCGGAAGTACCCTTTATTCAAAGTATACTGAGTGTGTTTGTTGACTACGTTCTGAAATAAGTATGTAAAAAACTCAAAAAAGATGTTGCAGGGCCCCTTTAAAAGTGGAACCCATTTTACATGCAGTTCTCAACAATCTCAGCTTTCCTTACTCACAATGTCGGAAGATGCTGCGTTAGAAAGCCAGTAATACTGAAGATCATGCTGTATCAGTTTGTCCACATTTGGCATTGAGTAGGAACGGATTGCCGGCTGTCATACCCCACAAACTGCACCCGTTTGTATGTGTAGAATTCCATTGCCGCTGATCATACCCTAACTGCCTAGAAAAGGAAGCACTCTTAATTTATTAGTCATGCACATTTATTTTCGGGTCTCCTTACCCATCCGAGGTTATTCCCTTGCTTGGGTTCATCCCGTCGATCGCGTTACAGAACGTTGCCTTGTTATCTAGTATCCACTGCAATGTCGTGTCCATTACAGGCGTCTGGTTTCTGAAAAAAAATATGAATCATATATCCAGAATGTGCAGCCAATTAATGTATAATACCATGAAGCATATCATGATGATGTTTCGTTTGTCAGGCAGTGATCGTTTAGGGTGCCTTGAAAACACCTACACACTCAAGGGTCATCCTGTATTTATTGAACGAAACCACGTAGCCGATTCGCAAAAAAATTAAAAAATTACGAAGAAAAAATTGGGCCCATCTCCCCGCGAGGGGGACTCGAGTAAATGCGTCGCATAAGGGATGGGTTATTGCGTTAGCGTATAGTGTTTGGGGAGTTGGTGGTAGTGAATGCGTTGTATCAGCAGCTTCTTGACGTAGTTTGAATGAGTCAAGGATATAAGGCGCGTTCGTAGCCTCCCATTCTGTGCCGGCTTTGTGGCGCAGTGGGTAGAGCACCATGTACATTGCGTTCCGCCCGCAGGGTCGAGGGATCGAAACCAGGCGCCGGATAGTATTTTTTTTATATAGTGTAGGGGGAGAGGTGAGGACAACGACGGTGCGGACTACGACGGACGTCAACGCGGGTGACATCGTGAGTTACTGAAATGCTCTGCATTTAAAAGAAACTCCCCCGGCGCCACACGCGGTTGGCCTTCGCCCAGGTGCGTAGGCGGAGCCAAGCCTCGCCTAGCTATGACGTCATTGCGCGCGCCGGTATCACTGCTCCTTCGAGAACACTGTTTTTTTTTTTTTCCAGACAAACACCGCTGTTACAAACATAATACACAACAACAAAACAAACTCATTACACTAAGACATAAAATCACTGTTTCACTCTAGGGTACAGTGCTGACTACTAAAATATTTTCATTTTTGTTAACTCCTCCATTTGTGACAACCAGTCGGGAACACATTGGCGTGCCTTTTGAACTTCAAGAAAGGAGAATATGGCCTCTCGGAAATACTCATTTACTGTCCGCGCATCAATGTCCGAGTGGCGGACTGCCATTCGGCATCTCCATATACTGTGCAGACCTAGTAACATTACTAGATCTATAGGGACGCCATCATCACCAGGTTTCAACGGACAAATACCGAATACCATGGGCATCGATTGGCAGATCTTTTTTCAGCGTACGTTGCAGCACATCCCAGGAGAAGACCCCGTCCCAACAGTCAATGAAAACATGTTCAATGGTTTCCGGTTTTTTGCATAACCAACACTGTTCACCCCACGGCATAAAAAGGCCTTTTTCTTGCATCCATGTTTTCACAAGGAGTGTCCCGGTGTGTAGTTGAAAGAAAAATGTTTTACATTCCGGTGCAACTGGCATTCTTTTAACCCGTTTTAACACATCTCGACCCGTGCCAGCCGAGTGAGCAATTCTGTACATAGGAACGGGAAAAACAGTGTCGCAGGAGAACACTGTGCCCATCGTTCAATCATGGCGTGATCTCTCAGGGGCACCCAGTTCGGGTGCGTTCGCGCCTGAAGTGGGCGCGCAGAAACGATCGCGCTACAGACGCCGAGTTCGCGAAGTCGGTTGCCGTCGGTTATAGCTCGGTCGGTGCTAACACGGTCCACTTTGGGAGAGAGGTGAAAGTTTGCGAACAAATTGATCCGAGCCGGCCAGTCATGGAGAACTTTTAGCGGCAAGTCCGAAGTCCATGTGATATGCAACAGCGGGGGTACTCGAAGAAGGGAGAGGAGACGCCGGCTCTGCTGTTTCTACAGATTTGCCCTGTTAAAGCTACGTAAGTGTTTTTGAAATTCAACGATTATCAAATCAGCCACTCTAACACACATTTTTCCGCATCGTGGTTTTGTAAACAGCTTAAATTTGAGCGCGTAATGGATGCAGGACGACCAGCAAGACGGAACAAAAGCCCGTCATACAGCTACGAGTTATAAATTGGAAAACCTTAAGGCACCACAAGCCCCATACTATCAACGGGAAAATGTGAATGCAATCCTAAACGCTACAGGGTGCATTGCACGTATGCGTGCACAAGAAAAGCAAAAAAAAAATCATTTTTGGTGTCGACTCCAGACTGCGCACTACGACCGAATTCCATGACACGCACTCTCCATCTTCGAGGCTTCCGCTATCTCTCTGGTGCGCTGGTCGGCAGATTTGCGCAGGACTTCCTATCTGTCACACACTAGAATGACTGAGTTACTTCTGTATTAATTTATTTACTTATTTATTTATCTATTCATTTATTTATTGCGTGGTATCATCTTGATATCGTTCTTGCTTCGGCGCTACCAAAAGTGTCATCTTACTACCAAAGCTAAATTACTCATATTTTACAACCCTTATGTGCTTAGCGCTGCCATTATCGGTAAAGTCTAGACTGGATTATGTTTATTCGAAGTTTCCTTTTGAATTTTCATTTGCACTCTTCCGCTAATGATGGACCTACTATTACCGCGAAGCAAGGTTTCGCATTAAGCATAAAAAAGTTCCCAAGAAAATTGACTTCGAGCGAGCTTAAAGCGTGTACTGAGAGCGAAAACAGTGATGAAGTCTCTGGCTGACATCAAGACTTTGCTACTGTACCGCATACACTGCTTTATTCCTACAACACAGTTAAAATGCCACTTTTTGTTCAAAATGCTTTCTGGTAGCAACCTTCGTCCTGACGAATCGCTTATTAGCGTGAGCTCAAGTGAAGCATTCGTAGGAATTATATTTTCAACAACTAAGCAACCTGAGCTCTATTCTCGTTGAAAGCCAGATACTAATAAATTACAGTGGGTTCGCGATAATTAAACCTCGATGGCACCCCTAAATTGGTTTAAATTACCAGAAGTCTGAAGTATAAGAAGTTGTCATAAATATGACTGGTGGCCACAACTTCTGTTGTAACAAAACATTGACATATATTTAATAATTCAACACTCAAAGAAAATTACGAATGGATCCCTGTTTTGTGTTTGCATGAGCGTTCCACACAACGTTTGCGATGACAGCAAGGGCCGCAAGTTTATTTCAAAAGTTTTCTGCACTGCTCAAGAACTCGCTGATCCCAGCAATGTGCTCAAAGGATGCAAATGTGCAGCTAGATATGGCAAATTCAGCAGATATTTTCCGACAAGGACGAGCAAAATGTAAGAATTAACCGAATGTACGCAATGGAGCAGTTGAATCAAGCGGCTGTAAAATACATTGAAAACATAGCGGGCGAACCAGAAATTTTGAACTTTGAATTAAACGCTTTGTCCCTAGTCTTACATTTCCCATTGACTGTGTGAAATATCCTAGGCAAAAAACTTTTTATCCACTCCTGTCCTCTTTTACACGTACGCCAGTGAAAATGGGCACTGTATTCCTAATGTTTAGAAATGTTGGATGTTACCGTTCACTAAAGAACACGGTAATAGGTTCCAAGCCCTGTAGGCACGCTCCTCTTATCCGCGCAATGCACCTGTCAAGACGCACGACGTCCGCATATCCCTCGTCCAGGTCCCAGTGGAGGTCATTCGGTCGCTCCGGAATGAGCAGATATCGGCCGTGGACGTTGCCCTTGGCGTACGCCCCTTCTCCGCCCACCAGCGAGTAGGTTCCGAGCTCTTCCGGATCGGAGTAGTGTGGCGCCCCACCGCGGTAGAATCGCGAGTTGTGGACGGGCAGTGAGGATACGATGGTGCCGTACATTCCGCCGGGATGTGGCCAATGGAAACTGCGAAAGCGTAAGAACTCGGGTTACCGCATCAAAGGGACCCTGCAACACTTTTGATAAACGCTTTCACTCTTTCCTTCAAGTCTGGAAGCACTTCGAAGCCATATTTAGCGCCAGCATGGAGCGGCACTGCGTGATTTGTTCGTCACACCAGATACGCCTTCCATTTCTGCTTTGTTTTGCGGCTTACATTTTTAAAGTTGCTATCGAAAACCGTTCATTGCTGCAACTGGAGGAAAACCGGCCATCAGCAGCTAGATGGCCTTAATGACGTAATTTGAGTAGTCGAAGAACGTCAAGGATGGGAAAGAGAGAAAAATGTGGTTGATCCTTCTTTCATAGGAATCGGTAAAACACGTAACTGAAAGGGACCTTCGCAGGAGCAGTTGAATGTTAAAGCAATTTTCCTTCTTGTGCGAAGGGTTCGCGAGCCTGACCCCGCCAGACGAAGTGACACCGACACGCAACAAAACAAAAAACTCCCACCTCCCCTCGCGGGAACCCCTGTGTAGATGCGACGGCGGAGCGGCGAAGGGACCGCGTTTTATAGCGCGCATAACGTTGAGGGGACTGCGTAAGTCGGTCCCAGTCGATGACGACGTTGGCGTACTTGTAAAGCGGCGTGGACTCTAGGTGTTTGAGCCAAGCGTGGATGTTGCTTCGCCGGAGAACGGCACACCGGTTATATGCGCAGCGTGCCCGAAGGAGAGGAAACCGCGGAAGAGAGAGTACTGCACATGAGGGTGAACGGCGGAGAGTGCAGCTGGCGCGGCAAGGAGAATGGGGGAGGGGTGGACAACGCCGACGACGACGACGACGACGACAACGACGACGACGCCGGAGGGACAAGGCGAGTGAATCAGAGCTCTGCATCTAAAAGCAGGGGAGGGTACCTCAATTCACGCGCGTCCCCCATACACGAAGGCGCCGGCATCGAGGCGCCAACTGTCGGCGCTCATTAGCGTCTTGATGCGCTACTTCGCTTCGCCTCTTATAGACGGCGCACACCATCTGAATGAGTAAGAGGGAAGGACATAAGGCACGTTCGTAGCATATGCTCCTGTGTCGGTTCGTAGCGCAGTGGGAAGAGCGCTACCTCCGGTTGCGGCCAGAGAGTCGTGGGATAGAAACCGGGCGTCGCCGCGTCAATGGCACTTTTTCTGGCGACGTCACTTCCGTAACGGATATCACGTCACCAAAACCATTGTGTAGCCGGGCATAAAACACTTTCGTGTTAAAATCTTTTGAGCGAGTTTCCAAGTTATCTGGTGTTCATAGAGCAGTAATTTCTGGCTGAGATGCTTTGCGACCCCATAAACAAAGTACTGGGTGTGCTCGGTGACTATGTTCTGCAAGCATATTAAATTTAAAAAAAAACATGTAAAAAAGTGTTGCAGGGTCCCCTTAAGTCGATGCTTCGGCGGACATCCGTCATTAGTGGAAAAGATGTTAAGAAAGCAGGTCCGCCCTCCGAACAGGAGTATCAGTAAAAGCGATAAAAAAGAACCTAGCCGCTAAGATACTTCAATCAACAAACTGAGGTTTACCCTTGCCTTTTCATTGACAGGCTGAAAGAAAATGTTCCTAAAGATATTAGCAATGACACTTATTACAGGTGGAACACAGCACAAATTTTATCGTAAAACGGGGTGCTCACTCCTGACGTAACTAGTAAATACCAGTCAAAGTTTCGTTTGGTTATTTCTGCGCAGTTTGAAAACAAAGAAAGCAATTGCACTTTCTTATCAACCAAATCCCGCAGCCTTCTGATCCCTCGCTTCAGAGTCAGAGAGGCTAAGGTAAATTCCTGAAATTGTTAAACAGGCAAAATCATTGTGTTTTTCACACCTGTGCTTGGCGACGCACCCGCCATACTAGCAGCGGTGAACACCGGCCAACTAACATGCACGGTGCCGGCAGTGTGATGGGACCAAAGTAACAGACAGTCAGGACACCTCACAGAGCACTCGTAGTAATAAAATACTACCGCTGGAAAATTCATCTAAACATACCCTGTTGCGTTTTCTATGAGCACTTTTCGCCGCAGGGGTCACTATCTTGCACTCATACTTGTCCATATCGCGGAAAGTGAACTCGCGTCCGATTCCAGAGCATTCTTAACCAGACAAAGCGGCTGCAGTCACTCTCTCAAAAACATATCTGCACCTATAAGGACAACTGCCCGACCGACCGACAGACCGACCGACCTACCGATTCATTGACGCCTAGCGGAAACTGGTGGACCTAGAGACTTGAATGTCCGTAACACATCTAATTTACCCCAAATTTAAATTCTTCCTTTAGGGCGTTGTCTACAAATCGTAAAACAATGTTTACGCATTCGTAGGGTTTCGTATATCAGCAAACACCCCATCGATATCTCAACGAGCGAGCGACATCTTGAGCTCCTACAGATGGATAGAAATGTGTGCGCTAAGGCTGGATTTTGTGAAATCCTAACCCTAAGTGAGTAAATTGAGAAAGTGCGTTTTCGCAAGGTCGTGATCATCTCGGCCGCCCGTTGAGCCATCGAAGTGGCTTTTGCTGAGAGATGTACCCCTTAAAATTCTCTAAAAGTAGTTTCAATGTTTCGTCCTCACAAAACCGGTTTGCCTATGAAGCGAATCGGCATTTCGGAATATAATCGATATTTTTACACATTATCCCGTATATGTTCGACCGATTGATACACCAAATTATTTTTTGCTGATTAATGTTACTGGTACAAATGCGCAAACACTACTCTAAGGATTTTGCCCGTGGGCGCATATAAAGGGTCCAAAGAATTTTACCTTAAATCACACCCCTAACGAACTCAAAATGTCTAACAGGTGGTTCAAACTCTAGCCACACTGCTGGCTCTAAAGGCTTCATTTCAGGAGCACATTTCTTTCTATCTGTAGGAACTCACGATGGTGAAAGTTCTTACAAATGTCACCCCTGAGTGAGTGAGAAACACAATTTTTTTTTCTAATATTTTTTATATCGCACTCACGTTGAGATATTGCTCTGTTTTTCTTTTTTGCTAATATACGCAACCCATACGAATGTCTAAAAATGGTTTTATGAGACGTTGCCTAAACAACCCTTAAAAGGACTAACTTAAATTGGAGATTAATTACGGGTTTCTACGGATTTGCCAAAAACCCTGCAGCCCGTTGATATATCCAAATAGTTTTTTTTCTTGCCAAATTTAATGTTACCCACTCACATTCCCAAAAGTCAACTTCAGGATCTTGTTCTAAGAGTCATGTAAAAGGTTGAGCGGAGGCTTTGAAATTTCCCCTGTCAGTATAGAAAGATGGGTAAGATGGCATATCGCAGCCAGAACAAAATTCTGTACCTACAGAATTCATCTTAATTGAAACTCTCTGCTCGAAGCAGTAGAGAGTTTCAGTCAAACTGAACTACCGAAATCCTCTACACGGTTTTGTTCCTTAATCCAAGGCACTCGCTTTGTACTTCTTACCGTTAGTAATACAGTCGAGTCAACTTATAACGATACCGTTTATAACAATATATTGGATATAACGATGAACAGCTAAGGCACCGTCAACTTCTGTATTCTTTCTATGGTAAAATAAACCCCTTATTATAATGCTCCAGTGCCACGATATCGGATATAACGATTGAATCCGGTTATATTGAGCACCAAAAGTGCAGCAGTGACGGCTCTAATGACGCGGTTGCGCAGCCTACTCAGGTAGTGTCTTCGTAGGAGGCACAATGTGTGACACAGTCCCTCGTGGACTTTGTTTCCGCCAAGGACATTTACCTCAGCTAAGTGAAGCACCTATAGATGCTGTTGGAAACTATATGCGCTATCTTCATACGCGGCACACAAAGGTGACCGACTGTGGCTTCTTTTCCGCAAATAAGTAGTAGTACGCCCTTGCTGGCATGCGAATAAAAGGTTTTGAGCTCTGTTCCGTCTCTTTATTTCGCAACCCGCTTATAACAATTATCCGTTATAACGATGGGATTTCCCTGGCAATTGGACACTGTTATAAATGGACGAAACTGTATAATATTTTCTGCCTAGTTATTTGCTTCTACTAGTTTTATTCGAGGATGTTGAGTCTGTTAGTTTTTCACACTGCACGTAAGTGCAGTCGAAACGAAATGCGAACACGAAAACAAACTACAACACGCAAAATTCAAATGCTATACGCGAAGACAAAAGAATGGCTCGCTGTTGGTATATTTGTAAAGCCAGATTTCCCAACTATGTTACCGTAATTAATACACGCGTCAAACTGACCTGGGGGGAAGTAAACCACGCTATTTGTGGGTTCTAATTCATATTGTTGTGATCTCGTTTAATTTGTCTATGACTGTACATGCGTGCACGCTTTCCGTGTACACCATTTTTACTGCCATATTTGGCTGTTCTTCACGGCAAAAGAAACGAAATGAAATGAAATCTCCCTACCACCCGTCCCTGTCTTTATCTTTCATAAACTCGTCGAGCGAATTCTTACCTACAGTTACCTACAGGTCCTTCGCCGGCATTCTGTTATCGTTGCTATAGCGAAGCCCGATTTTGTGTGTGCCTCCCCCTCGTGTCTTCGTCCACTAACAGCGTTTTCCTGTTACTGGATTTGCGCATGGCCGATTGCTCTCTCTCCTCCCCGGACAAGGTAATCAATGCCGACACGCTCGCTCAAGTTTATGCGCTGAAGCGGTGCCAGGCGACATCTGGAACGTTAGGTTTTAGAAATGGCTGGTCCCCTCCTGGTCTTGTAGTTCGTGGTTACTGCATATCCGTCTTTTCTGTCTCAATAGGTGTATTGCAGTTGTGAACACGCACTTGATAAGTGCCGAAGAAGCTGATCGTCATCAAGCTCAGCGCTTAGAACTTATGAACGCTATTTTCCCTCCTCGTGGTTGCACCAGGGTCCTCAGATACAATTTATACCAGAAGCAGAACACCGCCCTCAATCTCCAATAGTATCTCAGCGAGCGATGTTAATAGGAGAAAAAAAAAAGATACAACAAAAGCGACGGCAGGGTGCAAGCTTAAAAGTTGGATAACCAGTGCAAACTTCGCAACAACGGTTAGGCAAGGCCTTCAGCTTTGAAAATGTTGTAATGGTCATACGAATGCTGGCAGAGCGTAGGCAGCGCACGTTGAGGACATAGTTTACATTGCGGCCAGCTGTCCTTGCAACAGGATCTGCATATTTCAGCAAAATAAAATTCCTCCAGTCTGATCACAAGCGACGCCGTACATTCGTATCGTTTGGCCTCGCTCGCTTGTACCTGTGCTTGAGGACTTGATGGCCTTCGGAAAACAGAGTGGCCAGCGAAAACAAAACGGCAGCAGCATTACATATATAGAGAGACAATCTTAAGCTAGTAGAGCCGTTGCAAAAGTACTTTGGCTTAGCTAGTTACTTCATTGCGGCATTTAAACAACGGGAGCTGTGACAAGACGGCACCAAAAGGAGACGGGGATGCGAACTCAGATGGGCGGGAGGCATGCGTGAATATGTATGCGGTGCCCTTGTGAATTCGCGTTCCTGTCTCAGTGGTGCTGTCTTGTTAGGGTTCCAGTTGTATATAAAGCCAAAACTCGATCCAACGAAACCCGGTATTATGAATTTTCCGATCTAACGAAGAAATTCGCATTCCGCCACAGGTACCTACACGGCTCAATGCTATGATGAACTCGAACTAATAACAACAATTCAGCGTCATTCCAGATTTAAATGAGAATATCGAGAAACAGACGCATTTAAAAAAGGGGCAATTTCGAAAGTATTTCGTCAGGACGCCACGCAGATTATTGAGCCACGTCAGAAAAACAGCGCGGCAAATAGTTTCGTTTTTGCGAAGCTCTCTACGAGATACACACGTCAGACGCGGTTTTAAATCAATGTCACTGCTAAAACTGCTGAAGCTCCTGTGCCCGCTTCAGGCCAGGTGATGGACGCTATTGACTTTTTCGAGCGCTTTTCTGGGGCTCACGAAGGAACCGAGGACGCGTTGAACGCGCTTGCTTGCAACGAAGCCTGTCCGCCCAATGACAAAGAATCTTCTGCAGGCGAAAATTGCAGGGTTTTTTTACCCCGAAAAAAATCGTATCCCCGAGCACCCCTACAGATTTGTTATCATTATTTTTACCGCGGACTTGTCGCGCATTGCTAAATTATCGACCGGCGAGTGCCGCGGCCCCCGCAATTACGATGGCATAGTATGCTTCGATGCGACTCCCTTTATACATCGAATTTACGGAATTACCCGCATCTAAAACGACCGTCTTGATTTTACGAAGTTCTTGGTTTAACGAAATGATTCGCAGTTCCTTACGACTTTGTTAGATCGGGTTTTAACTGTACACCAAAGACAGACGGATGCAATGAGGGAGCAAACTAGAATGTGGCCCACAGTTATTCGTTAGGCCTTTTGAGAAATTATGGACATTTAATGGAGAAGTATTGAGCGAACGTTCTTACCTTTACCCAATGCATCCACGAGAGGAAATGCTACCGCGAAGCAAACGTTACGTAAACTCGTTAAAAATTCCTCCTTCGCTGAACTCACCTACGGCCGCGTGAGGAGGCCTCTCGACCACGTCACACTAAGTGCATAGCTCTGCGTACAGCGCCGCCCTACTGCCCAACCCGCGCATCGCAAAACGTAAACCGAGACGTCTGGCCTGTAGAGCGCCGAAGGACACCTGATCCGGCAGTGCCTCCTGACTCAGTCATCCGGAGCTGGCGTTGCTCTTTCCGAAGACGATGACCCTAGTCTTAATAACCCAGCGAAAACAACGGCTCAGTCAATAACACTGGCATTTTTTTTTTTTCAAATTCTAATTTATTTTTATTTTGTTCTCAAACATACAAACAAATTATACAGGCGAGGGTCCCAGAGTCGGACGTCCGTAACGGTACCCTCGTTACTTCATTGCGCTCGTTTGGCGCGCTTTGGCCAAGTTGCCCTTGCGCCAATAAACAACACATGCAACAACATTGGCGCAGCTTACGCGACTCCGCAGATATGCGACGGATGCCTTGCTGAACACCGGCGAGGTTTTGGCGCCCGTTTGTTGGATTTACTTTCTTTTTAACTTTGCTATTTCTAGCTGTTTCGAAGTCGTGGGTAAAGAAGCTCCGGGGTAAACGTTGTTCCTGCCGCGACAACGAGTACTAGCACGAAGTATGTGCAGCCAGTTTATGCTCATCCACATTGTTTAATGCGAAGAAAATCCTAGGCGTATTTCGGGAAGAACACGCGAGAAATTCTGAAAATATCGATGCTCTTTTATAAATAAAACTGGCCCCTAATGATATTTAAACAAGTATCAGAGGGTTAAAAAGCAGCGACCGGTGCGATATGCAAGCACAACAATGAGAATAGTGAAAAGGGCGTGGTTTCGTGGTGTCAGCATAAGCCGACGACGTGAAAGAGCGGTGGATTAAAACCGAGCAGATTCGGTCAACTTACACCGTCGCATGCCCAATTATGTTAAAAAAAATTGCACAAAACTTTGAGAACTGTATACCAATGCCTAAGCACTCTCGCACCATTTCAAAAAACTTCGTGGTATCTTGTGTGTATAAATACATTTTTCTTCATGTTAATCTTGTCAGGGGGCCTGATTGGATACACATCTGCTACTTTTGACTGCTTTTGGCCACTTTTGGCTACTTTAAATGCGGCTTTTCGTCGTTTTTTAGTTCGCACCGGGATACAGGGTGCTATATTGGGCTATGGTAGGAGGCTTTGGACGACTTCTTTTTTCAGTTTCGTACATTTTGTTTTGTGATTTCTTTTGTTTTTTACCGATAAATTTCAGTCGACTCTCGCCAAACAGAAGGACCCAAAAACTACGTTCTGTTTGTCTTGAGTTTAGATTACCGCCGTCACAGGTGACGCAATACGAGATACGAACTCCAGAGGAGTATGGAAAACGGTACACAATAGGGGCGCGAACATTACAGAGCTATAGCAGAGCGGAAAAGTGGTACTGGTGCGGTACCTAGCTGGTAGGCGACCGGCAGGTCTGTTGCGTGCGCAGCGGCGGAAAAATTTATTCTGCGCATGCACAGGTATACCGGCTACCGTACCGGGGACCACTTCTCCGCTCTGCTATACTCTGTATATGGCACGAGATTAACTCAGTGGCATGATTTTCTTTTATGCAAATACTATTGCAATTTTGAAACTCTCAACAGGATATTTACATATTTCACTCGTAACAGACAGCTGGAACTGAGGCGCATGGGCTTCAACAGACCGACGTCATACTTGCACTCGCAGCCGTTTTTTTTTTTTTTTTAATGCCGCCACCCGTTCTCTTTGGAACATTCTTGCTTAAAGAACCTCTTCAGCGTTGGGACTGCTAGTGCACAGCCAAGTTTGAGTCACCGGAGGGCCAAGGTCGGCAGACTATGTGGGCTCTAACAAAGGCTCCAAGGCTTTATTCTACCTGAACACAGCTGCAAGTACAGCGTGAATGCAAGCACGAGATGTGGGCGGAGCACGCGGTGCGCGAAGACCGAAAACCGCCGAAAACTGAAACCGGCGTGCTGGTTGTTGTTGTGGATGTTGATGATAAACCCGTTTATTTCCTATCTTTATGCCAATGCAACGCTGCTGTGAAAGAACGAAAAAAATTAAAATAAAAATGCAAAGCAGGAATTAAAGCCATTCTACTCAATGTAAAATCTGTCGGAAGTGCATAGCAGTGATTCGCCGTAATGGTCTGCAGCGCCGTTATGCGCTCGCTGCTGCCACCCAATGCATTTCAAATTTCCCGCCTTCGCAGTGATCACGCGCCCCCTGCCTGAAACTGCGCCTCCCGGAGTTCTGTTCTTTTTGTGTTTGCTTTAATTTCGCATGTTGGAGCTGTTTTTCGTGCTTTCGAACGCGCCATTTTTTTCTTGTGCGGCCGCTTTTTTCGCTTACTATTATAAACACCAACCCAACGAGTGTTCCAAACTAAATGAACGTGGGGCTGCCCGTTATATACAGAGATTTTGCCTGAAATGTACCCTCAGTTTTCTTTGCGTAAACAACGGGGAGATGTATGACAAGCGCCAGTGGTTCACGAGGTTGGAACGCTTGTGTCTATTTAAACCGCGTTGTTTTCGAAGCCTCAGCGTGACCCCCTGTTGACGGTACATCAGGCTATCCTTGGGTCCGTTATCTCGCTGCGCCGCCTGATTCCGCAGTCGCATCGACCGTTAGAAAGCTACGACGACAAGGCGAGCCCACAAAGTGTTCTGCTGCACCTATTAAAAGTCCTGTCATTTGATCGCTGTCTTCGGCCGTGACAGGCTGTAGTTCCAGCAGTATAAGACCAGAACCGGTGGCAAGAGCTTGTGCGTCACCCATAAACTGGTTTAACGACCTCCAAGCGCGCCGGCGATCGCTGCAGCTTGACTGCCCGGATGACGTGTAGCCCAACTCTGAAGGGAATTCGTCCTATTCTCACTCGGGAGTGAGGTCAGGGCCCGAGCTCTGGGAGCCGGTACAGCGGGCAGAACCGACAGATGGTGTCCAAAGTCGGACCGGGGCCGCACAGGCTTGCACATCCCAGTATTAAACTGCTCCAGTGAACCGCTTCTTTCCTTGCTGCGGAAGCCCTGGGAGTACTGTGCACCACGATGGCGCGCTGCGCTTGCTTAAAACTGGTTTTGCAATTCCGAATATAAGGTGTGGAGTACCTTAGCACCGCACAATGTCCGTCCGCGTCCGTGCTGCATAGCATTACAATCGCAAGAAATCACACAAGCACCGGCAGGAATCGAGCGTGTGTCTGGTAAACCGGACAGACTTAGTGTAAGTCGTTGTTACCCATTGGGCTAGGACAGTGAGTTAGTATCCTAGAGTCAAACGGCTTACTCCCTCGCCTGTAGCGGTTCAAAGCACCTTAGGACCTCCCAATGTCCGTCCGCGTCCATCCGTGCGCACACCACCATCAAGCGAAAATCAAGCGAAATTCGATTTGAGCCATGAGTTGCAGTTTCATTTAGGGAATAATCAAGGTTCAACTCACGGCTCAAATCGAATGACGGTCGGGGCGCAAATCGGATGTCGTTTAGAGTTCCCTAACTCCGCACCCTCGCCATCATCCACGGAGTGGAGATGCTGCCATTTTTTTTTCGGTTCTCTTTACTTGGCGGTGGCAAAATAAGAGTTCCGGTTCACGAGATTTTAATTAAATTACCTATATAGAACTTTGTACCTTGCAACTACACAACTACGAGTAGCTCCGCGAGTAACGGCGAGTAACTGAGATTCTACCGTACTTTTACACAAATCTAACAATTCCGAATTTTTATGCCGAGAAAGCGTAAACAGTTGGCCTTTTGACAAATTTTTGTTCCTGTTATGATTTCTGCGTTTTTATATTTGCCGTAATAGCGTGAGGGCGGTGGATGAGAGATACCTTTGCGCTTTCATTCGTTTGATTTACTTTTTGTCCTTCCAACTTCGGTCAAGAAATATCTATTAACTCGATCAGTTGCACTTGCTCTCTGTGTTACACTATCCGCAGTGCTGTTTACAAGATTTTGTGCCTAACCGCGCCTTGCTTCCTCAGAACCACGTCATGGGCTAGGCTTCCTAGAACAACAGTACTATGAATGAACTACATTACTCGGCTGAACCCGAAAGTACTTCATGGCGTGTTGGCTCTATAAATTGCCTTTATCTACCGCCCCTGTAAAAAAAACATGTCCGAACACTTGATACTCTCGTTTAAACTCACCGTTGCTCCAGGAATCTTCGAAATTTCTTTTCGCTTACCTCCTGTTCGGAAAATAGGTTTCGAATGCCGGAAATTGAAGGTTAGTGGGAAAAGTTCGGTGTCTTTCTACTCTGTGAAGAAGGGTGAGCAGCGAAGCTGGGATGCGTAATGTTAGAGTTCTCTGAGCGGCTAATTTTCAAATAAGTCGTTTCCAGATAGTTCCTGTAAAACAAACGTTACGGCCGTTTTCTGAAACCGTACTCCCTCTGTAGATGCGCCTGTATTCAGAACAGACTCTAGTGCTCTAACATTTACAACTTCATTGTGAAGTAACTGCGGCAAGCAAATGTAACTCGGAGTGATGGTATAGTCATATTAGCAGCTGATTATCATGTCAGTTGTTTCGGGATACCTTCGACAACACAATAGTTGATTGATTGATTGATTGATTGATTGATTGATTGATTGATTGATTGATTGATTGATTGATTGATTGATTGATTGATTGATTGATTGATTGTTCATTCATTCATTCATTCATTCATTGATTCATTCATTCATTCATTCATTGTAGTGTTTAACGTGCCGAAGCAACGCAGGCCGATGAGGCGCGCTGTAGTGGAAGGGCTCCGGATTGATTTTGACCACCTGGGGATCTTTAACGTGTTGCGAAAATCTCGTACACATAGCCGTTTTTGCTTTCGCCTCCATCAAAAAGCGGCCACCGCGGCCGGCAATCGAACCCGCGACCTCGTGCTCAGCAGCGCAACGCCTTAGCCACTGAGCCACCGCGGCGGGTAACAGAGTAGTTAGAGTCATTTTCTATAAGCATACTCCCTCCGTAGATGACCATGCTTCACTGCGAAAGAGGCAATGTGGGAAACCCAGCTTATAAAAACCTGGCTCACAACGATGTGTTAAAGTCCTCTATTCCTCTAAACGGAAATGCATCGTTCGGGAAGATATTTCTTCAGGGCCAATATTGTCGTCTTATTTCAAAATATGAAGGCCCTATAGGACTTTTGAACAGCGAAGCTGTTCTTTGTCGAGCCTGTCATGGGACGAGGCGTGGTAACGCGGGAGCAGTGCTGTGGAGAGGGTATAGCCTAGCGAGGGGAAAAGCAAGAACCGCCAAGAACAGGTGCAGCGTAGTGGGGAGAGGGGGGCGGGTGGCATGGAGCGGAGGAGAAGAGTCGGCCAATTGAAGAGCACCCGTAAACACATGGTTCGAAGGAGCGCGCATGTATAGGCCAGTATGCTTGGCGGTCGTTTCTCGAATGTTCTGAAATTGGGTACAGGCGCGCGCTCTCCTGTAGAAAAAATTGGCCGCGTATCTGCTCCTTTCGTTGCAAATGTCGTCAAAAGACGATAGTCTTTATCGACTTTTGCCAAGTAAATGCCTCCCTTCGCTTTACCGCTTACCTCTCATGTTGTTCCTCTTGCGTCGCGCTCCTCCCAAGGTAAAGACACCAAAGGTTTGCTTAAATCGTTTTAAATTTCCCGCGTTCCACTGCTCCAAACCGGGTGTCTCGATGCCAACGCTGCCGTACGGCGAAGACGCGCGTGAATCGAGACGCCCTACTTCAACGTTTATAGAAGCGCGTTTCCCTACTCCACGTGCGTTGCAAGCAGAACGGGAAACCTGTCTAGTGGAACCTTTCGTAACTGTTGCCGGTTGATTTCTTAAAATGGCGCCAGACGCTATAGTGGCGCGGGCGACAGCAGGCGACGGCGGGGTGAATTTTTTTTTCTGCAGTTGATGAAGTATTTAATTTCGCAAAAGTCAAGCATGTATTATTTTGTATAAAGGAACACTGCAAATATCACTTCTGTGCTGATTTCTTGTCATATTTGCGTAGTGACTTGTTCTTCTTCAACAATGTTGACAAGTATGAACATTACACCGGACTTAGACGGGTAGATTTAGCTGTGACTATATAAGACTATTCCGCAGGCATTGTTTTACTTTGGCCAGGTGGCTGAATCGAGTCACAGACAGACGGACAGACATACAGACAGACCAAAATTTCTGGGTTTAAGGAGCCCAAGAAAGACTATCGTCTTTAAACGCCGCCCATCGGGAGCGCCAGCGAGAGTTGACGCACGAACGGGCGTGGACGAGAATCGATCTTCTGCCTTGAGAAGTTCTCAGAAGTTTAGCCTTGCGATTAGAGAATACCAGGAAGCTTCACTGTTAACATGAACACGCGCGAAATAAAAGGGACCCTGCAACACTTTTTTTAACTTTTTTTGAAACCTTAAATGCTTGCAGAACGTAGTCCCCTAACACACCCAGTACTTAGATTAGGGGGTCGCAAAGTACCTCAGCCAAAAATTACTGCTCTATGCTCTGCAGATAACTTGGAAACTCGCTCAAAAGATTTTTCTCTCTTTCCCAGGCTTGACGTTCTTCGACGGTCCGAATTACGTTATTAAGGCCAAGTAGCAGCTGTTGGCCGGTTTTCCTTCAGTTGCAGCAATGAATGCTTTTCGAGAGCAACTTTAAAAGCAAAGCAGAAAGGAAAGGCGGATCTGCAGCGACGAGCAAATCACGCAGTACCGCTCCTTCTGGCGATAACTGTAGCCTTCGCAGTGCTTCCACACGCGAAGGAAAGAGTGAAAGCGTTTATCGAAAGTGTTTCAGGGTCCCTTTAAGTGAAGTTGGGCTATTTTTTTATGCGATATTTCCGTACTATGAACTGGTTTTTGCGCGGCGGAGAAAAGTGTCCCAGAAAGAGAGAGAGTTTAACACGATGCAATCAGAGACAGTCGTCAGGATTAGCCCTAAAACCACTCCGCTGACAAAAGTATTGTTTTTCTTTTTCGAGGTAATGACCAAGACTGTGGGCCTCGAATTCAAAAAAAGGACTTCGCATACCCGGGTCGGAAGCAGCTGCAACCCTATCTATCAAGTAGCAGCAGCCTCAAGTCGCTGCCTGTGACGGGGACAACTTGTAGTGTGCCTCCTCTCTATGAATTGCCTGCTGCGTTAAGAGAGGTTTTTTATAGCAAAGCTTTCTTCAATAGGTGACCGTTTCTCTACGTTTGTGACCCCTATTGCAAGGCCCTTAAGAAAGGCACGAGAAGTCTCCGATTTTGATCTTCAAATCTAGGGCATCTAGTGTAAAGGTTGTGAGAGGGAATGAATAAGGGAGATTTCACGTTCAGAACTAGGACAAATCAGGTAGGGGAGTAGAAGTGGTACTGGCCTGATGAAGGACACAGAAAGAGAATTAGATAGAAATGTTAGTGGGGCAGGGTAGGCGGGCGATGTGAAGTCCGTTCGTCAATGTAAATCCGTCCCACACGCCAATATAGAAGCTTTATTACATCTGGAAAGCCCCGCCCAAGAAGCTGCTCACTGTAGGCCCATTGAGGAGCGCGAACGTAAGCCTACTGAGATTGACAGGGACATTATTGCTGCCAATACGCGTCACGATCGCACTGCCATATAAGAACATACCATTTGCGAATGGAGAGCCCTTTAAACGTGACAAAGCAAACTGCTTTGTAGAAGTGCATTGGGTACGTTTGCGCCGCCATTTTGGGTCACTCGCTCGCCGCCACCGCAAAACCGGTCGCCGTAATTTTCGCTGCAATGCGGTTTGCTTGCGGAGTTTCAATCGTCCTATTTATTTCGCGTTGCTTGGTCTAAACGGAAACAACCGAGCTGTTTGGTTGTCGAACCGCTACACACCTGTCGATCTGGCTAGTTGCTACTGCTCATGAGGAACTGCTAATTGGTCACTGAGTACACCTTGAAAGTACAGCATGCCCGAGAAAATCACACCAGAAGTGGCTTCGCGCAGTAAGGCACGCGGCCGAACACGTTGAGCTTAGTATTGACACTATGAGTTAGCACTTTGACCCAATATGGGGCCCTTGGGAAGGAGAACGGCACGGAGCCATTTAAAGGGTGGTTCCACCCTGTGCGGTGGGGTTCCATCGAGACACCCTAGCAGTGCCGAGAGGTCGGACAATAGCAGCGAGCGGTCTGCGCGGCCGCGGGGCCCTACGCAGCGGCGGGAAGCCACTTACGGTCCTCGACTTGAATTCGGCCTCTCATCCATGCATTATACGTAGCCTGTTTTTGAGCTCCTTGAGTGGGTTGCCGTCGGACAACGGAGGAGCCTTCCGCTTACGTTAAGGAACGTGTCGCAGTGAGAAGAAACCAGGCTTTAGAGAAGCACTTTACCAACGATCCGATCGGTGCCTCGTGTGGCGTCCGCGACAGGTTCTGGTTCTCCCCTGACGTCTAGCCGATCCAGTATTCGTATTCACTCCAGTATCAAAACAAGAACGTTTTGTATTATGTTGTGTTAGCTGAAGCTGTTTTTTTTTTAACTATCGATCATTTCGGGTCTGAGTGGTCCTGTCAGTGCGTCGTACTCACCGCGGTAATGCGTTTCTTATTGCCGACCGCGATGGTCCCGGACGAAGTTTAATTCCATGATACTGCAGTGGGTATCTGCTACAGTGGCTATCTGCTACATGTGCTACAGTGCAGTTTTCTTTCTGCCTTAGAAAAATAAGCGCTCATGTTGCTAGTGATATTTCAAAAAATCGGGGACGTCAACTGGGGGCGGTTGACGAGTCCAAATAAAACTGAGAAAATATGTTGGCTGGCGTAAGAGCTAATTGTAACAAAAGCATAGAGTGTTCACGCATGCTATTCCATGACGGCACTTAAAACCGCTGCGTTTATAAGGTACTTGCGGTTTGATCCCACGACAGGTCGCTCACCCATTATGCTATACCTGTAGCAAACTAGAAAGCACGACGTGTTTCCCGCAAAAACGAAGCGCCATTAGTCACGAAATGTCACAAACAATAGTCCAGTATACTGTAAACCCACAAGTAACAGCAAATAGGAAGCTTTGGACAACCCTCGATTGCTACGTTGGTGTCCCAGAGCCTACGTATGCACGACTACCAGTTTTAAATTACTATACGGCTCTATACCAGCTGCGTAGTCTGATCCCAAAACTAGTGAGCTTTGAGAAATACATAATGCGCCAACACAGGAATGAGAACAAGGATTAGAACAGCTCTGTGTCTTGCTAAATCAGCCTAAAATGAAACAGCCTGCTTACTGGTCACGCACGACAATTCATGTCCTATTGCTTGACTTGATCAGCTGAAACACGGCAGCGTGGGAATTCTGTTTGCACTGTTTCGTTTGCTGCAAAAGTGACAGAGGGGCATACAACGTGTCCGTACTCACGTTCAGGCTGTCGAAAGGTATTGAACGGCTCGTCGAAAAGCTCAATAGGTTGGCTTGGTCTCACCGAGGCCCGTAAACCGACTACCACTCGAGTACACTTGTCCAGTTAACCTAACAGCCTTCAAGTCAGGTCTGCAAGGTGGAAACAATGGCACTTGGTAGCGCTAAGGATACAGGGGCGTCGCCTCACGGCAGGTCTCCAGAGTTAAACTTCCACGCACGTCATCCACAATCCGCTGTATGGAGCCTGCCTACGCATGCACCGCAACGCCCCTTTTAAGAATGATTCACGGAGAAAACATTCCCTCTACAGCGCGGAACTATTCATTCTGAATAACACTTTGTGCAAGGTTGCCTGGCGCGAAGTCTGGCAACCGCCGCGCTTGGTTGGCCGCCATCTTGGTCACGAAACCCCGCGCTGCTCGCATTTGACACGTTGTTAACACGATTCGAGTGTCGATCTTGCTAATAAGTTGTTTTATAGAATCGGAAACAGCGTTTCCGAGTGGTTGTTTGTGATGAAGTCTTGCGACCCTAAAAGGAAGTGCGCGTCCGATTAATTTCGCAGCATGCATAGTTGGCAGCTCGCTTCGCAGAGAACCGGCGACCCGGTGCATTATCACAACAACGGATACAGAACGAACCGGAAGGCGTGTCAGTGCTACTCTCTGGAGATATGCCAATGAAAAATAAAAATGTGTTAGGCAGTACAAGATTGCGCAACAAAAAATACATTTCGGAGCGGGAAAGGAACACTGGCTACAACGCAACTTTTTTTGCTCAACAATGTCTTTTTGCTTGGTGCACAAAATGTTTGGTAAGTTTATATTTCCTAGTGCGCAAAAATGCTCGCTTAAACTTACTTGTAACGTTTATTCGTAGCTAAAATAACCACATCAATATTACCCACACCCAACTACTCGTTTCTTTAAAATCAACTACAAAAGATTCGAAAAAATCAACTACAACATGCGACGTGATGAAAAAGATACCTATAATTCGATCAATTGTACTTCAAAACGCAAACAGAAATTATACATAGCCGTGCTGTAATGTAACAACCAGATTTGCAACTACTTCCCATCATAATTGTTTCGTTGGATACCTTTTGCTCATTCATGACTACCATGGAAACAAATAGTCTTCCGCAATCCACTAATCAGTGGTGCTCAAATGGTTGTCAGCGAGGGCGTTTCGAGGCCCCGTGAAACACCTTCTCGCCCTTCTTTCTTCTCCCCTGTTTTACAGACCTTGCCGACAATGCAAAATATCTGCAGAAATTCAGGGAAATGTCTGCTATTGCGTAGCATTCTTATGCCGCTTGTCTAAAGCGTGAGCTATTTTCATCGTTGCTTTTTTTTTCCGTTTTTATAAATTCTGTCCGACCAATTATCTCCTTTTACGTTATTATAATGAGTACAGGCGGTACTTCCGCCAAATATGCATGTTTGTGCAAATGAAGTGCGTTACGCAGTTCGCCATTGTCACTATTTTTTTCTATTTTTCTTATTTTTTGGTTTTACAGAATTTTGTGACTTCCGCGAAATCTGCATTTTTGTCGGAAATGAAAGACTACACGGTTCGCCATTATTAGTATTTTTGTTTTTCTTATTTCCTGGTTTTCCACATCCTGTTCGACCGATTACCTCCATTTACGCTGTTATACCAATTTAACCGTGGAACTACCACGAAATCAGAATTTTTATCGAAAATCAGGACGTTACACGGTTCGCCATTTTCGCTTTTTTTATATTTTTCTTATTTCTTGGTTTTTTTTAATTCTGTTCGGCAAATTATTTTCATTCGCGCTAGTATGCCGTTTAAAGGTGAAACTTCCGCGAAATCAGCATTATTGTGAAAATGCAGGGTGTCACACGGTCCTGGCGGTGGGGGTACTCGGCAAAGAATGCTACGCATTAGGGTTTTGCCGCATGGCACTTTTGTTAACATTACTGCTCCGCGTTGCCGAGGCTTTAAAGTTGGCTTTTCGCAGAACACCACACCTGTGAAAAAAAGACAGACGCAGAAATAGGTAGATGGGCGAGTCTGCTTGCAAGGGCATTGTTTTGCGTGCAATACGCATCAACACACTTCGCGGTGTGGTCTCCGTCACTTTAACAATCCCAGAAGAGGTCAATTGCGAATTTAGTCTGAGAACCGCTGTGCTAATACAACAATCTCTTTTTCATCGATATGATTTTAAACTTCAGGACTGCATTCCTGTCATGGTGTAGATACTCAATATAGCTGGGCTTTAAAAAAATACATCGCTAAGTCTAAAACGTTTTCTTTTCATGAAAACCTTATTATATCTCGGACCCGATCACATACTGAAATGTTTTCTGCTGGTATACGTACGCATTCGGATCTCTCAAAAACTGCTTTTCGCAGTCAAACTGCTTTCAGTCATTCAGTCGGGCACTTTTCTTTGCAGGTATAAAACGTGTGTGTGTGCGCGCGCGTGCGTGCGTGCGCCCGTGTGTGCGTGCGCGTGCGCGTGTGCGCGAGTGTGTCTTTCATACACAGTTTCCAGAGAGCACGCTAAGGGATACATGTGACCCGCCGCGGTGGCTCAGTGGCTAAGGCGTTGCGCTGCAGAGCCCGAGGTGGCAGGTTCGATTCCAGGCCGCGGCGGCCGCTTTTCTGATGGAGGCGAAAACCAAAAACGCCCGTGTGTACGAGATTTCGGCGTACGTTAAAGGACCCCAGGTGGTCGAAATTAATTCGGAGCCCTCCTCTACGGCGCGCCTCAACAACTGCGTTGCGTCGGCGGTTAAACCCTACAATAAATCAATCAATCAACAAATACATGTACCGTACTAAAAGCAGTATCAATAAACAACTAATACCATTAAACCGCATTTATCTGTGGCATAGCACGTTAGGCGGGCTTGCTGGGATGACATAGCCAGTTCCAATAGATATCATTCGTCCTTCTCGTGGTAGGCAAGGGAAAATAAGTCAGAAACCGTGCTGAGGCAGTAGTCAGGTCGTATGCACCATTATTCTCAGCGTCTCCAAAGATCTCCCCACAAAAATCAAACACTAAAGCCCAATCTTCAACCCTAGTTACATGTCTCGTTCAAACACTGCGACCTCGGCTAATCGTGCACGCACGGATATGCACGTACCGGCCCGCCGGTGTTTTTTCCTCAAATGCCGATAAGACCGCGCTGATAACATTCGTTACCATGGCACGTGTTGCGCGTGGATACCTTGGCGATTTCGAGTGAAGCTCGTTGGCCCCTATCGCGAATTCCGCTTTTCGCTCAGACCGTTTACAGCGCGGCGCCGTGGGCGCGGCCTTGTTATGGTGGCTAG
The DNA here is from genome assembly GCA_013339765.2 of Haemaphysalis longicornis. NCBI lineage: Eukaryota > Metazoa > Arthropoda > Arachnida > Ixodida > Ixodidae > Haemaphysalis > Haemaphysalis longicornis. The sequence goes on from CM023456.1 coordinate 93,878,383, forward strand.
CCCTGTTGGACGGCATGACGTCATTCAGCATGGTTGGCCGTTTAGAACGCGTTTCTTTGCGTGGCCTTCGTTGGTGCCCGTGCACTTCAGCGAGGCCCGGCGCGTCTCGACGGGCGTATTTGACACTTTTTTTCTAGGGTTGCTATGACTGGGGGCTTGTTGTCCCACTAGGTAGGGTGCGGTAACGTTCAGAGATTACTTCGTTACAAACAATCCCACATAACGGTCGTTTAAGCCCTGTTTCGATTGGCGTTCGTCACCTATAGATTCCTGTTCACGTTTTTCGAGCAAATAAAGCTGCTTTTGATTTTTTTCTATTTCTACTTACTTTGTTAGAGTAACGAAATAAAAGCCTAAGAGCTGTAACATCGTGTGATCAAACACAATTCTGGATGTATTAATAACGCTCTAAAGCTTGTTTTCAAAACTTTCCTTTCTAGCCTACACTAAAATGATTGGTCCTGGACCCACTATATTATGAATATGAAGGGCTGTAAAACAAAATAATCCTGCATGGGTGTGGAAGTTGTATACCACTCCTCTACCGCTTCTTCATGTCTCGCCGTGAGATGAAAAAGCTGCATCGCTGAGCGTTAAAATAGTCAGCTGACTTACAGCTGACGCGGTCTGCATTGTGTACCTGTTCCGCATTATAAGCTGTTGTCTGTTCGGCATGTGCTGACTTCCGGCGACAGAAACACACATGTTGAAACTGCTATATGGCGCATACAGTGGACGAAAAAAACCACATATGCGTGGCTATATATTAACGTTAGGCGCGCTCGCGCGCAAATCGCGAAATAATACTTAGCGCGTACAGTGAAGTGAAACGCTCAAGTCAGGTGATCAAGCTTTGTTAACACACAAATATTTCCCGAGCTGGGCCGTAACGCTACGGATGAGAGCACTTTTTGTATCTTTATAATACGCGTTACATAATTGGTTGGGTAGCATATGCGACATGACCGTTTTTCGATATGTCCTTAATTTTTATTTGAAATTATTCATTCATGGATTAATTTTTGTCAGATTTGCTGCAGGAAGTTTTATTTATGCGTACGTAATGGCTTTACAGCCATAACCATGTACGCGGCCGACTGGAACCCTACGTGATTCAATGACACAGAGTTGAAAGTGGCGAACTTCCATTTTGTGTAGCCGCAGTTATGACTCTGCATATCACATTACGCTGAAAATGTACCGTTAGAATAATCTCCTTCAATGACCTGTGTAGCGAAATGTACTGCTCAAGATTTGAGATACTCGTGCGCTCGAAAGTGCCCTTCGCGAGGTACACGATGCTCACTGAGGGCGCAGAGTAAGCATACGTTCCGAGCGACAGCTGCAATCGATAACGTTTTTTTCTCTGCTTTTGCACACTTCGTCTGATCTATCTGTCGTATCGCAATAAGCGCGAAAAATGCGACCTATGAAGGGAACTCGAACTGTTGCGAGCGAATGACTGAATCACGCTTGGTAGTGCGCAGCCGTAGACTTCACATGCTTCCGTACATGGGAGCGCTTCCGCGAACGTTCCGTTCCACTTCGCGACGACCGACATGAGCTCCGTCTTCGTCCACAATAGTTAATTATGACTTTTGTTTATGCCTAACCAATTTTGCTAACGGCGCACTTCGAGCGGGCAATGGGAGTCTACGGTGAAACGGAAACTAGAAAAGGCAAGTAATGGCGAGTGCGGCGCTGGCGCCATCTGGCAAAGGCGGGCCAAACTGCTCGCTGTAAACGGTTCATACCTTGTATTCACTGGGGATGCACGCACGCAGGCAACCATGTAAGTGCGTCGCCACTGGTTACGTCGGGCTCCGCGAGGTGGCGGTACTTGTCTGTGCTAAGCACATGACGTGTGTTGGACGTTCCCAAATCTACCCCACCGAACGCAAAGTAATGCCTCGACTCCAGTGTGAGTCGATTAATAACAACTCTGTTGATGCCGCCGTTGAGAATCGGGTTGAAACGGAGCAGATGACGCACGCTGGTGTTATTTTTATTCGGCGTGCGGACAGAGTGGCACAAGCCCCCAAGACAGTGGCGCAGAGGCATGCGCGGTGGCCGTTTCAGGGTGGCCAAGCAAAGAAATTGACCGCTAAACATTTCAATGAATACCACCGATAACCTGCTGAAAGGATTGCCGCTCATTCTGCGCAACAACGCGGCGTATACCCGAAGCTTCTAAAGCTTAAGATGGGTTGGGTTGCGAAGTCCTTCTCTGTGCTTTACGGCGTCGTGCGCGAAAATAGATTCTCTGTACATCCATCTTCGTTGCCCCTCTGCGCAAGGAACAACGTCCATCTGCCCCTCTCGTGTACGACGCGTGCAGCGCTGATCTCCGTCACCTCCCCGAATAATGGGCCGAAAGTGGCAATTCATGTTTAGGAAGAACATTTTGCCTAGTTTTTTGTGGGACTCTGTAGGGTTCAATATTACTTAGTTCTTACAAAAACAGTACAGTTACATTCGGTGTGTACTATTTCGTGTGATAGTGTCTACATTCTCTCTTGATTTATTTTGGTTTCATATTCTTGTCGTTATCAGCTATGCTTTTGTGATATTAGAAGGAAGCCGTTTATGAATAGGATGGCAGAGTTTTGTGTCCCCTAACAAAAAAATTGGAGTAGCTTAGCACTGGTGGCGCAAAGACTGGGCAAACAGCGACGCTGGCAGCGCCACTTAGCTTATTTTGGTCGGCTAAGTTTATCCGTGGTTGTTTGGAGACTTGGCCAAGTTTTCGGCGTGGTTTAGCTTCGAGACCCACTCAGATTTCCTGCGTGATGTCATGGCTAGACCCTCAAAAGCAATGAAACCTCGGTCATTAAAGTGTGTGCAATAGATGCATGCCCCCGACTTTGTCGTGAAGCTCCAAGAGTAGCGGAGGATGCAGCGGGAAGAGTGCTTGCCCGAATTTTTTTTAACTTGTTCGGTGGCCACCATTAGGCTAGTGTGGTCCGGTGTGTGGGACGCTCATAAAAAAGTGGATGCAGGTTATTGTTTCTCGGCCTTTTCGCTTCTTTCGTTTTGGAAATATTTCTTCTCTTTGCACCGCCAAAAGTGCGCCACTCATCGCAACAAGCGATAGAACGAACCACCCCGCAACGCGTTTCCAGAGCCGTGCTTGTACCAGTTCTTTCGCGCCTTTCATTCTAGCCACCCTACCTACGGTAAAGCGGTGCCGGCGCGCGCGATGACGTCATCACTCAGCAAGGTTTTCCTGCCCACCTTCGGCGGCCCAACCATCAGCTTAAACAGCATCGCTATTAATGTGAGTAATCGGCAGGGTAACTCTAAACAAAATTCATTTTGACCAGTACTGCGCCACAAGACAAATAGACGAGATCCAGGAATAGACAACTGTGCACATTGGTAGGAAGTGTTTTCTTCAAGGCGTCAGGTTTTTGGGATTCACGGGCAAAGCAAGAAATCCAAAAAACAGTGGGACGAGCGATCACGAGGTGCCCCCATATAACGAGTTAGTTTTAATATAACCAATTTAATTTACTTTCTCTCTTCAGCTTTCAGTTTCTGACCCATATTTTTGGGGTCCTGGTGAAAGGAGCGAGAAATCTGCCTTGTTTCTGCTGGAAGCAGTAACAATCGGGCTGACGTGGCGTCTAAATTGAAAAAGTTATTCGCGGGAAAAGGGAAAAGGTGACGATTTAAATCGCTGCATCGACATAGAATTTCCGGCGACAGGCCTAAGACCGACTATGAACAAGAACAGAGAAGAAGTGCCATGCAACGCAATAAATTGGCGAAGCTTGCACGAAGTCGCATAAGGCTTGAACCATAGCGAAGCTGCAGGATTGCTTTATACGTGAGCACTGAAGGACACATCACCAGAGATCCGCACGTTTTAAATTGTTTATCTACATGTTCCGTCATCGCTTTGCACTGTGGCAGCAGTAGTCATCCTCCTACGCATCGATATCATCGTCTTCCTCATGCATGACTGGCGGGCCGCATCGTTTTGTCCGTAGACTTTCACATTTCTCCCGAAGTGTGACGCGTAAGCACGCGCTAGAACCGGCGGCAACCGGATTCGCAGCAGGTGTAACAGCAGGTGTAACACACCCCAGTAGTAATCGTCGGCGACGGAAGTGTGGCTGTCAGCAAACCAGTCAAGAAATGCTTTCTCCGGTCATGTTAGAAAACTCTGAGACACACTATCACTGTACAAAGGTCATGTATAGACCAAATTTAAGCTAAACGTGATGATTGATTGATTGATTGATTGATTGATTGATTGATTGATTGATTGATTGATTGATTGATTGATTGATTGATTGATTGATTGATTGATTGATTGATTGATTGATTGATTGATTGATTGATTGATTGATTGATTGATTGATTGTAGGGGTTTACCGCGCCGAAAGTGCATCTGGACTATGAGGTGCGCCGTAGTGTAGGGCTCCGGATTTATTTTGTGCACCTAGGGGATCTTTAACGTGCGTTGAAATCTCGACACACAGGCGTTTTCATTTTCCGTTTCCATCAGAAAAGCAGCAACAGCGGTCGGGATCAACTTTAGCAAAACATCTCTTTGCGGTTGTAATGGCGATGCCCCCAAACGAGACAAGAAGCGACGCATATCCGTTTATGTTAAAGAGTTTGCGCCGCAGTACTATAATACTTAACATAAACCCACCACCATACACCGGCTATGTTATATGTACCTTTCCTGACATACCATAACCCTTGCCTCGCAAGGGGAACAGTGGTACTGACCGTGGTACGGTCTGTGCCCTACAAACGAATAACAACATTCTGATGTCCACTGTGCATGTATATCGAGGCACACCGAAGTGTGATATCGAGAAGTTCGTGATCGTAAACATTCCATGGATCAGATGTGATAGAACTACCCCTGTGATTATTAAAGACGATATCCTTTCTTGGGCTGCTTAAACGCAGAAAGTTTGGTTGTCTATATGTCTGTATGCCTGTCTGTCTGTGGCTCGATTCAGCCACCCGGCCAAAGCGAAACAAAAGCTGCGCAATAGTCACAGCCAAATCTAAACGTGTAAGTTCGGTGTCAGTGTTCATACTTGCCAACATTGTTGAACAAGAACCAGACCTTACGCAAATATAAGGCAGCAAATCAATACATAAGTGATATTTGCAGTGTTCCTTTATTTAAAAATTCATGGATGCTTGATTTTTGCGATAGCAAATGAAATACTACATCAACGGCACAAAACCTTCGCCTGCTGTTGCCCGCGCTACCTTCTGGGGGCATTCAAGAAATCAAACGGCAATTGCAATGAAAGGTTTCACTAGATGGGATGCACGTTCCGCTTGGAACGCTCGTGGAGTAGGGCAACGTGGTTCTATAAAGGTTTGTAGTAGGGTGCCTCAATTCACGCGCGTCTCCGCCATACGGCTGCGCTAGAGGCACCCGACTTGGAGCAGTGATACGTGGTAAATTTAAACTGACTTCAGCAAACCTCTAGCGTGTTAGTTTGGGAAGAACGAGACGGGAGAGGAACAGCAAGAGAGGTGAGCGGGAAAGAGAAGGAAGGCATTTACTTGGCAGTGGCACCAGTCGGCTGTCGTCTTTCGTCGACATTTGCAACGAAAGGAGCAGATACGCGGCTGTGTTTTTTAGAAGACTTCAGTGTGGACATTTCATAACCACACGGTTTGTGTTAGAAGAGTTCGGTTAAAGTGCCTCATTAATTTAAGTAGCTTAGCTAATCATCAACGGTCGTGTGTAGCACTTTGGCAAATAACCTGGTCTAACGCTGCCGTAGAGGCAGTCAGTGCGTATCACAGTAATCACAAAGCTGTCATCGCTACAGTTAACAAATTACAAATAGCATGAAATTTTGTTTAACCCTCTGTGAGCGCTACTGCTCCGCTGGTCGCCTTTGCGAAGTTAAATGACACGTCAGAAGTTCTTCAAAATTTGTTTTCAGTATGTTCATGCACTTTATTTTTTCATGTTTCTGCTTCTCCTCCCGTTGCTGCCGATTCGATCTCCCACATTCCCCCTACATTACCACAGTTATTTCCACCTGGCGTATCAAGCCCTTCTGCAAGCAGGCATTACCCCTCTACTACACATTAAAGGCATCCGCGCTCCATCTCTCTCAAGTGAGGGTACCATCGCTTTCATACCGCCATCTGCTTGGCAACGCTGATAAGACGCGCACAGTTTCGAAGGGCTGCCATCTGGAAGGCGTATTTCCGTCTCCAAAGAGGGCGGGCTCAACGCCGAGGACAACCAACTCCAAATGAGAAATTATTTTCCGGAATACGAGAAAAAAAAGAGAAATGGCGCGAAGTGAATTTAGTAAGGCGGCGAAATTAAATATTCAACACGCTCTCCCATCTTATATCATGCTGAATCTCTAAGACAGTTCCATCTATGAGAAAATAACTTATCGTTCCATGAGAAATTCTCAGAATTCCTTGTAATATTCCTGTAATATTATATATTACGAATGCTATTTTGATAATTCTAGAATTTTTTTCGGGAAGTCCTAGAATATAACTTTTTAAGGAGATATTACAATAATTCGTATAAATAGTCCCTCTACGAGGAAATCCTAAAACACTTGTTATCCCTGTCACCGCATCTTTTACGTTTCTGCGCCACCTCGCCGATTTAATGCTGGCACCGGTAAATAGCTATCAGCTTTCGCGCCACAGTTCTTCAAAAATTGGAAGGGTTATAATTTCCATTGCTGGTATCGCGGCCTGCCTTGTGCGAAGTGCGCATGATACTGTCATTATATGCTGTAATTTACACCCCTTGCGAAAATACTGCCCGGTTTTTGTTACTACGCTAAAAAAGATGAGAAAAGAATGCCTAGCCAACCTCACAAAATTTTTATGAAGACACGAGGCGTAACAATACCATAGTCATTCTTTTTTAGCTGCTATAAATTTCAGTTTTAAGTTAGGTGGATATAGGGACCGTGTGTACTGTCTTCGCGACTCACAACTCTAGAATTTTTTCAAAATGAGTGAGATTACTTGAATAAGTAATAATTGCTTACCATTAATTTCCTGCTTTATTTATCCCTTGCCGCAGTTAATATGGTTTTTTTATAAATGCGCAACTATTTCAGCACTTTGGCCTTTAGTATACCTGAAACGTTATTTGACGCAGCGAAATAAAGGTGCCATAATTGATTTACCGGAACAATTTTTTTTCGTTAATGACTGTAGAACACAGCAAACTTGCACAGTTGCAAGCTAAAAATTAACAGCAAAACAAATTATGCTTTCCCGGGGGCCATTGAGTATTAAAATTATATTTTATCTCTGTGCAGTCTTCGTTAGTACAGTCTGTGTTGCTACAGTCTATTTATTCAAAGTTTGGTGTACTCATTTAGCTTTCTTGGTTGCGTCTGGCGTTGGTTTCAACCCGATCGCTCTACTAGTTCAATTTCTCCCCTTTGTTTCTTGTTTTTTTTTTTTCGTGGAGCAATAGGAAAGACAACCCGCTCGAGACACAATATACAGTCTGCTTCGGAAACAATGCCGCCGGGATAACTTTTACCCGGACGCCCTATGAATGTAAACTGGCTCAAAATGGCGTTCGCTTGCGTAGAGGACACTTGATTTTGGAAAAAAAAACTATCAGTGGCCAACAGTAAAACTTACGAAGTATACGAGTGGGCTTACCTGCGAACGTGCCCCCTTCGGCGTCGCAAAAGTGTCAATCACGAGCAGAGAGGATCGGCGTTCTACTGCGGACGTTGGCAAGGGCTTTAGGAACAGGTATGCTACGAAGAGTGCCGTACTGATAATGAAACCAAAGTCCCCTGATAACGCCAAAACGTGCGCGCTATTCCCAGAAGCTCCACCCCCCCCTCCCCGCCAACTTCCCGGAGTCACCTCCGCCGTTGAAGGGCTTATGTGCGCTCACAGTTTGCAGTACCGTTTCATCAAGCCATATTTATCATGAGGCCATCCAGCTGAACCTCACGTAGAAACTTGAAGGGGATCAATAAACCGTGGAGCTTTTTCTGCGATTTTTGATTCGCTTGGATGAAATACAATGTTTCTAAAAGTATCTGTTCATGCATTGCCACATGTTCGCAATCAGTGCATTCGAAACGAGCGATGTATTGACTATTCAAAATATTTCAGCTACTAAAACTGCTTTTTATTCGTCGTTGAGGGGCGCATAGCAATGGCGCAAAGCGAACGACAAAGGTCCCAGTGCAATTGTTGAAGAGCATGTGTTCTCTAACTGCTGAGTTTCTAGTCATGAACAGGATACGTCAATACTTATGCACAATATACGCGTAAAAAATCTCCCTATTAATGCGTATGATAGACGCAATATTAAGAAAACAATAGGAGTCGGGTTGAGAGACCATATAGACTCCGAATTCCTCCCCTTATTCGTAGATCTAGGAACAGCGTAAGCTGTATTCTCAGGAAAACACTATTCATAGACAATTCTGCTTTGGAAGCCATTGACAAGAACACAGAATGGGATGATGGGTGCATGCATAAACCCGCGAACAAACGCCCGCATACCTTTCTAGATGCATTCCTGACATGAGTGCGTACCAAGCGACGCGGCCTTGCCCCTAAAACAGCATCATCTTTCAAAAAGCAAGTGCGGAATGGCATTCCATTCTACCCCACTATTCCTCGCCACGACAGAGTCTCTTGCGAGTAGCTTGAACCCCTTTCCGCCCCTGGTTACTTCGCCACAATAGTTAAACAACGATGTGGCATCCCGAGGAGCGGGATCCGTGTACGGCTAATAATTCCGCAGAAGCATTCCATTTTATTTCATTTACTTCTACCTTGAGTACCTTGAAGGTGAAGTCCTTGAAGTGGGCGGGCATACAGAAGCGTATGGAACAACTTTAAGAAGAAACCATGGGATAAGAGGTCACGTGTACGTCGGTCAAACCAGGCAGGAGTATTAATTCAAGATTAAGAGAACAATTGTGGCGCCTAAAAGAAAGCCCGGGCACACATTTGGGCTTGCATTGTAAATAGTGTGGAATAACACCCTTTTTTTATAACACTGTCGTACTGTTCAACATCCTAACAAAACATCAAGAGTGATTGTAGAGACTTTGCATATTTTTCTTCTCGATGAAGATTGTGTATAAGATAAGGACATATCATCGATTTTCTCGAGCGTATGAAATTACTGAGCGTGAACACGTTTTGATGTAAGCGCCGTAGAATTGTTCCTTGAATTGTCCTCCGCAGCTCTGTGGGGTCTAAAAAGTCTGTTTTTTTTCATTAAAATTTAGTTGTTAGAAGCACCTGTCAGTGTGTCCTTCCTCGTCCCCGTTTGTATAAACTATTGGTCAAGATTAATCAATTCCAAATAGTCCAGCTCACGGGTATAATAATCAATCAATCAATCAATGTTTATTAATGTGCCCAGGAACAGCCAGAGGGCCTTTGTACTGGCGCACGAGAAAAAAAAAACAAAAACAAAAGGAAACAGGCGACGCAAGACGTTGTTGCGACGTTGTCATCCCGCCGCTGACAAACCGTCGCTGAATACGGGAAGGCGTACCCGAGGCAAGCTCCGTCGCCTCCGACATGCGTGTGGTAGCTTAGTGAAGCGAGCGGCCAGGCAATGTTGCTGCCTCGAAGAAGACCATAAACCGAAGGAAAATTTAACTTGTTTACTTCATGGCGAGAGCTGGCCGAAGACCAATGACCAAGGAAAGACCAATGCCCCGAAGGGCGAGGTTACAGTACAGGACTCGAGCATAGTGACAGCACTGATTCACTGCTCAAACAGAAATGAACTACACCGTTTGGGGGGGGGTCTTATTTACACCCAAAGCACTAGCGGTCAAAACAAGCGTTCCCTCTAGCTTGTGCACACGACACGAACGGCGCAGACACACACAACACTGAGTCCGAGAATGGGAAGAGAGGAAGTCTCCGCAGCGGCTTCCGCGTTCTTCGGACAAGCCCCTGCGTGTTGCGTCGGCAGCCGCCGAAGTTTGATCACGCCGATAGCGAGGCGCCTGCGATCCAGACGTGTAGCAGCTTGTTGAATCGGTCGGCTGCAACTGTGAGTCACCGACAAAAAGGGCCTGCTTGAAAGGCGCACGTAGTGGAGGCTTCGCCACACAGCCGAGGAATGTTGAACAAAGCCCTGCGGCGGGCTGATTCGTAACAGCTTCTTCGCAGGGGGTCCGAGATCACGATGGATAAGGGTCTTCAACCGTTGTCCGGAGGGATGCTTTCGAAGTTAAGTGCTCGACTCCAGGGCTGCACGATACCATGCTGGAACTTCACCGGCCTGGTCACTGGGTGAATAGTGGCTCGCCAAGAACGTCTCTGGCTTGGTCAGGCACGCAACAGAACAACACGGGAAGACACAACCGCATCACCGGCAAGTTCGAAGACAAATCCACACTGAAGCTCTACCAGGTTTTTAGTTGCGATAAAATACGCTAATAACTAACTGCACTGGTTATGTTTTAGCCCAGCAGTAGTTTAGACAAGCACACAAACCTGAAAGGTGACTTTTCATGTGATTGGAAATGTCCCACACAAAAAGAAATGTAATCCTAAAGGGCGAAACCTGCTACAGGAAGAACAATGAAATTGAGAAAGTCAGGCGTCTGTAAGCCACTTCTCGCACTGAGAGCTGCAATTTGAGCTCTCGTCATTGCCCTGAGCTTTCCCTTTTCGAATCGCACCTTAGGTACGCCCGTTCTCTGAAAGCTGCTGCGACCGGCCGGCAGGACATCGGTCTTCTTCCGAAACATATCTTGAGCGCGCGGAGAAAACTGCTCTGCTTTCCACCGCTCCAGCAAGGCGTGCGCTTTCGTTCTCGGCCGCTCCGAGGTCCGCTGAGACCCGGCGCAAAGTGTGCGAGCGGCGCTGCCACTAGGCAGGCCCACGTAGGATCTCTTGCCACACCTTTTTGCGACACCGTCGGTAAGCTAGGTACGGGCGGCCCGGTCTCAGAAGACGGCTCAACCACAGGCGACACCGGAATCGCTACTAGCTCGGCTGGCCGTGGCTCGGCATCGAGTATCTGAGTTGGAGGTTGAACGCTAACGGCTCGTTCAGTTGTGGTGCAGTCGTTATCCTTGGCTGCACCGTAAAAACCGTTCAGTGTCTCGAGTGCCGGATGGGTTACGTACAGAGATATTAGGCTGCTCTCACCCGCACCGCGCATGCCGCGGAATGACCGGAAAGAGCCACAGTGGTGATCCGCGCGACGGCATGGACTACGTACAGAGAGGTTGCGCTTCTCTCCCCGAACCGCGGATGCCGTGGAATGACCGGAAAGAACAAGTGTGAGGAACGGGGAACCGCACGACGGGATGGACTATGTACAGAGACGTTAGGCTGCTCTCCCCCGCAACGCGGATGCCGCGTATGACGGGAAAAAGCCACAGTGGTGACCCGCGCGATAGGATGGGCAACGTACAGTGAGGTTAAGTTGCTCTCCCCCACACCGCGGATGCCGCGGAATGACGGGAAAAAGCCACAGTGGTGACCCGCGCGACGGGATGGACTACGTACAGTGATTACGTTGCCCTCCCCTGCACCGCGGATGCCAAGGAATGACCGGAAAGAACCAGTGTGGGGAACCGCGCGACGGGATGAGTTACGTAGTGAGGTTAGGCTGCTCTACCCCGCACCACGAATGTTACAGAATAACCGGAAAGAGTCACAGTGGTGATTAGCGCGACAGCATGGACTACGTACAAAGAGGTTAGGCTTCTCTCCCCAGAACCGCGGATGCCGCGGCATGACCGGAAAGAACAAGTGTGGGGAACCGCGCGACAGTATGGACTATGTAAAGAGAGGTTAGGCTGCTCTCCGCCGCACCGCGGATGCTGCCGAATGATGGGAAAGAGCCACAGTGGTAACCTGCGCGACGCGATGGACTGCGTACAGAGAGGCTAAGCTTCTCTCCCCCGAAAAGCGGATACCGCGGAATGACCGGAATGAGCCACAGTGGTGACCTGCGGGACGTGATGGACTACGTACAGTGATTAGATTGCTCTCCCCCGCACAGTGGATGCCACGGAATGACCGGAAAGAACCAGTGTGTGGAACCGCGCGACGGGATGGACTATGTACAAAGAGATTAGGCTGCTCTCCCCCGCACCGCGGATGCCGCGGAATGACGGGAAAGAGCCACAGTGGTGACCCGCTCGACGGGATGAACTACAAACAGAGAGGTTAGGCTGCTCCTCCCCGAACCTCGGATGCCGCGGAATGACGGGAAAGAGCTATAGTGCTGACTTGAGCAACGGCATGAACTACGTACAGAGAGGTTAGGCTTCTCTCCCCCAAACGAAGGATGACGCGGAATGACCGGAAACAACGTGGGAAACTGCGCAACGGGATGGGTTACGTACAGAAAGGTTATGCTGCTCTCCCCCACACCGCAGATGCCGCGGAATGACCGGAAAGAACCAGTGTGGAGAACCGCCCGACGGTATGAGTCAACTACAGAGAGGATAGGCTGGTCTCCCCCCACCGCGGACTCAGGGGAATGACCGGAAAGAACCAGTGTGGGAACCGCGCGACGGGATGGATTACGTACAGAGACGTTAGGCTTTTCTCTCCCGCACAGCGGATGCCATGGAATGACAGGAAAGAACCAGTGTGGGGAACCGCGCGACGGGACTATGTACAGAGAGGTTAGGCTACTCTCCCGTGCACTGCGGATGCCGCAGAATGACGGTAAAGAGCCACAGTGGTGACCCGCGCGACGCGACGGACAACGTACACAGAGGTTAGGCTGCTCTCCCCGCACCGCGGATGCCGCGGAATGACTGGAAAGAGCCACAGTGGTGACCCGCGCGACGGGACAGACTTCGTACAGTGAGGTTAGGTTCCTCTCGACCGCACCGCGGATGCCGCCGAATGACCGGAAGGAACCAGTGTGGGGAACCGCGCGACGGGATGAGTTACGTATAGAGTGGTTAGGCTGCTCTCCCCCGCACCGCGTATTCCGCAGAATGACGGGAAAAAGCCACAGTGGTGACCCGCGCGACGGCATTGACTAAGTACAGAGAGGTTAGGCTTCTCTCCACCGAACCGCGGATGCCGCGGAATGACCGGAAAGAACAAGTGTAGGGAACCACGCGACGGGATGGACTATGTACAGAGAGGTTAGGCTGCTCTCCCCCGCACCACGGATGCCGCGGAATGATGGGAAGAGCCACTGTGGTGACCCGCGCGACGGGATTGACGTACAGATAAATTAGGCTGCTCTCCTTCGCACCGCGGATGACGCAGAATGACGGGAAAGAGCCACAGTGGTGAAAAGCGCGACGGGATGGGCTACGTACACTGAGGTTAGGTTGCTCTCCTCCGCACCGCGGATGCCACGGAATGACGGGAAAGAGCCACAGTTGTGACAAGCACGACGGGATGGACTACGTACAGTGAGATTAGGTTGCCGGCGTTCTCCTTGCTGGGAGAGACGGCGTTCGCCCGGTGGCATCAGTGTCCGATCTACCGATAAGATGGGCGGACCTAAGAAAATCCAAATTAAAGCTAGTGAAGTTAAAGCTAGTGAAGCTCAGTCTTCGCATCTCAATTGCGAAGGTGGCCGAATTTCTTTTTTTTCCTTTTCTTTTCTTTTTCTGTAAGTTATAACGTGCGGAAACTGGCTACCGGGTACAGCCTGACAAGCCTGTTCGGCTTGGGCTGACTTGTCATGCGCCTTGTACATCTAGGACAAATAAAAGCGTTTATATAGTATTATTATTATTAGCGCCCCCGAATTGTTCCTTTGTTACACCGGCTCACGAGAATAGACGCGTCGTCAAAATATAACGAATTCTCTTTACGTTTGTTAGGCTGTCTACCAAGTTGAGATTTTCAAATTCCCTGAGTTTACCAGGTTTTCCATGAGTCTTTTTGATAAATTCCATGAGTGACACAGAACTCTGTTTTACGTCAACACGGGCTGATACCACTACACAAGTCGCTGTCACCCTCTAAAAAGCACCTTATAAAATAAAATGTGCCATACTAAAGTTTGAATGCTAACCAGTAACTTTTATTTAATTCAAAAAGAAAACGTAACAGAGTGGTAGTAAAATTCACAGTGAATGAAATAGCGAAAAAAACGGTAAAAAAATACTGCCACGTTCTCTGCTCACACTCAATGCCTCAGTGCTGTATTTCACAGCTTCGAAGAGTTTATTTTGGTTTGGATGAGGGACACCTGCATCTTAAACACCGTCACGTTACGTGCCCTTAAATTCCAGCGTACTTCTAGCATCAAAGCGCTCCGAAGGATGAGCAGGAAAAGTATTTGGGATTCACATTGGAAGTCAGAAACACCTCAACTACACCCCGGTATGGTGACTCCGAGTAAAGTTCTTTTGGCGGCCAGCGAAAGCTACGGAGTCGAAACATGCTGTCTTTCTACGCATCGGATTACAGTTCCGGCTTGCAGTTAAAGGTAACTCTTAAAATGGGGTACAATGTCTATGTTCGATACTTAAGACGTATTTTGAACACAGCTTCTAACTTTTAAAGTTGAAAATTGGGAGAAATGTGTTTTATTATTACGCCAGATTCACAACTCAAAGATTCGCAATCTGTGTCAACTAACTAGAAACCACAGTAAATGGTGTCATGTGTTCCATCATAGGATTGAAAGCTACTACTGCTCCTCCTACCCTCCCTTACGCTGCCACAACGAGCTATCGCGGCGCACAACATTTTCTTCCGCCTTTCAGGAGTTCGGTAAACACGTCAGAACACAAGGGGACCGTACAAGGGGTCGGGAGGGGGGAGTGACTTGCAAGCTGTATGAAGCTAGTTCTCACTGGAACCTTCGGACGGCGCCGTCCGCGACGGCTGCGAAGGGCTGTCCACTTTTGACTTGCTGTTACTTGAGCAAGCATTACCGTGAATTTCGCTTCATTTATAAAGTACGTCCGTCCCGCCTGTACCACAAGTCGGCGCTACTCCTCGCACTGCTCATAAGTTTATAGGTTGGGATTAGGGGCAAGTGTATTCGAGATTTAGGTGCACGTTAAAGATCCCCAGGTGGTAAAAGTTAATCCCGAGCCCTCAACTACGGCGCGCCTCATCGCCTGCGTTGCGTCGGCGCGTTAAACCCCATAATCATATCAATGGGATTAGGGGTAAAAGAAGGGATCCGTTGGACTCCAATACCAATACGTGCACGTGGTATTGGAGTCCAACGGATCCCTGTTGCTGAAACCCTATAAGTATAGGGCGTCAGCAACAGGGCCGGGGTTACAGGTGGCGGGGTGTTGGGTGTGGTACATGGCGTGTGGTAGGGCGTTATGGGGATACGAATTTTGTACGTAGGCGCTGGAAAAGTGGTTCTTTCGTCGCACGTTAGTTGTGAGTGGGGCAGTGGGAAGCGATGGCGGTCGTTTTTTTAGAGGGCTAAGATTTCGGTGCATCTTTGGAGTGATTGATGCTGCTTTGAGGCTGCCCGGTTGTGGTGTTCTCCTCCTGGGGAAACGGCCCGGTGTGTATAAGCACAGGCAGCGGCTTGTGCCACCTCGTTCCCTCCGAAGGACCTCTGGCCTGGTGACCATATATGACGTTCGGGTAATGTTTTTGCTCGTCGCTGAAGGTTCGCTGCTGGTTCGGAGTTATGCCACGTAGAGAGTTGTAGCAGGTGATCTGGAGTCTTGGTGACAGTCCCGAATTCCTCGCCCGTTGTGGGTCGTGTCTGTGGTAGCGGTGAGGATGGTTACTGCTGCCAGTTCTGCGACTTGTGTGTTAACGATGATAGGGGCAGTGGCGTCGCTAGGGGGGGGGGGGGGGGTGGCGGGGGGGGCCCTGGTCCCCGGGTACCAGCCGCCTCGGTAGGGGGGTCGGTGCCACTCGTGCCTCTCCAGTGTCGTTATTGGACGTCGAAAACTGGAAGACGACTGCCACTAAAAACTAACCCTGCCTATTCAAACTCTCCTCCATTTTCAGTATAATGTGGGAAGGCAAAGAGAATAATGGCATTCAAAAATGCGTGGGGGATTATCCGATAATGTGCGCGGCGTGAAGAGTTACCGCGATGCCACCGGAGGGTGTTGGGAGCAAGCTTGTTCCTTCCGGGAGGGGGGAGGGGGGACAGCAAAGATGCGTGTCCCCGGCGGCGCTTTGCTGCGCCGAAATCTCGATTCGCTGGCGTTTAGCTTTTAGCCTTCATCTAAAAAGCAGCCACCCCAGCTTGGCTTTCATTGTCACAAGAATTCACTTGAATCCCAGAGCTTCACGGTAACGCAGTGCGTCTGATGCTGGGCGTGTCTGCATTCCATTGCGCATGAAGGCACGACGAAGGTGAGTTTCCTCTCGAATCTAAGCAAGGGAGACGTTTCCAATAATTTCTGTGTTGCTGTCCTCTGCCCTCCGTGAGACCTGACAAATATGTATACGGGGAAACTTGTGGACTGTAGCGTCGGTGTTTTACCTGCACACGGAGACACCCCTCTCCCCATTCTCTCAGGGAAGCGTTATCAAAGACAGAGAGGGAGAGTGAACCCTATTTCGACCTCCAGCAGGGGAAGTGGAAAATTGCGTTTCTCATCTGCAATGGACCTTTTTCCAACCATCGGTCCTTTTAAGCAGCCGCCACGGCGAACCTAATACCCTGTTACAACGGGCATTTCAACTGTCGTTCAGTCAATCCTCCGTGAGGTCAATGCCAGTTGGGCGGAGTTAGACGGCAGCGCGAACTCCGTCGAAATATCGATGACGATTGACTTCAACTGAGGTCTCCGGTCTCCGTTCCCGCTGGCCAACTGGCAATATGGCGGCCACCACCAGCATGTCGACCCAGCCGTCGCTCCAGCAGGCGCCTAAGAAACGCTTTGTGTGGAGCACTCCTATGACGCCCTGCTGATTTCAGTTTTCATGCGTCAACACACCAGTGTTGGCCATTGCATCACGCACACATTCTACCACGACACTTTTCGACTTGCTAGCACGCACACAAACTGCACGACACAACCTGCAGCCGCCTATTCACAGCGGCACAGGCCACAGAAGAAAAAAGGAACGAGGAGCAGGAACGCTTAACACAAAAATCTTTGCCGTCACACCTCAGGCTGGGTCCTTAAGCGAGAGAATGCGCGATACTCTCAGTTCATGGCGTCAACACCACCAGTGTTGAGAAATTGCATCACGCACACATTCTACCACGACACTTTGCGACTTGCTAGCACGCACACAAACTGCACGACACAACCTGCAGCCGCCTATTCACAGCGGCACAGGCCACAGAAGAAAAAAGGAACGAGGAGCAGGAACGCTTAACACAAAAATCTTTGCCGTCACACCTCAGGCTGGGTCCTTAAGCGAGAGAATGCGCGATACTCGCAGTTCATGGCGTCAACACCACCAGTGTTGAGAAATTGCATCACGCACACATTCTACCACGACACTTTGCGACTTGCTAGGGCGCACAGAAACTGCACGACACAACCTGCAGCCGCTTAGTAACAGCAGCCCATGCCACAGAAGAAAAAGGAACGAGGAGCAGGAACGCTTAACACAAAAATCTTTGCCGTCACACCTCAGGCTGGGTCCTTAAGCGAGAGAATGCGCGATACTCTCAGTTCATGGCGTCAACACGACCAGTGTTGAGCCATTGCATCACGCACACATTCTACCACGACACTTTTCGACTTGCTAGCACGCACACAAACTGCACGACACAACCTGCAGCCGCTTAGTAACAGCAGCCCATGCCACAGAAGAAAAAAGAACGGGGAGAGGGAACGCTTAACACAAAAATCTTTGCCGTCACACCTCAGGCTGTGTCCTTAAGCGAGAGAATGCGCGATACTCTCAGTTCATGGCGTCAACACGACCAGTGTTGAGCCATTGCATCACGCACACATTCTACCACGACACTTTTCGACTTGCTAGCACGCACACAAACTGCACGACACAACCTGCAGCCGCCTATTCACAGCGCACAGGCCACAGAAGAAAAAAGGAACGAGGAGCAGGAACGCTTAACACAAAAATCTTTGCCGTCACACCTCAGGCTGGGTCCTTAAGCGAGAGAATGCGCGATACTCTCAGTTCATGGCGTCAACACGACCAGTGTTGAGCCATTGCATCACGCACACATTCTACCACGACACTTTTCGACTTGCTAGCACGCACACAAACTGCACGACACAACCTGCAGCCGCCTATTTACAGCGGCACAGGCCACAGAAGAAAAAGGAACGAGGAGCAGGAACGCTTAACACAAAATCTTGCCGTCACACCTCAGGCTGGGTCCTTAAGCGAGAGAATGCGCGATCTCTCAGTTCATGGCGTCAACACGACCAGTGTTGAGCCATTGCATCACGCACACATTCTACCACGACACTTTTCGACTGCTAGCACGCACACAACTGCACGACACAACCTGCAGCGCCTATTCACAGCGGCACAGGCCACAGAAGAAAAAAGGGAAAGAGGAGCAGGAACGCTTAACACAAAAATCTTTGCCGTCACACCTCAGGCTGGGTCCTTAAGCGAGAGAATGCGCGATACTCTCAGTTCATGGCGTCAACACGACCAGTGTTGAGCCATTGCATCACGCACACATTCTACCACGACACTTTTCGACTTGCTAGCACGCACACAAACTGCACGACACAACCTGCAGCCGCCTATTCACAGCGGCACAGGCCACAGAAGAAAAAAGGAACGAGGAGAGGAACGCTTAACACAAAAATCTTTGCCGTCACACCTCAGGCTGGGTCCTTAAGCGAGAGAATGCGCGATACTCTCAGTTCATGGCGTCAACACGACCAGTGTTGAGCCATTGCATCACGCACACATTCTACCACGACACTTTTCGACTTGCTAGCACGCACACAAACTGCACGACACAACCTGCAGCCGCCTATTCACAGCGCACAGGCCACAGAAGAAAAAAGGAACGAGGAGGCAGGAACGCTTAACACAAAAATCTTTGCCGTCACACCTCAGGCTGGGTCCTTAAGCGAAGAGAATCCGCGATACTCTCAGTTCATGGCGTCAACACGACCAGTGTTTGAAGCCATTGCATCACGCACACATTCTACCACGACACTTTTCGGACTTGCTAGCACGCACACAACTGCACGACACAACCCTGCAGCCGCCTATTCACAGCGGCACAGGCCACAGAAGAAAAAAGGAACGAGGAGCAGGAACGTTAACACAAAAATCTTTGCCGTCACACCTCAGGCTGGGTCCTTAAGCGAGGAGAATGCGCGATACTCTCAGTTCATGGCGTCAACACGACCAGTGTTGAGCCATTGCATCACGCACACATTCTACCACGACACTTTTCGACTTGCTAGCACGCACACAAACTGCACGACACACCTGCAGCCGCCTATTCACAGCGGCACAGGCCACAGAAGAAAAAAGGGAACGAGGAGCAGGAACGCTTAACACAAAAATCTTTGCCGTCACACCTCAGGCTGGGTCCTTAAGCGAGAGAATGCGCGATACTCTCAGTTCATGGCGTCAACACGACCAGTGTTGAGCCATTGCATCACGCACACATTCTACCACGACACTTTTCGACTTGCTAGCACGCACACAAACTGCACGACACAACCTGCAGCCGCCTATTCACAGCAGCCCATGCCACGGAAGAAAAAAGAACGAGGAGGAGGAACGCTTAACACAAAAATCTTTGCCGTCACACCTCAGGCTGGGTCCTTAAGCGAGAGAATGCGCGATACTCTCAGTTCATGGCGTCAACACGACCAGTGTTGAGCCATTGCATCACGCACACATTCTACCACGACACTTTTCGACTTGCTAGCACGCACACAAACTGCACGACACAACCTGCAGCCGCTTAGTCACAACAGCTGCACGCCAAAACTTGCAGACATGTGAAAACTTGGCAACGTGTGAAGTTCACATCCTCGATGCGAAAATATGCTTGGCCAGTGCATTGCGCACACGTTCCCCAGAAGAGGTGGTTTCGCTGCTGATGCGAGCCGGCTGTGGCAGTTCACTTGCGGCAGCTTCATCACACCAGTGCTTGTCGCAGTGGTCACGCATGTGCTCGCAAATGTTATGCAGAACACAGCATGCACGGATAATGCGATTGGCATTGCTGATTTCGCACTCAAGTGATTTCAGAACTCGAAATCTGGCCTTCAGCCTACCGAAGGCATTCTCCACAACACGCCTTGCTTTCGACAAAGTGTAGTTGAAGTGCCGCACAGTCTCCTCACTCGTGCTCCTGTTGGGGTACGGCTTCATTAAATGAGACGTTAGGGGGAAGGCCTGGTCGCATAAAATGATGGCGCCCACCTGCTCCCCTTCTATCTGCTTCGCTGGTTCCGAGAAAAGCTGTGTGTTCACAGCCCGAGCCAGCACTGAGCTTTTGTACACGGCCGAATCATGGTTCCTGCCTGGGGAGCCCACATTTATAAACATGAACTTATAATTGTGGTCAACCAGCGCAAGCAGGATGACCCTGTACCACCCTTTGTAATTATAGTCGTCCGGCGCATTATCTTTTGGCGGGGACACCTTTACGTTGCAGCTGTCGAGAGCGCCAAATCCTTGGGGGAATCCCTTGCTGGCCTCAAACTGACGCACGTGGTCTTTCACGTAGTTTAGTGACGGCACGCACACAATTTGTGGCTCCAACACATCCACCAGAATGTCGCAGAACTCTCTGTAGATATTGTTCACCGAAGAGCGGCTGACGCTGAAAAGGTGTGCGACGGTCCGCTCTTCTGCCGACGAAGCAAGACGGTACAGCGAAAGAGCGACACGCTTGTGCAGCGGAATGCAGCGACGCATATTCGTGTCTTGCCGGACAAGCGAAGAACACGAACTTACGATGTACGCGAATGTTTGCCGCGTGACGCGAAAGTTCGCCTTAAAGTCGGCATCCGACAACGTCGGCACTGTGGTGTCATACCACGACGGGGGCCTCGGTAACATCCACACTCGCGTCTCAGGCGCACACAGTTGCATGGCTACTGCGGCCAGAACGCGACAACGTCTTTCCGCTGCCAGTCTCTGTTTCTTCAACGACGACTTCCTTATTTGCAACGCGTGAAGCTGGGCCTTTTTCTCCATCAATAAAGTCTGGTAACGCGTAAGCACCAACACGAACTCTTCCTCACGACTGCGGCCGCGGGTCGGCCTGCTTAGAGCCATTTCAGAGGCTCGCGTTCACACACAGAGACGATTTCTAAAGGAACACCACCCTAAGAACAGGAACGCCTTATTACACGTACAACAACGCTACACCAAAACTTTTACACGAACACAAAAAGAAGCAGGGCTTGAGCCGAACTGAGCAACACCGCCAACAAACGAGCACCAACCAAACGACTGGCTTTGGATTGCGATGGGTAGGAACAAGCCACTGTCCGCGCGAAACGTAACAAAAATTGTGCAAAATGAAAAGTTCGTTTATAAAAAGCCCAGGAAATGTTAAAAAATATAAAATGCACTAACTTACATTTCATTTTCTGCCGAAATGTTTTCCCACTTATTTTAATCACGTGACCAAATCGCTCAACGGAACCGAACGACGTACGTGCCGTGTAACTACGTTCAACTGTTGTCCAGTTGAGCGGCAGTTGAGCATCCCAACGACAGTTGGTTCGACGGCAGTTGAAAACTGCCCGTGTAACAGGGCACGCCCCAAGAAATGTTTGGCTTTCGGGGAACCCGTGCACAAAATATCCTGGTCGTGCAATCCCTCCCGCACCTAACGTCACCCGTGCCTTTCACATGAATGTCACAGTAGCAGGCGCACGCTCGCGTGATTAATTTGCAGTGACCGAAGCACCCCTTTTTCTTCACTGTTTTTTTTTTTTTTTTCATTTTCGTTTCTCCCTCACTGGTAGCAAAGTTCTAGCAGCGTGGTCAGCCTCAAACATTTTTGCCCCTTTCCTTCGAAAGCCTTTTTGTGTGCACGTACGAACTCTGCGAACTGCCCGAAAAGAGTAAATAAAGACGTGCAGCCCGAGGAAGCATAGCCGCTGCTCCCCAAGCAGCAAGCTGCGGGGGCGCCGTTTGGTTTATTTCGCACGAGGCTACTGCCAAGAATGGCGGACCGGCGGCCCGTGCATGTGCAGATCGCTACTGGGAAAAGGTCTGGCATCTGGAACCAGAAACACAAAAACAAAAAAAATACGTCCCGAGTTCCACAGACGTAAGAATTTCAACACTGTGTGATATCGGCAGGACAACGCGGTCCCTTGAATGAGCCATCCACCTAATAAGAACCCTTAATTTCGAATCCGATAAAGCGTTGTTTCCGCTGTAGCAGGCGTCTGAAAGATTTTAAATTTGCACCGAATGTATTCA
>CM023456.1:93900754-93946071 GCA_013339765.2 Haemaphysalis longicornis
CTGTACAAGTTGCAAAAAACCAACTAGCTTCGAGCGCACGCCACGTGCACGATATTGAAAGATTGTACAGCTTTTGAAATTCTGTCGTTTAGCGGTTTCGGGCAGAAGGTCTCTGATATAGCAAACGTTCGTGTATTTCGGAATGATGTCGTGAAGCTAAAGAAAAGTTTACTATAACTTCCAGGGAAAAGACTGTTTCTACCTCAGGGGTACGCCCTAAGGGGTTTGGCACGCAGCAGAGCCTTGATTGCTGCAAAGATCTTGTACTCAATGCCAGCTATATCCGGCTGCGTGGACTGACGACCCGTCTGTCCACCTTCTGTGCGAAAACCTTACGCTGAGGGGAAGGTACGGTGCTGTGAACGTGCATCAGTATACTTGATTGATCCGGGTTAGATTCCACGTAGGCCTTGCTTCGGGGAACTTCGCCTTGATGCGAAGTGTCATTTGAAGGCACAATCACAGTTTAAAGTAGAACTCCTTGGTTCAATAGCGGTTAGAGCCGGGAAGGAGCTTTCGTGTGTATATGGTCTACAAAGCGTGGATGTGTAGTTTGCTTTCTTCTTCGGGCAGGTTTCATGCGATGCGGGATGCGGGCTGCCTCAGTTCGCATATATGGGGTCGTTGTACGAAGTGCAGGCTTCGAAGGAGTTGCTAACGGAGAAATTGTTGCAGTGAAATTTTGTTCTGAAGGCCATATTTTTTGCACTTGGGGTACCTTGTGGTAGATCCAAAAAATTCTGTGACGGGAAAGCTGTAAGAGCGATGGAACACGCTAGCAAGGAAGGGAAATCTTGTTTAAACCCCAAGATGATAAAGCGTCAGCAAGCATATGTGACAAATAGTTTTTCATCTTGCGTGTTTTGACATACCGACGTGCAGATATGCACCCTGTGCCTGAGGGTACCTCCTTAGTGCCTCGTCCGACTTCTCGATGGGTAGATCTGGAATGTTCCCGTTTACTTTAAGTACGACTGTGGCACGCGTACTTCGACTGCCATACGAGCATGGCTGGAGACGTGAAGAAATCATATCACTGTCACGATAGACGACGCATTCACAATAATGCTGCCATCTTTGCTTATTCAATGTGTCAAAACACTTTAGTGCCGTTGTCACGACTTCTGCAGCTAATACGTCCAGGTTAACTCAAGACAGATTTTACCATTTGGTTCGTTCCAAAACAGCCGGGATTCAGGGTGACTCAGTTGTTCTTGTTATAAGCGTGTATTGTGATTTTTGTTAATACAGTAAAGCCGGCCAATATCAAACACAGATATAATCGAATTATTGCCTATATCGAACCCTTTTATAAGTCTGGTAAAAATTACATGTATTTAAAACTTTTTATATCGAACGCGATTTTGCTCACAATGGATATATCGAACTCTCCCGTGCGGGATTTTTCGCTCTCCTTAGGCATGCGGCAGGCTTTCCCGCAATACATCGGCGCGCAGCGGTGGCCCGGGTGTCGCTTGCGACTCCCGCGCGAGCTCCGGTGCGTCCAAAGCGGCCTTGGCAGAGTGGACCGGCTCCACGTATGCATGCAGATGGAGCCGAAAGCGCCACACTGGACGCTGCGGGCTGCGGTGTCACCGAACTTCAAGTCCGCGCCACTCGCTGCCCGCACTTGCTCAGTTCGCTGGGTTCGCCGTTATTCGCTTGTATCCATGCTCGTCTCGGCTCTGTCGAAGACGCCGAGGACTCCGCACCGCTTCCTAGCACGAGCGAAGCCGTCGCTGTCGTGGCCCTGCTACGGCCCTACTGCAGTGCCATTGAGCGCAGCGGTCTTGTGCTTGTCGACCCTTTAGATACCGTAGAGCAAGCAGTCACCGCAACAAGTCGTGCTGCAAGAAGCTGGCTACACTTACGCAGTTCTTCTGCCCCAATAAATTGATATTTTCTTTCAGAGAAAGTGTCGTATCAATAGTGAACTTCAGGGTGGTAAGAGCTCAGCGTTTGCTCGTGACTGCGTCGGCAAGATTGCTCTCATATAAGCTTTTTTTTTGCTTCACTTTCTATATGGAATGCTTGCTGTATCGAACTATTTTACAATCCTCGCGCTGTTCGATATAAGCGGGCTTTACTGTAGTCTCAAATAAAGTGTTCCGAGCATCTAGTGATGCTCCTCTGCGCAATTTTTACAAATTGGCTGGTTTTCTTGGTTGGCATAGGAATAGGATCTCTCTGGAACTGAGGGAAGGCCTTGACGTGGTTTGCTGTAATAGGGTGGACTCTGGATAGTTCAGTCAATTACGGCAGCATAAACCATGGTTGGTGATTCCACCTCGCTGAGATTCAGGGTCCGCTCGTAGCTTCCTGCAAACCTTTGACACAGCACACCCCGGCCTGAGAAGTCGCCAGGTAGGTGTACAGAGGAAGAAAATGATTGTGTCTACTGCTGATGGACGTAGTTTATATTTTTTAAAAAAACTCCTGAATATTTTAGGGGCGAAGCTCCTTAAGTCATGGGTCTGTCCATCCCTTGTGTCTCGTGGTACGTGACCGCCGCATGCTTTCGGAGATGTCGCAAAGTGGGCCGCGTTGCACGCGCAAGAACCGGCTGCAACCGCAGCGCAAACTCGGCACCGGGAGCGCGAGCTTGTCTGTGTTCGCCAACGGAGGCGCGAGCGCACGTGCACTGCGAGGGGGAGATCACGCAAGAGATCACGCCACGAACGCACGCAGTCATTCTCGGAGATCGAACGAGACGCAAGGATCTTTGCTCGTTTCCTCTCGTCTTGTTCGGGCACAAGTTCGCCCTAAATAAAAGTTCTTTCTTTACCGTTGTGTCCCATCCTACGTGACAAATTGTGGTGGAGGTGCGGGGTAGTCCTCGATGGCGCGGGGTCTTTCACCAGGCCTGGGCCTGGGAGCATTGACTCCGAAAATAAAAGTTGATTTGTACAATGTACGCACACAGTCTTACGTCTTTCTTAATGATGTAATGGGCGACCTTTCACGGGAGAGTTACGGTTACCGATGATCTCCCTCTCTCGAGCTTCGCCCCACTTATCATCATTCATTCCATGGATATGGCGTGATTTTTTTAGAAGGAGTTTATGTCGCTATACGGACTCGTCCTTAAGGATACAAAATGCGAACTGACACTGGCGGGGTACACATTTTATGTCAACCGATTTCAAGAGAAGGTGACAACCATGTCAGCATAAGTCCATTATGGTCATGGAGCCCCAACTTGACCTATGTGACACTCCTGCACTTAGCGGCATGCCAACTGAAATAAAAACACACAGCGGTTTGAAAGTTGTTCAAGCCATCAAAAATCGCCACACTGTCGCCTACTTTTCCTGCAGTGCCTAGGCAAGGCTGAAAACACACACTAGCCTGTGCATGGCACACAATTTCAGTATTTGTCACATACCTTAGGGCATTTGAATAGCACGTTCAAGGGCATAAATGTATTTATTTTCAGAATGAAGGCTTCCATAGACCTCATAACGTACCATGCGAAAAACACGTGGAGAAGCCTGAACTCAATTGGACAAGGCACCTACCCGCCTGCTTGTGACTCTCACAACGAACACAGGCGTCGTGATACGGTGCATATAGTGCAACACCGAATAAGACCTTGGAAGCGACAACCATCCATAAATGACCGTAAAACCTGCCTCAACCAGCAAAACAAAATTGTCTAAGTTAAAATTGCAGACTACCATGTGTCTCTGTAGTCTGGTTCCTCAGCTATACCAGTTGTTCAAAATTAAGCTTTATGGTTTCCCTAAAACTAGGCACTGGGAGGCACATGAAGACCACGTGAAAATACGTTAGGTTGCCAGAGGGACATAGTGAGATGATAATTACAGCTTTCAGCAGCCGAAATAACTAAAATTGAATATTTGATTGTTTGCTGACTGCAGCACGTGGCTACATCTGTATTGAAAATTTAAAAGTAGTCGTGTTTCTGCACAGTGTCAGTACTAAGAATTATTCTGTGGCCTGTGCTCCAGGATACTCTACTATATCTTTTAAGTGTCGTTCACATAATTACGCATGCAAGACCAGATCGGCGGAAAGCCCGTCCCTGATGTGGCATGGCCGTTGCGGCCGTTCCGCAAGCATATCTTTATTTCTCCATCCGATAGGCGGCGGGGGATGATTATCATATTTACAAATGCCTCCGTTCTGTTTTCAGACTAAACACCGTACGCGGCGGCCGCGTCATGGGAGGAGCTTTGCGCAGATCCTAACTATCTTGCATGCGTAATCATACGAACGACAATAAAAACCTGAATTCGGACACTTCGGAATACAGACAAGCTAGAATAATTCTTCTAGCTAATACTGTGTCGAAACACGACAGCCCCTGACTTTTCAATACAAACATACCCACTTACTAAAGTCAACCAAAGGTTCTTATTCCATTTTAGTTCATTTCGCCGCTGACAGCGGTAATTGCTCTCTCCCTTTGTGCCCCCCTGACACATAGCTTATTTTCACAGGTGGTCTTCGCGTGCCTCCCAGGGCCATTTTTAAGAAAACCATAAAGCTGAATTTTGAATCCGCGGTATATCTGCAACTGTGAAAAGAGCGACAGTGTGATAATCGCTCACAAGAGCAACTCAAAATAAATTTGGAATACTTAACGGGCCTAAAAGTCCGCGTGCACCTCCGCCTTTTCTTGGACGCTCGAGAGCGCACTGTTACAAGACGGCCAGCGCTTCAATGCAAGTACCCATGATCGGGTATGGCTGAAATCACGGAACACGTGGAGGCATTTAGATAGCACGGATAAACAGATCGCCGCCGTTTCGTGACTAGCTCAAGCGCATCCTAATCTAGACAATAAGATACGCTGTCCTGAAGTACATCATCGATTCAACCCAATCCAGCTCTGGCAATACTGAGACGTAGGGCATTGTCAACGCGCTAATAGCAAATACACGGATCAGTTTAGTACAGAATCTCATTCCAGGATACATCGACACTAGCGGCCAGCCAGCAAGTTTGCCATTGTTCATGGCGCAGCCAGCGCAAATCTTGGTGGTCCTATTACTAAGGGTAACTTCAACACGCCGGCCCATGTAGCAAACAGTTTGCATTAGTTCAAAGGTGGAAGTAGAATACTCGGCCTGGTCATGCGTAAGACAGGTAAGTCGAGATAAATCAACTGCCTACACGAGCGTGACATTGAACACTATAATGGATCCTCAAGAGTACCTTCTGGCGAGTTATTTTCTTTCCCGTATCTGGGAGTAAACGGGATATCAAGAATCTGCGACCCATATCACCAACATTGTTCCTCGGCAAGCTGTACAAGAAGCTGGTGCTCATGCCGCTCCCGGGGTATCCGCAAGTATGAACTTTTATGTAGGAATATATTCCGCATCCTCCCACACCCGTCATTTAAGACGCTTTCCTAAGAGTACTCCTTCACCAGAGTACTATTTTTCAATAAAAGCATAGTTAAGGCCCTCGATGTAATGAGGCTTTTTACATCTTGAATTACGTAAGATTCCTTGTAAGATTTATTCAACTGGGCGCTTTGCGCCATTGCATTGCTATTGCGTAAATTTTCTTATGAATAGAACAGCCACAATAAACATACGCAGCCTGCGATACAAAAGAATTAGAATGCCCAAACAGGTCTTCCCAATGACCTTCACAAATTTATTTATTTATTTACAGTACCGTCACGGCCATCAGGCATTGGAGAGGGGAGTGGTTACATGCAGTAAAGTGACGATAAAACCAGTAAAATAAAAATTGGTTGCAAAAATACCAAGCAAACATAGAATCGTATCTGGCGCATACTAAGACAAGTAGAAAGGTAACACGTTTGCTTCTAATTACAGAATATTAGCTAAAGCATAACAACATGACAGGAAAAAAATAAATACCCTATAATTACCAGATGTTAGCTATGGCATTCCTGAATGACTCATCGTCAATGATTACAGCGGATGATACAGGAAGCAAGTTCCATTCGACTGAAGTGTCCAATATAAAAGACTGCGAAAAGGCATTTGTTCTTGAAAATGGCATTCCAACTATATTATCATGATCCCAGCGCGGCAAGATAAAGTGACGAGGCCAAATCACCTGATGATGTAACGTTGGGATATAAAACAGCTCATGGAATAGACAGACAGAAACGTTTTCGTCGGTAAGATAATGCAGGCAGTTGAGAAGTACATTTCATCAACGTTATGCAAGAAGTGTTATTAAAGTTATGAATAATGAATCGAACACACTTATTTTGCAGCATTTATAGTAAATGAATTATGTTGAATTCCAATGGCAGATCCGGAGCACTTTCGGGGCAACTTTTCTGCTCTGTCTGGAGCAGACGCGTTCCAAAGGCAGATCGGGAGCAACCAAATCTTGTTCTAATGGCAGATCGGAAGCGCCGGCGCAGCCGAGGCCGCTCCGTGGAGCAAGAAAAGATATTGTAATGGTAATGGTATGCCAGGTCCCAGCGACAGATACTTCCGTCTCAATGCAGCTAATATTCCTGCTGCATTGATATAATTTTTGATGGGGGAGTAAATTGGTAGCGCAAGTCTGCCACGATATCGGGGGACGGTAAATATCTTCTGGTGGACAATATGTATGCGGACCTCTACCCTACTGCACTTTGCGCAGACAAGCTGTGGCGTCCGAGTTCAAATCCGCCCAGATTTGCAACAACGTGCCATGTCCGTATCTTATGTTTGGCGATTTTCAGGTGGACATGCTACTGGAAATTGGCGCGTGAACTTCCCTTAAGTTTTAGTTCGAAGGCCGTAGTTGTAACACATTTGCGCCCAAACAACAGCTTCCTGCGGGCGAGTCAAATACGAAGGAGATAGATTGGTTTCTGGCAATCGTCCTGCTTGACGGGTAGCCAGTGACATGTCTCGCCATACAATATTAACCCTTTTACTTTCGTTTTGAATCAAGCTTCCACACTAACCGACGTTGTTTAGGGACGCGGCATTGAAGTGAAAGGCAACATAGCCGGATTTGTTGCTTTAATGCAAAACGGCAGGAGAGCCCAGGAGAGCCGGAGGGAGCTACGCCGTTGGCCACACGCGGAAGCTGGTGTGGGAGGGATGTAATCAGTCTCCGTACTTACGCTAGTAATCCATGCTTCGGCGCAGCTGAGTTGAAAGGTGAAACATGTCGGTGGTGTCATCAGATGGTAGACACGCGAATTTGGCTACGGTGAATAAGACGCCGCAAGGAGTGTCCACGTAGACCGTGTCCTCTCCCCCTGCCTACCGTTTTTCTAGACTATCGGCACTCGCTACTCTCCTGCTTGAGTGAAGATGCCCGGTGCATGCGCCTTAAAATTGGGGCTCCTACATGACACCGTAATTTATTCTGGGACGGGACGTGTTTGAATTTGCTAAATTACTGAGGAAACTTCGCTAGGCGATTCCTTTGAGTTCCTATCTACAGGTGGTTTGTTACTAAGAGCCTTACAATTTGGAGCGAAGCTGCGCTTCCTCATATTATACGTACCTGTTAGTGTCGCTAAGGCATGCCAGCTTGCTTCCAGAGCTTCATTGTGAGAGGCAAAGAGCGACCTTATGAGCTGTGGGAGTAATCTAATTTCTTTGCCCGATTTACAACTCGGGCAGGTTTCTATACGGGGTACTAGTGTACAAGGGCCCCCCTAACGACCATGGCCCGTACCAGGCTCGCCTATCACCTGTGTCTAACATTCGTGTGTTTGCGACTCTGGTGAATGTGCCTGTCACGTCGGCAATGACAAAAAACGAGCTTGAGCACGCGGTTACTATGTCGGTGCCTTGAGTGCACCCACATGAACAGCAATCAAAGGGCCAAGGTTTTAGAATCCTTGCCTTGCCAATGCGACCCTCAACTTCAATAATTTTTCGCAGTGTCTTCAGGATGTTCTGGTTATATTAAGCTCGTCGAGCAAAGTTCCAGTGGGTGGCGCAGTGGTTGACACAATCTCCCGCTTGGAGCCGGATATATTAAAGCGAAGCTATAGCTTCCTCTTCACCTCATTTTTCCGGTGTTGCTCCTGCCACTGCTGCTGTCTTGCTCACACACACCACTGTCGGCTCTGCCTGAAATGACGCGCGCCTCCGCAAGTCACAGCAGCCGTCGTCACGGATCCTCCCACAGCCTGTGTGTTGCAGCGCGGTTAAAGCTTGTATCGCAACAGCGTGCTGGTTATGTATCCAGACGGACCGCGTAAGCATATAGCAGCATCATGTTTCTCTGCGCACTCGATACTGTTCACCATTCAACAAAATCAAGACTCATGATAACAACACTAACACCTTCACCAATATGCCGCACGCGCGTTTGTTTCAACCCAATGTTTCTACACCAGCCCAGTTATTTCCAGTAGCGGCACCGCATCACCACTGTACAGTTTAGAAGAGCGCGAGAAAGATGACCTGAATGTCCTTACCAGCTTCGTTTCACGTTGGGTCGGACCTATGCATGTTGTCCGCCATTTTTTTTTATTTCAACGAACCCTCAAAGCCCGTACCGAGATGTGGTGGGCGTACATGATGTGACAAATATCCGGGATCCCTCCAAGCTCTTCTTAAAATCCGCTCATGCCGACATTACGGATGCTTTTATACAAGCGGGCAGAGTCAGGCTGATTTGGAGGCTTGCCTTAAAACGCTCCATGCTGGTGAAAAGAAAACTGAAGCCGGCATTGACAACATTCAAAGGAGTCTCTTGGCAGTAGACGAAAAAACTGGAGTCTTGGAGGATATCGATCATGAGATGGCGTCACTGGCTACTCAGCACGATTATTTGCTGTCACGTGCGAACGAGTTAGAAAGATCCCATCGAAAGAACCTTATCTTTTATGGTTTTTTGGACTCTCCCCGTGAGACTTGGGATCGATCTGATTCGCTTGTGAGAGGTATGGTCACTGACACTCCCCCTACGATTCCTGATAACGCGTTCGAACGCACACATCGCATGTAGACTTCTTCTTTTAACAAATCCGTTTGAATAATTCTGAAAATTTCAAACTTTAAAAGAAGGTACCAAATACTTTCTGTGCACAAGAAACTGAACGAAAAATGTCAGACGCTTTTTTTCTGAAGTTTTGCGTTTCAAAGACCTTTGAAATCTTACGCATAATTGTTTCTCTAAAGGTTGCAGCCCTTACAAAACAGTAACGCAGAGCTCTGACGATATTTAAGATGACCCCGCGCCGGCGCCGGTGCTCGCGTAGGCCGCAGACGCGGCCGCGGAGACGCTAGCGCCATCTCTCGCCCCCGCCGCGGATCCTCCCGCGGCGAAGTGCGAGGAGGTGGCACCGCTCGTCGGCACCCCAGCAAAGAAAGAACTGAAACTAAATCGTTGCAAACTGTTCGCATGGCGACGCAGTGAAACATCCCCCTCGCGAGGGGCACGATGAAATGCAGAGCATTTCCGGGGGCGCACGACGTTAAGTAGTTTGCGTTACGTTAATGTTGTTGCACTTGTAGCAACTGCTGACGAGAGAGCGCTCGTCAGCAGTAATTTGAATGAGTCAACGATATAAGGCGCGTTCGTAGCGTTCCATTCTGTGTCGGCTTTGTGGCGCAGTGGGTAGAGCGCCATGTACATTGCGTTCCGCCCGCAGGGTCGAGGGATCGAAACCAGGCGCCGGATAGTATTTTCTTTTACATAGTGTAGGGGGGGGGTGCGGACAACGACGGTGCGGACTACGACGGGACAACGCGGGTGACATCGTGAGTTACTGAAATGCTCTGCATTTAAAAGTTGCTGCGCCGAAATCGGCGAGTCGTCCGGAACTCACTAGGGCGCTTACTTCTGCCGCGTGATGTCGCTAACGCCGCCGCCGTCTGCGCTTCCGGCCAGTGCTCGCCTGCTTTGCATCCTCCTGCCGCGCATGAACGCGCCGGGGGAACCAGACGATTTCGCGAAGGCGCGACGTAAAGGTTGCACGCAAACGATGCTGGGGATTTTCTGTTTACGTCACGGTTCGGCACTTTGCTCCGGCGGGAGCGGTGGCGATCCAAAGGTAGCTTCGGAGTACGTGCTCTTCGCAAAGTCGGCGCGCTCCGCGGTGGAGCAGGGTGACCCCTCCGGATATGCCATTGGAATTCAACATAAGAGTATCGTAACATTTGTCGAACACTGATACCATATACTCGAGCTTAGGGTGAAATAATAGTTTGTGCATGTGTAATTTAGGCGATGGCGGGCCTTTTAAAAGTTGTATAGGTATCCAAACGTGCGGTTAGCATTCGCAATTACATACTCGGTGTGAGAGTGGTCGATGTGAGACCAGGTGAAATGCGAACACCAAGATATTTATGAGAACACATGATCTAAACGGGTGCCGTCAATAAAGTAGGTAGGTAAGCAGTTTGGTGGCACGTAAATGCTTGCACTTGTTAACGTTCAGTTCCATGAGCCAAATTTCGCACAAGGAAAAAATAGCTAAGATCGGATTGCAAGGCCGTTATGTCATTGTCACAAATTATTTTCCGGTACACAACACCGTCGTCACCAAATAAATGAATGTTAGAAGAAACGCATGAGGAAAAATCGTTAATGTAAATTAATAAAAGAAGAGGGCCCAGCACTGAGCCTTCAGGCACACTGGAGTAGACATGTGTTAGCTCAGAGTTATAATATATTAGCCGTCACAAACTGAGAAAGGTTAGTAACGAAAAACTCAAGCCAAGAAAACGTTCGGAATCAAGGTTAAGCTGATGCAGTTTAAGCAACAATAATTTGTGGCTACTTATCAAATGCTTTGGAAAAGTCAAGGAAATTGCTATCGGCAGTATAGGACTGGTCCAGAAAAGCGTGCAGTTTGTGAAAGGAACAATGCAAGCTGAGTTTCACATTAGTACATTTTTTCTAAAGCCATGCTGTGATAGGGAATACTATAGGAGTTAAATTACAAAAACTTAACTAGATTACAGAATAATGTGTGTTGAATTAGTATGCATTAAATGATAGGTAATGAAATAGGGCGGCAATTAAAAGGTGAGTGCCTGCTACCGGATTTCAGAAGTGGAACAACATTCCCGATTTTAAATTGATTTGGTAAGACCCCATGGTCAAGCGACCACTGAAAAATGTTTGTTAGCAATATAGAAGAATAGAAGCTGGTATAGATGAAAACTTTTGGGCTGATCCGGTCGCAACCAGCTACAGTTGGTGGTTTTAATTACCTAAGAAGTTTTTCCAAACTACAACAATCGATGGTAAGAAACGACATCAGGCTATGATTGTATTGGCGAGGGAAGCGTAGTAGGACGATATTAGTTTCAGAAAAATGGAAAAGAGGTATTACTATTATGAGAAAGCGTTAAAGAGTCGCCATTATTAGGGGGGTTTATAACGCGCCAAAACTTTTCCACGTTAGTTGTAAACATCGATGGCAAACTATTGATCAAAACGCTTTCTCTGGCATTTTTAAGGCCATCGACATAATCATTGGACCCCTTGCAGGCAACCCACCCAACAGAGTCGGGAGACACCCTGGCTAACTTGTACAAACACTTCTTCCGGTTAGATAAGCGTTTCAAGTAAGTAGAGTACCATGGCGAGTTATCATTACACAGTATAGTTTGAGTGGGTAGGTATTTATCTTTTAGTTCAATAATTTTTGTCACAAAACGTCCAAATTGATTTATACAGACCATCGGTCAAAATCTGCGAGGAAGGTGTCAGAGGAACTGGATAGCTCCTGGTTAATGGCTCCAAAACTGTCTTTTTGGTAAAGCCGAATCATTTTCGTCGTATTTTTAGATTTCCCTCGTGGTAAGTTGATGTTAAACGATAACTTATTGTTGTCGCTCAAGCCGGGTGAGTGCGCAATGCTGGATACGTAATCCGGCCTGGAGAGTACTACCATCTAGCCTGGACGGCTGCTTGATGAGCTTGGTTAAAGAAACAGCAGAACATCCGTCTAGGAATTGTTTGCCTAATTTTGAAAAGCGGCACAAAGCGGGCGATTCGTTTCCCCAAGATATATTTGCAATTTTGAAGTCACCAAATAGGCATGACAGAACATTACAAAACGCGTGTAAACAAGGTTGGTGACATCCTGTAAGTCTTTGACAGAAGTGGGGGAGTTAAGAGGCGGACGTTCAGAAAAACCAATAATAAGTTTTTCTGAGTGTAGCTCGAACATAGCCCAAAATATTACTAGGTTAGTTTGAAGGCGAATACATTGTCACGGCAAGTCTTTATTAATAGCTAGAAGGAATCCGACCACCGATCGCAAAGTCGGGTCTCACTAAAAACCAAAAAGCGAACGGCAGGAAGAAATATTTTATGATCGGAAATCCGCGGCCGTTGCCACGTATCAGTCAAGAATAAAATGTCCGGAATAATTGTATCAACTGGCGATGTTAGTGCATGTCTCTCTTGTTCAGGACACTGTAATTATTATTGAAGAGAAGCGATACGCACGACAGACCCTGACCACTTCCCCTAGCGCGCCCATACGGGGACGTAGGCGGGCTCAAGCGAAACCGATTGTTAGAAGTTGTTGGTCATCGTACGAATTCAGATATTTCCCCAGTAGCCTTATTGTAGATGTACTGTGTGTTATTAATGACGAGTCTCTTGCAACGCAGGTGAAAGAGTTGCTCACTGGGTTGGCTTTTCGCGAACGCGGTTAGCTTGTTCCCAATTTCCCACGTAGCAGGACAGAAATCATCACACACCGTTATGTCCTTTTAAATGCAGAGCATTTCAGTAACTCACGATGTCACCCGCGTTGTCCCGTCGTAGTCCGCACCGTCGTTGTCCGCACCCCTCCCCCTAACACTATATAAAAGAAAATACTATCCGGCGCCTGGTTTCGATCCCTCGACCCTGCGGGCGGAACGCAATGTACATGGTGCTCTACCCACTGCGCCACAAAGCCGACACAAAATGGGACGCTGCGAACGCGCCTTATATCGTTGACTCATTCAAATTACTGCTGACGAGCGCTCTCTCGTCAGCAGTTGCTACAAGTGCAAAAACATTAACGTAACGCAAACTAACGCAAGCGTCTGCGGCCTCTGCGGGCACCGGCGCCGGCGCGGGGTCATCTTAAATATCGTCAGAGCTCTGCGTTACTGTTTAAGGGCTGCAACCTTTAGAGAAACAATTATACGTAAGATTTCAAAGGTCTTTGAAATGCAAAACTTCAGAAAAAAAAAGCGTCTGCCATTTTTCTTTCAGTTTCTTGTGCACAGAAAGCATTTGGTCCCTTCTTTTAAAGTTTGAAATTTTGAGAATTATTCGAACGGATTTGTTAGAAGAAAAAGTCTACATGCGATGTGTGTGTTTTTGAACGCGTTATCAGGAACCGTAAGGGGAGTGTCAGTGAGCATACCTCTCACAAGCGAATCAGATCGATCCCAAGTCTCACGGGGAGAGTCCAAAAAACCATAAAAGATAAGGTTCTTTCGATGGGCTCTTTCTAACTCGTCCGCACGTGACAGCAAAGAATCGTGCTGAGTAGCCAGTGACGCCATCTCATGATCGATATCCTCCAAGCCTCCAGTTTTTTCGTCTACTGCCAAGAGACTCCTTTGAATGTTGTCAATGCCGGCTTCAGTTTTCTTTTCACCAGCATGGAGCGTTTTAAGGCAAGCCTCCAAATCAGCCTGACTCTGCCCGCTTGTATAAAATCATCCGTAATGTCGGCATGAGCGGATTTTAAGAAGAGCTTGGAGGGATCCCGGATATTTGTCACATCATGTACGCCCACCACATCTCGGTACGGGCTTTGAGGGTTCGTTGAAATAAAAAAAATGGCGGACAACATGCATAGGTCCGACCCAACGTGAAACGAAGCTGGTAAGGACATTCAGGTCATCTTTCTCGCGCTCTTCTAAACTGTACAGTGGTGATGCGGTACCGCTACTGGAAATAACTGGGCTGGTGTAGAAACATTGGGTTGAAACAAACGCGCGTGCGGCATATTGATGAAGGTGTTACTGTTGTTATCATGAGTCTTGATTTTGTTGAATGGTGAACAGTATCGAGTGCGCAGAGAAACATGATGCTGCTATATGCTTACGCGGTCCGTCTGGATACATAACCAGCACGCTGTTGCGATACAAGCTTTAACCGCGCTGCAACACACAGGCTGTGGGAGGATCCGTGACGACGGCTGCTGTGACTTGCGGAGGCGCGCGTCATTTCAGGCAGAGCCGACAGTGGTGTGTGTGAGCAAGACAGCAGCAGTGGCAGGAGCAACACCGGAAAAATGAGGTGAAGAGGAAGCTATAGCTTCGCTTTAATATATCCGGCTCCAAGCGGGAGATTGTGTCAACCACTGCGCCACCCACTGGAACTTTGCTCGACGAGCTTAATATAACCAGAACATCCTGAAGACACTGCGAAAAATTATTGAAGTTGAGGGTCGCATTGGCAAGGCAAGGATTCTAAAACCTTGGCCCTTTGATTGCTGTTCATGTGGGTGCACTCAAGGCACCGACATAGTAACCGCGTGCTCAAGCTCGTTTTTTGTCATTGCCGACGTGACAGGCACATTCACCAGAGTCGCAAACACACGAATGTTAGACACAGGTGATAGGCGAGCCTGGTACGGGCCATGGTCGTTAGGGGGGCCCTTGTACACTAGTACCCCGTATAGAAACCTGCCCGAGTTGTAAATCGGGCAAAGAAATTAGATTACTCCCACAGCTCATAAGGTCGCTCTTTGCCTCTCACAATGAAGCTCTGGAAGCAAGCTGGCATGCCTTAGCGACACTAACAGGTACGTATAATATGAGGAAGCGCAGCTTCGCTCCAAATTGTAAGGCTCTTAGTAACAAACCACCTGTAGATAGGAACTCAAAGGAATCGCCTAGCGAAGTTTCCTCAGTAATTTAGCAAATTCAAACACGTCCCGTCCCAGAATAAATTACGGTGTCATGTAGGAGCCCCAATTTTAAGGCGCATGCACCGGGCATCTTCACTCAAGCAGGAGAGTAGCGAGTGCCGATAGTCTAGAAAAACGGTAGGCAGGGGGAGAGGACACGGTCTACGTGGACACTCCTTGCGGCGTCTTATTCACCGTAGCCAAATTCGCGTGTCTACCATCTGATGACACCACCGACATGTTTCACCTTTCAACTCAGCTGCGCCGAAGCATGGATTACTAGCGTAAGTACGGAGACTGATTACATCCCTCCCACACCAGCTTCCGCGTGTGGCCAACGGCGTAGCTCCCTCCGGCTCTCCTGGGCTCTCCTGCCGTTTTGCATTAAAGCAACAAATCCGGCTATGTTGCCTTTCACTTCAATGCCGTGTCCCTAAACAACGTCGGTTAGTGTGGAAGCTTGATTCAAAACGAAAGTAAAAGGGTTAATATTGTATGGCGAGACATGTCACTGGCTACCCGTCAAGCAGGACGATTGCCAGAAACCAATCTATCTCCTTCGTATTTGACTCGCCCGCAGGAAGCTGTTGTTTGGGCGCAAATGTGTTACAACTACGGCCTTCGAACTAAAACTTAAGGGAAGTTCACGCGCCAATTTCCAGTAGCATGTCCGCCTGAAAATCGCCAAACATACGATGGTGTCGCACAGGGCTCAATTTCGAAGAGTGGATAGAAATCCCCTACGGACATGGCACGTTGTTGCAAATCTGGGCGGATTTGAACTCGGACGCCACAGCTTGTCTGCGCAAAGTGCAGTAGGGTAGAGGTCCGCATACATATTGTCCACCAGAAGATATTTACCGTCCCCCGATATCGTGGCAGACTTGCGCTACCAATTTACTCCCCCATCAAAAATTATATCAATGCAGCAGGAATATTAGCTGCATAGAGACGGAAATATCTGTCGCAGGGACTTGGCACACCATTACCATTACACTATCGTTTGGTGGCAGGGACGGTGTACTAATCCAGGAGCTACAGAATCGCGAAATTGCATGTGGTACCTGTCCCTTTTCGCCCGCATATTACCGTGATCGTAAATGCGCACGTCGACCACTCCATCATAACAGTGGAGGTGCTTGCCCGTACCCGTGAACATACACTTCGGGCCCTGATTGTATTACTAATGCGACGCTGACGAACCAGGATCAGACCTCCGTTAATGCTCTTCGAGGGCTGGAATTACGTCATTGCAGTGGTGCAGCGGCGATCGGGCGGCTTGCCTTCAGCTGCAGCAATTAACGCATTCGATAGCCACTTTAAAAAGAAAACCACAAAAGGCAAGTAGGAACGGAAGGCGCATCAGCGGCGACGAACAACTCATGTTGTGCCGCTCCGTGCTGGCGATAGCTATAGCCTTCGGTGTGCTTCCAGAAGCGAAGGAAAGAGTGAAAGCGTTTATCAGAAGTGTTTCAGAGTTCCTTTAGCAAAATAAATCTACCCATAATTGTGAGTGTATACAACAAAAGAGCTATATATAACAACCACCAGTGACAAAAAACGTCTCAAGTAAAAGAAGTAATTAAAAAAGATCCAGTGCATTTTTTATTAGGCCTGGTTTGAGCGATTTGGACCCAGAAGAGGAACGGCTGCATCAAGACACCCCGCCCCCCGCACTTGTCTTAGCGTACGAACAGCACCTGCATATATCGTTCAAACTTGCTTTTAAATGGCGCAGTACATCATTGACCCCTACCACCTCCGGAATGTCAATACACATCCCGGCTCACTGGAATGCCGCTAACATAACGCTTCTTCCACAACCTCGAAAACGAGCAACGGCTTTGCAATATTAGGCCATATTCATGTCCTCCTATGTTGGCGAACTATTCGAATAGCCGGCGCCAGGCCAGCTGAATAGCTACACGGGGATCTGCCAACTGTTTTCTCAGAAATCGAACGGCTGTCATCCATAATCACCCCCTCAAAACTGCTGCCCTGCCTTACGAAACATGTTATTGATGGTTAGGGATGGTCAGAACAACATCTCGTCATTATATGTTTGGACCAGGATAAACTTTTGGTAGCGTTCGTGATGAGGCTATTGTATTTAATTAAGCCGCTTTTGGTCTTGTAGGTTTGACGTATATTTGCGTTCTCGACTTCGTCTCGTACCGCTGTGCTAAACTAATTTTCAGTGGTATAATATCTGCCCTCATTACTGTGGTGCATCTCAGTGAGCCGCCCTAGTTGAAAGTAATTCATGACGTCTCTTGTACTGAACAAGCGAAGACACAGAAAGCAACACACGGACTAGAGCACTCCGCTGGTGCGCTCGTTCGTGTGTTGCTTCGTGTGTTCTCGTTTGTTCACCTCTGGGAGCAGTGGTAGCACCGCTCGGATGGGACCAGTCAAGACATGGTCAAAGCACTAGCACTGTCGGTTGCTGTTGCCCTCGCACCCACCCCCCATCCCTTTTTCCGGAACCGGTGGTCGAAACGAAGTTTACTCTCTATCTTCGGTAGGAGGCGCGAGACAACGGCTTCGACTTTCCGCCTACTCCTATTCTTGTCGGCGAACCATAAAAACATTAACGAAACCAAGCATTCAAATGGAGGAATTTCCCAACAATGAAGCCCAGAACGAACACATTGCCACTGGAATATATTACGCCAATAAAGTACATGAAATTCTCACTTTAAATCAAGTTGATCTGATTTTCTTAAGAAGGGCCAAATCAAATATACAAATTTGAAGAAGCTGGGCCGCAATATTGAAGAGTTTGTTGAGCTTTATCATTTACCGGAAGGATTTGAAAGCACAGATATATTCAAATCTTCTATCTTGCTCACCAAGTTTAGAATGAGCGAATAGTTTTCAGAGCTGCTGATGTATTCTCGCAAAGACATCGCACTAACATTCTCAGATATCTTGCACAAAATACACCAGCATTATAAATCGGCAGGGAGGACCAGCGACGCTCTCAAAAAACCGTCAACCGCATCAATCCTCTCAACAAAGAAGGTGATTAGGTGTCACCTTAAACAAGTTCTTAAGGGGCCACAAAATCACTGGGTGTACTGGCCCTTTCAACAAAAGAAATAATGCATTAATCGCCAAAAAGGACGACGCGAAGTCTGTTGCTCGCACAGAATACTTGACAGCAGCTTTCGCGGTACTACAGCCCACTTGAAACGATAAACTCAATCGATTACTTTCGGCAAAGATAAGGAGTTTTCTGAGCATTAGAAATGTTTTGGCAACACCTGGAAAATCGCCTCGTTCGCCTGCTATTTAAGGTGTTAACATATTGTCAAGGCGAAATGAACGGCCTGATGAAGGAGCAGGAACACAGCACGTAAACTAAAAACTACTCCAGAAGTACCGCCACCTCATGAGACGCTCAGAATAACCCAAAGTGCCGGAGGAGAATCGCCCACATCGAAGCAACACGAATTTAGAACGGATGTTCTTGGTCAAGGAAACATGTGGAGTTAGTTTAAAACACCGACATGAAAGCAAAGTCTGCGAAAACGGAGAATCCAGGGGCCCCCACAACAACGAGGCACAAATACGCTAAACAAGTCTCCACTAAAACGCATTACCAACCGGCCCACATATTGGTATGACGATACAAAAAAGGCCAGCGGAAGAGATACAAATCAAACAAATACATTATAAACCCACCGAGGCGTGGTATTCCAGAAGGCCGGAGATGGAGCAGAACTCGGGAAACATGAGCTCTTGTGACGCCCACGTAACGTAAGGATAATATTTCTAGGCGCGGTTCAAGTGCTTTAAAAATTCAATTCATGCTATTTGCTAAATATTGGGGTGATTTAACTGGTCCAGGGCAGCGTGTTCCAAGGAGCTTGACTAGGCGCATTTTTCAGTGCGTTCCCTTTGCTCCACTGCTGCACTGGTGGCTACTGGGGGTAAG
This sequence comes from Haemaphysalis longicornis, assembly GCA_013339765.2. Lineage (NCBI taxonomy): Eukaryota > Metazoa > Arthropoda > Arachnida > Ixodida > Ixodidae > Haemaphysalis > Haemaphysalis longicornis. Next base: position 93,919,492 of record CM023456.1, read on the forward strand.
CATGTCCAGCTACACTACTTTAGTTTATTTTATAATTCTGTATTTCACTACAAAGTTCCCTTTTTATTTTAGGCGTTCTTATGAGCTTTTTGTTTGAAATTTCCCATCCTCGGAGCGAGAGAGAGAAGGACTTTATTAAAATCGGGCCCTGTTAGGCGGGGCGGGTGGCAAGCAGCCGCAGCTGCTCAGCGCCCTTGGCTGCTCTGTCCCTCAGGGCTTGTTGCGTCGTCAGGTCAGACAGCCCAGCGGCGCTTCCCATAGCACCGGGGTGGCGATTGGGGATAGGGGGTCGTCGGGGCAGGCCCACATGTGGTGCTGCACGGTGGCCTTCGCGCCACGTGATGTGCAGTTGGGAGGGGATAATAGGGAGGGCTGAATACGGTGAAGGAGAGCTCTGTTGGGTAAAGATTCTGTTTGTAGGAGTCTCCAGAGTCGTTCTTCCGTGTAGCTCAGGGAAGGATGGGTGGGGGGCTATCGGAAGCGAGAGAGGCGGTAATAGGTGGTGATGTCGTGGTAGCCCAAGAGGCTGTCGCGAGCTGACCTGGCTCCGTGGGAAGCAATGGGGCTGGGGTATGACCGGGAGGTGAGCGCTCGGGCCGTTCCATGAGCCGCCTCATTGCCTCGAAGCCCAGCGTTGGCAGGAGTCCAGATCAGTTCTACTTGGCTGGTAAGTGGATTTTGCATAAGAAGTTTTAGGGCCTGGGGTGAGATGGCACCCGCTGCAAAATTTCGAATGGCCGTTTTCGAATCGGATAATATGAATTCAGGGGTTGGCCGGTGCGACAGGGCTAGTGCGATTGCCGCCTCTTCCGCCGTCACAGGTTCCGAGGTACGAATTATGAGGGAGTTGATTGGGGGGGCGTTGGGGACATTAATGATCGCCAGTGCGAAAGAAGTCTTGCGCCGGTACTTGGCGGCATAAACGTACACCGTGGCGGGCCGTATGGGGTAGCGTTCTGCTAAGGCTCTAGCTCGTTGCTCTCTGCGGCGCTGGTGAATATGAGGAAGCATATTGCGGGGTAGGGGACGTACTTTGAGGCAGGAGTGGGTTTCAATGGGTATGGGGAGTTTTGGATCTCTAATAATAGACGCATTTATCTGTAGGCGTTGAAGGAGGTGTTTGTGGGGGTTAGTTTTGGCTAGGCGGCTTAGTTGGCTCATCCCGTGCGCCTCTATCAGCTATTGGGCCGTGTTGTAACCCTTGTTCCTTCTAGTCTAGCAGTGGAGGTGCCGGGTTGGAGTTGCAGAGCAGCTTTGTATATTTGCGGATAAGGCAATTGATTTTGGCCAGTTCTGAATCAGAGCGGAAGAGGTACGGAAGAGCAAAGGTGATCCCGCTAACAACGAATACTTGAACCAGGCGGAGCCTATCTGCTTCCTTAAGCCCATGTTTTTTGGAAGCGATGCGGCGAAGGAGTCCGATGGTTTGGGAAACATGTGAAGAAAGGCGCTTGGTGTACTCTTTGTTTGAACGATTACGTTTTATGACTCTGCCGAGGATTTTGATTTGTGGGGCAACTGGCACAGGCTTTGAATCTATGTAGATTTGGATGTTGGGAGTTCTGAGGTTTGCGCGCTTCGGATTGAGAAGTAGTTGTGATTTAGATGGGGAGCATTGTAGGCCGGCTATAGTGGCTCCCTCAACCACGGCTGACGCTGCTGCTTCGAGAGTCTCCTCTACTTGTGCGTCACTACCTCCGCTTGTCCAAAGTGTGATGTCGTCTGCATAGAGGCTAAACTGTAGGTTGGGAATGCAATCTAGAGCCTTTGGAATATGAAGGAGGGCTATATTGAAAAGGAGAGCGGATAGCACAGCTCCTTGCGGAGTGCCTACTGGGGGTAGGTGAAGCTCGCCTGATTTTAAGGTGCCTAATCGGAGGATTGCAGTCCGCGAGGAAAGGAAAGCTTTAACGTAATTGTACGTTCGTAAGCCAGGGGAGATAGAGGAAAGGCCATTGAGGATTGACTGATGTGAGACCCGGTCAAAGGCTTTCGTGAGGTCTAGTGCTAAAATCGGTGCTGTGTCAGACTGTCGGGGAGAAGAAATGATGTCGTGGTAGAGTTGGAGATGTACAGCGTTTGTCGAGAGTCCGGCCCGGAAACTGAACATGGTGGGAGGCAGGGCGTTGGTTTCGTTGATGTGTTTGCTGAGTCTGGCATGTATGATATGTTCAAGCACTTTCCGATGCAGGAGGTGAGAAACATCGGCCGCAGGTGACCTAAGCTTAACGATTTTCCGTGCTTGGGGATGAGTGAAATGTTCGCATGTGTCCATGACGCTGGAAGTGTGCCTTCTTTCCAGTGTTTGTTGTAGAAGTGTGTGAGTGTTGTAATAGAGTTGTTAACAAGGTTGCGTAATATTTTGTTAGTTACTCCGTCCCTCCTAGGAGCCGAACTGGTTTTTAGAGTGAGAAGAGTGGCTCGGACCTCTGCTTCAGTTTTATCCTCGTCGAGGAGTGTTTTGGGTGTTTTTTGGTAGTCTGGTAGGGGGTTACGGTCACCAGTAGGGATGTATTTTGCTTAAAGCGAATAGAGGAGTTGTTGTGGGGTACCTGGGTAGGAGTGGACAAGCTGGAGCATGCGTTTGGTCTGAGCAGTTTTGGATTTATGGGGATCGATGAGGTGACGGAGGAGGGACCAGGTGCGCTTCATGGTAAGGGTATCTTTGAGCTTGTCACAGATTTCTCCCCATTGGGCTGTGGCTAGTTCTGCTCCGTACTTTTCCGTTTTGTGGCTTAGCTCTGCAATTTTCTTCCTGGGGCACTTATTATGTTTATTTGTCCGCCATTTTCACCGTACGCTGCTTAGTGCAGTCCACATATGTTTGAGACGGGAGTGTACCATTTCAGCAGGGATTTCAAGGTCAAGCGGTTGGTCGTGGGCTTTTTTGTCTCGAAGGAGGTTGGCTACCCATGTATCTAGGGACTGTACTGTAGAGGATTCAGTCAGTTGTTCGTTGCGAGTGGTCCTGAAGGGGTGCCAGTCTGTTATGTATTGTTGGTGTTGGGGGACGTAAGTGCGTTGCAGGGGGATGGTGAGCTGGATGATGCAATGGTCACTTCCAAGAGTGTGGTCCATGTTGTGCCAGTGTGCATTGGATATGCGATGGGTAAGAGTGAGATCTGGTGTTGTGTCTCGTTGCACACTATTGCCAAGTCTGGTTGGTATGTAAGGAGGGGTTTCGAGTGTGAGTCTGTGCGAGTGAACGTCTTCCTAAAGTAGGCGGCCCTTTTTCGATATTGTAGGGTAACCCCACGCTGTATGTTGCGCGTTAAAGTCGCCTACTACTATGAGGAGGTGGCTTTGTGCCTCTCTCTTGGCTAGCGAAAAAAGTTTGTTGAAAGTGTGCGTGTATTCTTTGGGGCCACTGTATATGTTGAGCAGGTGTAGTCGGGGGGAGGACGGAGTTTTGGAGTAAATGACGACCATGTCCTGAGGGTAGGAACGCTGTCAAAGTGCACTCGCTTGGCTGGAACGTTACGGTGCACTAAGATTGCGGTGTATGGGTTACGGGGGTCTTGGAAGGATTGGTAGCCACCTAGTTTGGCGTGGAGACCAGGTTCTTGTAGCGCTAATATTGAGGATGGTTGGTCGGACGAGGCAGTTAGCATCTGTAAGTTGGCGCGTTTCCGTTGGAGGCCGCGACAATTCCACTGCTAGACTAAGAATTCTTTATGAGATGGGGGCATCTGTGATGGGGACATCTAATACTGGGGCTACCGGAACGTTGATGGTGGTAATTATTCGCTGGAGGTAGCTATGCATTCCCTCCATGGCCGCCTGGTTGCTAAGCAAGGATTGCTGGAGATTAGTGTACTCCGCTTTCTGTTCTTCCAGGGTGTGTTCTAGCCTCCCGAGACGTTCCTCGAGCTGCTGAGGAGGGTGGTCCTGAAGTTCATCTTGGGAGACGGAGCAGGCTTTCCCTTTTTGTGGTCGGGAGGTTGAGTTCTCCTGCTGGGAAATTGGAGCTGAGTGAGATTGATTTTTTAGCAAAAAGTTTTCGCGCTTGAGAGCAGCCTTTTCCTCTCTGAGAGATGTGATTTCAGCGTGGATAGTCTGCAGTTCTCTAAGTACGTCTGCTATGGATGTACCTACAGGGGGGTTTTGGGAAGCGTGTGGGGGCTGGGAGCTGGGAGGGGCGCTTGGGCTGCTGACCTGCTGGGACTGTGAGCCAGGCGATGACTTGAGGAGTTGGCGCTGGGGATCAGAGGGAGTCCTGCTCCCTGTTGACTTGTGCGTTGCGGACTTGCGGTCTTAGGCTTGTAGTGGGGGGAAGGAATCAAGTAGTGGAGGGCGACTTTGGGACGCGGCTTGTGCGTAGGAGAGCGTCCGTGGTTTGGGCTGGTAGTGGCGCGGGCAGTCCGCTAAACCTGTAAGGTGGCTTCCTTCACACACTATGCAGCGTGGGTTGCAGGGGTGATTTTCATGAGCGTTGGTAGCGCCACAGCGAGAACAGCGTGGTACAGTTTGCTGGGCAGGGCACACGTCGTGGCGATGACCAGTTTTCCAACAGCTGATGCAGGTTTCGGTTTTGCGCCGGAAGGGTCGGCAGCGATAGGTGGCGGCCCGGTACCGAACCCAATACGGGACGTGAGGTCCGTCGAAACGTATTTGGGCCATGTTGGAGCTGTTCAGTCGGCGGACGTCCTGGATTGTCAAATAGGGGTTATAACTGATGATGCTGTGAGCGATTTGTTCAGGAGTGCTCGTTTCTGGGACATTGAAGATTATGCCCAAGGAAGTATTTGCCGGGGCCGGAACGTGAGCCGCGACGTCATACCGATGTTCTTCAATGAGCAGGGAGGATATTCTAGCATAATTCATTGGACGTGCCTCCGAGGGAGTACTTATTACGATGAAGTTGGATTTGGCTTGAATGCGTATTTGATCATCGCCATTGGGTTCAACATTTGCGTGCTGTTGAATTGTATCCGCCAGAACCGCAAGGGAGAGCTTGGCGAGGGCTAGTCCGCCTCTCGGACGCAAAACAATCTTGACGTCGGTCGCAGGAAGAAGTTCGACTGGAGTTATTCGACGCAGGGGCTTTTTGCGGCCTTTGCATGGAGAGCTTGTAGAGGTTGCTGGGAGACTTGCCTGTTGGGATTGTCTCTCGGTACAACGGGGAGCTTGCTGCTTGCTTCGTATAGTTTTCCAGCCAGGTTGAAGCAGTTCGTCCGGGGTGATGGGTTTATTGACCACTTCTCTTTCCATAGCGGCGGGGCGGGCGGCGAGCATCAGGGAGCAGCTGGCCGCCTGGCGTGCTGGGTGCGAGTACAGCCGCGGTGCTAGGCCTGGTTAGGCCTAGCAGTGCGAGCGGCGTGGTCCGGTCTTCCAAGGCTTGCAATTTCGAGCTGTAGGGCTGGATGTCCATCAAAATTGTTACCCGGGGTTCCTGGGTTCTTCCGATGACCCTGTGGCGAGCTTCAAGGTCGATGCTCAGGGCGTACCGCACTTAAAGCAAGTAAAATACGGAGCCGTTTTGAAGCGCGAACGCTTGGCGCGGTCCCCTAGCGGGCTTTTCTGTTGTCCTCGGAAGCAGTTTCTGCCCATTTCTGCCGTCGGTGACAGAACCAACTGGCCAAAACAAAAATCGGGTGATGGAAACGCTCCACATTCAAAGTAATTGCTGCTCAGTGTCATCAAAACCCTCCGTCCGCTTTCAGGTACGAAATTTCCTAGGGACACTTATGTCTGCTTACGTGATTTAACGGTGAAAGCTTGGCGACTCTTAACAACTGTTACATTGTGCGTGCGTTACCTTTTAGCAACTTATAATTGTACTTTCGATAATTCCTAACCGATATACTGCACTTCGATATTTTTCCTCGCTTTCATTTCCTTGTCTTTCGACTTTGGGAACACATGGACTAGCTTTTTTTCTGTTATACCGTGTTTGCGTCAGTTTCCTTTCTTTCATTTCGTAGGGAACTCTCCAGCCTCCCTGTAATTTGGTTCTGCGCGGCTGGTGTGCACCTGTCCCCCTCATGTGCCATCACGTTCACTTGTCAAGAGACACGCGCTATTCTACAACTTTTACTTATCCAGTTCATAGATGTGTGAATTTTCAAAAACGAGCCCATCGGCCCCTCAAAGGTCCCAATTCCAGGCACAGTCATCTAAATTAGTATGTGCTACGAAAAAAGAATAGCAATAACCACAACTTTTCACATTTGTTTCCTTTATTTCACTTTGCTCTTCACAGCTCTTGTTCGACGAAGCTCTGCACAGTTGGATTTTTATGGACTCTATACTTTCACCCTCCCTCTGGAGTCACGATGTTTCTTTTGGTCTCAACTCTTACCTTCCCAAGTTTGCATGCTCCACTTCCTCCGCAATTTGTTCCTAGCCCAGCATTACTCCACATGCCGATGCGTGCCTTTTTTTCTACAAAACCGTAGTTAAAAATGCTCTGACCGCATCGCACGAGAGATTACAGACGCGGAACTTGTCAACTGATTGGGACTGGCATCCGTCAGCTCACCGTCTGTTGCATCGACATGGATGGAATTAAACTTCCTACACATGCGTCGCTAATAAAAAAAGTAGTATAGTATGGCTACAGCGCGTATATATGAGTGCATATTTCTTTCAGTAAACTGTCTGTCCCCGTGTTCGTGTGTATCTACATCTCTTCCTTTATGTCCGTGTTCCAGCTGCGCTGCCGTCCCCTAATTATGTTCAACCAACAAGCCCAAATTTCAATTTAGGACAAAGAGGCTATATAAAACCCGTTGAAATGCGTAACGATCGCCTCCGATAATAAACAGACGCCTGCATGGAGAGTTCGCTCTAGTCCGAATGATGGGAGCGACCAAGACGACAGGATTTTCCAACGGCAGCCGCATTCATACACAGCAAAAAAAACAATCGAAGAGAGATGACACACCTTAAATGTCTAAAACTCCCTCGTAAAATGTTGAAACACGCTAATGACACGCTAAATTGTGGCGATGCCTCATACTACGCCCGCCGTCCGCGCGTAAACAAAGCTGGTCACGTTTTACAGTCGGAAGGTAGGGCACGTTCGTTTCCCCACAGTGAACTGATTCGCATGGTTTGCTTGGGCTTGTGCTGAGCTGCACTGGAGCCACCCTTAAACCACGTAGCAAACATATTTCAGCTGAAGAGCAGAACACCGAGAAAACCGGAGCCGCCCCGCGCCGCTTTTAAAGGGCGGAGCTTTAAAGCAAGGCTGGGGCCAGGCCGGAGTATCAAGAGGAATAGCTAGGTTATCTAATTTACGCAACGGAGTGCATATTGCAACTACATTCGAGACAGCGCTGCACGCGGATCTTCGCACAAGCCGTGCTTTTTCAACGTGAGTGGCCTCAACTGGGTGCGATGATAGTGCCCAGCGTGTTGAGCGCGATTGCGGCGGTGTCGCTTGAGGTTTATCAGATGCTGTACTATCACTACTTTGTTAACTCGAGCAGCTGGAACTCGGAAGCGAGCTATTTCGGTCCTTCTGGAATAGCGCCCCCGCACCAGAAATTAGTTAAGATTCGGGAAATGATCCGGCGCCTTTGCCGCGTGAAGTTTGTGCGAGCACTGCTTCTTTGTTGTTTTCACTGCTTTTTTACCTTCTGCGACTGACTGAACAAGAGATACGTGTTCATGAAACTGCGTTGGACGCTTTCGTTTGTGGTCATGAGGACAGGATTGCGCCAGACGGAAAGTTGAAATTACCGAAAAACTAAAATACGCGTTTTCGTGCGCACGGCTGTGCCCATGTGCAGCGCGCAGTGAAAATTGGGCCCGAAGCAAGCGCCGACGTCTCGGGGGTGATAGCATACACCAATTATGACAGCAGGGAATGCAGCTGTGCAACGAATAAACAGAATTTCGAGTGGCGAGGTTAGTATAATACGACAGCAATACAAACTACCATGGACATTAACAAGACAGCACCACCTCGTCTGCTTTCACGATCACCTCTGAAACACTCATTATTAATAACCATCTCCCAAATAGGTTATTTATTCCCCCACTTAGGGAGACTTGACCCTAGAAAAACTGATACTTCAACCTTCAAACTAGTATGTTCGCTAAGGTCCAGCTGTTTTCGGCCGAAATACGACGGCTTGGCACATGTTATTTGGGCACGTTTCAACCTAAAATAAGAAATCAGCAACTGCGTTTGCGCTCTACGAGCTCTGGGGCAAGAAAATAGCTCTCTTATGCAAGGCCTGGCGACCAGCATTGACATTGAATTTCCACTGAACGTATGCTGCACGGCCAACGACATTTTTTTCGTGTTTAACTGAATACACATTCTCAAATATAGTTAGTAAACGCTCCCAAAGAGTACACAAACGTCACAAAAATAATATCCACCAAAAAAATATTTTTAAGTTTACCTCTTTCCAGACCTTTTTAATGAACTTAAGCGCGTAAAGCCAGGTCCTCCGTAACATAGACTTTCTTCCCATATACACTAAAGGGAACTTTGCGCTAGCGTCTACGCGACTCATGTGAAGGCCGTCGGTGTCGTTATGGGCCGCCATTACACCACGCACTCGCCTTAGTGTCGTCATTGGCGTGCATTGAAACGTTTCAGATGCGTTTCAGTACCACAAAAACGCGAAGAATGGTGTATTATTATATAAGTGAAAAAAAAACAGGCTGTTTTAAAGCTAAGGAGAAAGCAAGTAAAGTGTTTTTTTGCCGCAACGATTGCGCCTACTATTCTGCAGGCAGAACTGGTAGTTAACAGCGATTTTAATATTTTGGGGAAAACTTCTTAGAGACTTCTTTTAATAATTTATTATTATTTTAAGTAATGAGTTGATTGAAGACCTTGGTAATGTTTTTAGCGTGCCTATAAAAATGTCGCCTTCGTCGTGAACCGGAGCACCGACCGTCAGCTACAGTTTAACAAACCTCATTGATGTTTATGAGTGAGTTGGTTCATTCTTGAAGACAAAGAAGAAAACGTGGCGTTAAACACTCGCGTATGAAGACAAGATATGACGGATACCGGAGCGACAAGATAGGACGGATAGGCTCCGGAACGATCGCCGGGTGGCGCTGCACTCTCCCCTTCGCGGGAGTACGCGGGCCCTGCCGTCGCTTCGGCACGTGCTTTTTTCGCTGCGCGCGTGCTGCATTTCTCGCGCTAGGAAGAGGGCTGGGTAAAATTTTCTTTCGACTTATGATACCGTACGCGTCAGCACATGTCCAGAAAGTTCGGTTTAATCGTAGAGTATATAGTTAGTTCATTTTTGTCGGCGTTTGTCTTGTCGTCTGCTACAGACGCGCCCTATGCTACCCGCCGCTCGACCGGCTGACTGCCCCGACGATTTCAAAGGGGGAAGTGCGTTGTTCGGCGGTCGTCGGCTGCTGTCTTTTCGTCTGCAAGGCGACAGCTGTTCAGCTTGTCACAGCGTCGTTTTCTCTTGTTTGTTACTTCCTTCGCGTGTTCGCGTTTCGGACATTCGGATTTTATGGACTGCAGCAACACTGAGGCTTGCAAGAAATGTAAGATAAACGTGATTGATTATGGTTAATAGGTTATTTCTTACTCTTGAAACAATCAGCTGCATCTTATAAGAACGCATAAAAAAGGCACACGCTAATTAAGGGGTGCGCTACACAGCGGCGTATTTCCATTTCATGTTCCCTGATGGAATTTTTGTTCGCAATATTTGTCACCCGCTTGGAGTACAACTATGGGTTAGAGTGACAGTTGGCGGAAACAACAGAACAGCCTGTGGCGTATAACTTTTAATTACTATTAATACGCAGAATTTGGTGTATAATTCTTTTCATTACCAGTATTTCTAAATGTGGGAGAAACGAAAAAAAAACGAACAACACGCAGTTCCGTCGAGAACACAAATTATAATAACAAGAATGAACGGAGCTACTACAGCCAGTCAAATTGCTAGAAACTATTTTTCTTTTTCACCCATGCAAAATGTGAACCTATTGTGCCATATATGGACGAAATCAAACGGCACCACCTAAACAAATCCCAAGTTAATTTATTATAGCGGAAAACAATCATTGGTAGCGCACATTAAAAAAATAGTAGAGGGGAGGACTCGTTAGAACACTAGTTCGCATTTTCAAATCCGGTAAATGTAAACTGAAAGTGCACGCATACAAATAAAAATGGGCCAACTCATTTCACCTGTCGAACCACAGTGATCCATGCTTACCGTCTTTCCTTTTGGCGCGCTTTCGCCGGGAATTCGTAGAATTTACCGGATGGATTCATTTCTTTCGCCTTTTGTTAATGTCGTGGCAGCTGACCATGCAACAATATGAGGGGTTTGCCTGGCTTTCAGTTTTACAACCTTAGACATCGCGAAACGACTGCGGGAGCATCCGCTCTTTCGCCCCGCGCACACGATCCGAGGGAGACGCCCGTCGGCCCGCGCGGTCCATCTTACAACCACTCGTGCAGCTCGCTGTGCACGCTGTCGCACTCCCGGATCCATTTGCGCCTTCCCCGGCCGCTCGAAGTACCCGTCCCCCCTACTCCGGAATGCGAACAAAGCGACCGCCGGCTGCACGAGCCACTTAAGCCAGCACGTACAAAGGGCGGCGGGAACGCCCCTCCCTCCCCCGAAACGAAATGGACGCCGCTTCGCGATAGAATCAGCGCTGCCCTCGCCGGGCACACTTTAGCTTCGCCTCCCTATACCGACACCCGTATCTGTCGTTTTCTTCGTGGAAGTACGTTTAGTTTCTTTTTTTTTTTTCGTAAGCTACCACTTTCACGGCGGCATACCATTCGCTCAGTCATACGTTCATTCGACGCCGTCTGACGAATGTTAGGTACGATCACGCACTGCCTGCTCTTACACTGAACACGCAGTTACCACGGCTGATGGCTATTATAGAACAGGGAGGATAAAGGCTACCTCGGAGCTCGTAGACGTCTTAATGCATAGCGAAGAAAGCCCATCCCAAAAGCCCATCCCATTGCATAGCGAATTCATAGCGAAAAGCCCATCCCATTGACCTGCCAAGCCCAAGCCAGAAGCTTTGGTCTTCCCATAACCGCCGCCCCCCCCCCCCCCACGACATGGATTCCCATGTGCAGTTTCCTCTCTAGTATAGTCACAAAGAAACTCTATGCTCTGTAAATGACTCGCATGGCGCACCACGAATATTTGTCCAGTAATAATTTTTCTCCGTGTTCTATAATTCTTTAAGCTAGAAATTAAAACAAATAAAATGTGCGCAGCCAGGCCCAAATTAAGAAAAAAAAGCGGAAAGGGCCTTGAGTGAAGCCGGTTTTATTTCAGCACACAGAACAACGACCTCTCGCGCATCAACGCAGCAATCGCCAGCAAGCCAGGGTGCTATACGAATTGCAAAGTGCCAGTCGCAATTTGAATTTTGGCCCTCAGCAGTTCTCATTAGAAATTCACCCTTTAGAATTCACAACTCATGAGAAGGGCTAGTGCTTCTGTGCTTTTTACGCTCATTCTAACTCGAAGAGCACAACGGCTCTCTTGTGCAATATACTTGGAACCCAGATGACTACTGCCATAAGTCGTTGTGTTTGGAGTAACTCCGTGCTGAAACTCTTCACCTACAAAGACACTTTTACCTTATCTAAAAGTGTAAGCAACATCAAAATCACATATTATATCTAGGATGGCCTAATTATAGGAGGACATAAAACTGAAACAGGTGCGTTCTTGAAACCGGTCTTCCATCGTGTTAAAACGGTTACTTAATTCGCATAGGAAGGGTTCTAGATAAAGCAATAGACGTATCAATAATGAAGAAGGAGCACAATAGTATACCGTTATCTCATAAACCCCATATAGTTATAAATTATATCGTTCATAGATGCCTTTAATTAGTGCGCAAAAAATTGTTGCACGGGTTCCTTCTTCGTTGGCGAATTGTTTGTTTGAATGTTTGACGATCGATTAGATGCACTTTCAATGAAGGTGGGAGGCACTTTTAGTGAACGTTTTGACAAATTTCTGACGCAGTTTTGAAGTGAAAAATCTTTTGCGCTCTTTAGGAAGGGATGATAACCTGTTTCTACGAACGGCACCAGATTCAAGGACAGTTTTTATATTGGTGGGATCACAGGCTAACAATTTTAGAGCTGCGATGGCCACACAACCAGAAGACATCGTGCGGGTATTCATGTCCTTTCGAAATACGAAATAACCGTAGAGGAAGTTTCTGTATTTATTGTTTAGGTACGTTTCCTGCATGACCGGTTTTATACAAAGCGACCTCCTCATAGCAGCCAGCGACAATTGGAGGCAGTGTACCGACGTTTGGACGCCGCGCTGCGTCAAGCCGTGGTAAATATAATCCCCACACCCACCAGCTTCGCTTCGCTTGCTGTGTGACCTGCGATCGCTCTCACAAAATGTAGCCGTCATACCAATTCAATACCGAGTCTACCGATCAGTACCTATAATACCTACTGTTGCGACCGGGAAGGCCGACTGCAGCCGGGAAGAGGTCCAGAGCTGATAGGCCAACGTAACTGTTTACTTCATAGCGAGAGGTGAGCCGAAGCCAAATAACAATGCCCCGACGGGCGAGGTTACAATACAGGACTCGAGCAGAGCGACAGCATCGATTCGCTGCTCTAATAGGAATGGTTTACAACGCTTGCGGGGGTCTATTTATACCCAAGAGCGGTAACGGTCAAAACGCAACAAGCTGCAACACGCCACGAACGTCACAGACACACACAACGCTCTTTCCAGAGTTCGTAAGCCGTTCACAGCCTCGGCGCACGTTGGGTCCGGGAGAGGGGAGAGAGGAGGACTCCACTGAGTTCGCGGGGCCTCTGTGTCCTTTAAGAGCGTGGAGACGAGCCTCGCCGGCAGCCGCCGAAGTTTTGAAATGCCCCGAAAGCGAAGTGTCTGACGCGGCTCGTCGCAACTTGTCACCGACATGGTGGCGCCTGTTTTCAAAGGCCCACGTATTGGCTTCGCCGCACAGCCGAGGAGTGATGCGGGGAAGTACTGCGGCGCTGGCCGATTCGTAACAGCTTCTCCGCCGGGGGTCCGAGATCCCGATGGATAAGGGTCTTCAACCGTTGTCCGGAGGGATGCTTTCGAAGTGGAGTGCTCGACAGACGCTCGACCCCAGGCCTTGGCTGTACGACACCGTGCTGGAGCTTCACCGGACGGGTCACTGGACGAGTAGTGGCTCCCCAAGAACGTCTCTGGCTTGGTCAGGCAAGCAAAATAACAACACAGGAAGACACAACCGTATCGCCGGCAAGTGCGAAGACAAATCAACACTGAAGATCTACCAGGCTTTTAGTTGCGATAAAATACGCTAATAACTAACTACACTAGTTATATTTTAGCCCAGCAGACTTTAGACAAGTGAACAAACTTGAAAGGTGACATTTCGCGTGATTGGAAATGTCCCACACAAAAAGAAATGTAATCGTAAAGGGCGAAACCTACGTCAGGAAAAATAATGAAATTGAGAAAGTCAGACGTCTACAGGCCATTTCTCTCGCTGAGAGCCGCGATTTGAGCTCTCGTCATTGCTCCGAGCTTTCCCCATTTTGTACCGCACTTTAGGTGTGCCTGCTTCCTGAAAGCGACTACTGCGACTGCGTGAAAGGACACCGGCCGTTGTTTTCGGCAAAGGCCGAGCGCGCGGAGGAGCGAGCGATATTTTCCAACGTTCAAACGAGAGGCGCGCAGTCCTTCTTAGAGGCGGCGTTCCCTTGGCGCGATGCGAGCTCACGGCTTTGCCCCTGGGCGTGCCCGCACTGAAACACGCGCCACAAGAACGCGCGGAAGTTATTCCTCTATCCTTCTTGCTCGCTTACCAACGCGTTCGGCAAGCGAACATCGGAACGTGTTTGCGTTCTCTCCTTTAGGCTGATCGGTTCCCAACTTCGGCCCAGCCACAGGCGACACCGGAACCTCAACTAGCTCAGCCGATGTTGGCCTATCGTCGGGAGCATCAGCTGGGAATGACAAGGGCACGACGTGCTCTTTAGACACCTCGTAACGTCCAACAGATCCTATCTCGGCATCCCTCGCCTTTTCCGCAAGACCCACAGTAAGCGAACACCGAAGGATGTTTTCGTTCTGTTTTGCGGCTGTCAAGGCTACACTAGATCCAAGCTACCCTGTCTCAAAAGACGGCTCAGCCGCCCCGGACACCTGAATATCTACGAGCTCGGCTGACCGTTGCTCGAGGTCAGCTACCTGAGCTGGTGGCAGGACGGAATCGGCTTGCTGAGTGGCGAGATCGTCATGACTCCCAACTGAGCCGTGCAAACTGTTTGCTGCCTCGGCTGCAGGCTTTGCCACCAGCTCGCTCGTTTCCGCACTACCGTCCGAAGGAACAACCTCCGTTTCAGCGGACTCGTGCGGCCTTTCGGTAACCTCATCGTTTACGCATTCCTGCGAAACGTCGCTATCTCGCGAAATGTTCACGTTCAAGCCGGTAGCCGTTCCCAAGGCCTCCCGCGAATTTGAACCGTCCGAACACTCCGTCGAGACCTCCAAAACAAACGCCGACACATTATCGCACTCAGTGGACACGCACTGCCCTCTGCCGCCTCTGCCGACAGTCTGAGCTAATGCGCCGTCGTTATCTCTCCCAGCAACCTTGACGCCTTGCTGGGCCGCAACGGTCGCCTCCGACTCGCGCTGCCGAGCGTCTGCTACTGGCAGCGCTGGAACGGTGCTTTCCTCGACATCGAGGTCTTTTCCGAGCAACAATTCAAACTCAGGCTTCACTTCTTCCTGCTCTAGTTGAATTTAGTGCTCTAGGTTCTTGTTCTCCCATTGGAGTCTCTCTCGATCGAGCCTTTTTCTTTCCCGTTCGAAGCGCTCGAGCTCGAGGTCGTACTGTCGCATCTTTTCCTCGTGTTTGAGTTCCAGATCGCGTATTCTTTCCTTGCGTTCCTCACGCTGGCGCACAGCCTCTGCCTCTGCAGCCTAGCGTTTAGCGGTCTCCCTGCCATTGATCGCCTCAATGCACTCAGACAGTTCGTCATCGTCAGCGCCAACAGCGAGTATAGCCTGTATCAGCTCTGGCTTTCGCAGCGCGTCCGTAACATCCAAGAGCAACTCTTTTGCAAGCTCCAACAATTGCGGTTTTTTCAACGCCTTCTAATCCATGGCCGGTCTAGAGTACTGCTTTCCCACTGCTCCAAAAATGTTTTGCGCGAATAACCCACGCGACAAAAACACACGCCCTACCAGCTATCCTCAGAAGCCTGGTAAAACTCAGTGACTACAAGTCCCGCACTCACCATTGACCGCCGTGAATTCTGCGAAGTCCGAAGCCGCCTTGACGTCCGTGGTGTTGGCTCTCGCACCGCTGGCTCCAGCTATTAAGAAGTTGCCATCCCACCGCTGCCAAACAGTTGTTGCGACCGGGAAGGCCGACTGCAGCAGGAAAGAGGTCCAGATCTGATAGGCCAACGTAACTGTTTACTTCATAGCGAGAGGTGAGCTGAAGCCAAAGAACAATGCCCCGACGGGCGAGGTTACAATACAGGACTCGAGCAGAGCGACAGCTCGATTCGCTGCTCTAACAGGAATGGTTTACAACGCTTGCGGGGGTCTATTTATACCCAAAAGCGGTAACGGTCAAAACGCAACAAGCTGCAATACGCCACGAACGTCACAGACACACACAACGCTCTTTCCAGAGTTTGTAAGCCGTTCACAGCCTCGGCGCACGTTGAGTCCGGGAGAGGGGAGAGAGGAGGACTCCGCTGAGTTCGCGGGGCCTCTGTGTCCTTGAAGAGCGTGGAGACGAGCCTCGCCGGCAGCCGCCGAAGTTTTGAAATGCGCCGAAAGCGAAGCGTCTGACGCGGCTTGTTGCAACTTGTCACCGACATGGTGGCGCCTGTTTTCAAAGGCGCGCGTAGTGGCTTCGCCGCACAGCCGAGGAGTGATGCGGTGAAGTACTGCGACGCTGGCCGATTCGTAACACTACCTTCTTGTGCCGAAAATATACTGTTGAGTCTACACTGGCTTCTGAGGTACACAAACTTAAAGTGCACAGGTAAATTACACTGCCACCGTATCCGCCTGCTCGACTAGCATTCTTTATTTTTGAGCATAGCCGTTCATTCAAACATTCGGAAACCTTATCGACTTGGGGTTTATGTTGAGAATCTTTTTTTTTTTCATGAAGCTTGTTTATATATGTGCAAACGCTTACGCAGAAGGCTTGAATTTGTATAAAGCTGCTCAAGCAGGATATTCGGTGCGTGGCAGCGCCGTCATCCTTAGCGAAAACAATCTTTTCCCAGCGAAGGAAGAACTAATGGATGGCACCTCTCCAATGGCTGCGACATTTTCACCATAGCTGGAATCACGCCCGTAGAAGCTGCCTCAGCTGGCTTAAAAATTCCAAGTGGCAAACTTTACTATGACCACCGCACTCCGTTAATACGTGAGGTTATAGCCGCAGATCTTTTTGGTATACCTTTTTCAGCCCCTGCCCCTGTACCCCACGGAGCATCAAACGCCCCAATATGCTGTGGAAAGTGTTTCCGCTCCAAAACGAAACGCAAAGACTAATTAGTTGCTTCTAAATTACACCACGTTGATTTCAAACCAAACTTTTTGCGCCCTTTTTCGCTGCCTACTGCCATCAAGTAAACCAAACAAAAAAGTAGCCTTTTGTCTTTTCCTTTGCCCGACCTTTCACATTACCAAACTTATCATCATTGCCTGTAATAACTGGTATATTCGGTAGCCGGACGCGTGGAGCGGACAAGTCTTTACCTGCATTTCTCATTTTAGGTAGACGCCAGAAATTTGTTGCAATCCACTTTAGTATTTCAACCAATATTACAACAGGATCATAATTCTAGCTTTGATAATAAAAGCCCACACAAATATTGCAACATTTTTAGGCATGTGGAAAAGAGCAACCCTGGCTTCGGTTTGGGAAAGCGAAAAATATCCAAAATGACCTCTTCATATTGATTTTACAACTGGAGAAAAATACCCGACTTATCTGTACTCCAGTGCATTTGCCGAATTTAACCATTTTTGCTACAGGAACTAAAATTTTCACGCAAAAGAGAAAATAACGGCTAATAGTACTAATAAGGAATTGGACTCCATTTTTTGTTTGAAGCAGCAAACATGACGCGATATTTCAGCGATTTTTAGAAGTTTATCACGCTTGTAATATGATGAAATTTACCTGCTGACGCACGAAAACGAATGTGCTACAAAAGTGTTTGAAACTGAAAGAGATAGAAACATTAGAGTCTGAACATTTTTGAGCGGCCAATAGGTTTATAAGAAAACGCCTTTTAGGAAACACAGCAGACGTACGGAAAGCGGGCACTAAAGTAAAACGTTTGTGATGACAAAGTCCAAAGTGATGAGGACTTACTGAAATTGGACAGTGAAACCATGCAAATTACTCTTTGTGCACACCGCGCTAGCAGTACTAACGCTACACTAAGCGCGCAGTACGGATGCAGAAGCCGAAATGAGGGAAGCCTTTAAAAGTAGGGAGAAACGATACCAGGGGTGCTATTTTCGAAGGCCCGAGTTTGAGCGAAATTCGGGCAAGGCGGAGCTGTGATGACAATAATCTGCACATTTTAATATTTCGGGGCAGGGTTAAAACGCTTTAAAATGCGATTAATACTATTTGCTGATTATTGAGGTGACGTAGTCGGTCCAGGGCAGCGCGCTCCATGGATGCGGGACTAGGGCGTGGCGCATCTTTCAGTGCCTTCTCTCTCTCCTTGCTGCACTGGTGGCTACTGGGGGCAAGCAAATCCAACTACTTTACTTTATTGTGCTTTTATTTTATTAGCGTGTATTTTACTACAAAAGGTCGTTTATTTTTATTTGAGGCGTATATATTAGCCTTTTGTTTGAAATTTGTCGTCCGAAGACAGTTTTTGAGAATTTCTGCCGTCGGTGGCAGCAAGTGCAATCACGTGGCTACGGCCGACTGGCAAAAAAGAAAGCGGGTGATGGAAGCGCGCAACATTCATAACAGTTGCTGCTCGTATTACGTTATCGAAACCCTCCGCTTTCCCATACGAAATTTCCTCGGCGCGGTCCAGTCTGCCTACGCGTTTTTTGAAAGGCGAAAGCCTGGCGATATTTATTTCGTTTCTTTGTCTTTTGGCACAGATTACCTTAAACGGCTTCCTATCTGATCTTACGTGTTTGCGTCAGTTTCTTGTTTTTTCAAATGTTCGTCTTAGCGTACAGGCAGACTGGAACACGACCCAGCCTCCCTAGAATCAGGATTCTGCGAGGGTGGGTGTGCACGTGTCCTACTCCCGTGACATCACGTTCAGGCTTCACGCTGCATGCACTATTCTACAGCTGTTACTTTTCAAATTCACAGTGTTATAAATTTTGCGAACAGGGCACGTTAGTTCCTCAAAGCTCCCAATTGCGGGCCAATCCCCCAAGTGGCGATGTGTTACGAAAGAAGAAATACCAACAACGACAACAGCGTTTCAGATTTGTTTTCTTCATTTCATTTTCCTCTTCACCGCTTTTGTTGGAAGAAGCTTTCAACATTCTTTTTTTTATAGAGTTCAATACCCTTACAACCCTCTCTTCCTTCGCGCCCTTCCCAGTCCCGCTTACCCTTCCTCTGGCTTCACGCGGTTACTTTAATTATTAGCTCTCCCTTTTACTTGCTTTTCATGCTCTGCTTTTTTCGATACGACGGTGACGCTGATCAAACCCGTTGAAATGTGTAAAGATCACCCGTGAAAATAGGCACGCGCCATTGATTACATTGTACCGAGGATAATGAACGGATAAAACAGGCTATCAAGCTATCGGGGTATGCACCGTACCAGCATCAACCATGTGGAAAAGGAAGGTAGGATTATGGCCAATCCAGACGCGGGGATATCCGCCAAAGACGTGTCAGGGGTAGAAGAGGAACCCCATAAGGTGCATGCGGTCATAGAGTTTCTCAATATCACCTAGAGTGGAGTGTGGGTACTTGGGGAATCGGATTGGCAGCAAGTGGCTAGTAAAAAGGGCTATGGATTAGGCTTATCGGCTCTGAAGTGCTTTTTAGTTCTGTTTTCAGTATGCTTTTCCGTTTTCTGGATGCCACTTTCTGTCATTCAATGGCTATGACAGATATGCCTAAATAACAGCGTGATTAGCACTTCACGCATGTGCTCGAGTTAGCGGCGAGTTTCTTAAGATGAAGGGGTGACCACATGCAGTGACGGTGACAAGCGACGCCGAAAACGTAACTCAAAAGGTACAACAGCAGAGTATACCGGGTGACACCAACAATCGAAAAAAAATTTATACACTACCGCAAATGTCCTCTGTCGTCGTCACTCGTCGCTACAATTCACTGCATCGCCGCTGCCGCTCGCTTGTGCGCTGCTTCTGGCCGGCAAAAAGCGTGCGAGGGTCCCAGCGGCGTGTTATACCGCTTCATACCGCTTGCCGCCGCCGCCCACACTACAGCCACTAAATAACCTACGCTAGCCTACGCTGTCCGTTTTCCGCACACATTCAGTTACGGTTTTCGCGTCGCTCGTCGCAGCCGCTGCGTTTGCTTACACCTTGAAGCATGCACTGCCTTGGGTAGGCGCAATGAGGCAACATACATAGCTACTCGAGAAGACAGTATTTATTTGCCATTTAAAGCATTCATGCAATTTCATAATGCTTTGCGCGCGTGCTTGAAGACTTACTTGCGGTAGTAGGCTTCGCCTCTACGTTTATTTATATCTGCTTGGACAAACCAAATAAATACGGCGCGATTACATCATTCTTGCATCTCTATGTTGCATCTGCTTCGCCTGCCAAAACGCGTAGCATACGATAATAATACTGTATTGAGAGGAAGCAAGAACACAGTTTAAGGCAATCTAAAAAATTTTTTTCAGCTTACAAAAAACTGAAAGTAAACCTCGGCCAGTTTGAAGTACGTAATAATATGAAAATATATCCAGGACGGTCCGCTGTATCTCGCGGCGTGAGCCAAGGGCAGGACTTCTACTTTTTTTATTGTAACCCCCAAATTTGTTTTGAGACATAAGCCCTCTAACACAGTGTCTTATAGAAAAATAAAATTTGCTAACAGCGGCCCCTATGGCAGCAATTTGCGTAAACACAAAGTCATTGCCAGCCATGCCACGCCGAACGTCCGGCCGAACTACACACTATGGCGGCACTCATGGATGCGTAGAGCGCTTTCGCCGAATCACGTTGACGCTAGCGCCAGATTCCACTCTAGGTGAGTTTGTGAGAAAAGCTATGCATGCGGTAGAAATAAGCTGGGTTATCTCAACGCTCGCACCTGCGTTCCTATCGGCTTCACCCCTCCGAATAAACCACCTCTACCGGCTATCGGTGCGTCGACTGTCTCTGACAGTATATGTAATACCAGAGTCCTTCAATGAGTCTCTGGTCAGGAAACTTCGCCGTCACGCTATGGGAGAGCTTTCTCCGCTGCCCAGGGAGGCCGCGCCGCGGCGCTGGTGTTATCGGAGGGCAGCCGGGGGCGTGGTCAGAGCGCGTTTGGCAGGGAACGGACCACGGAGTAATATAAAACAGACGCTCGCTGCCTTATCAGCAATGCGCTTTCGCTTTACGTGTCGGGGGCCGCTCGAATGGACTTATCATTTTGTGAGTTGCGAAAAAATTTGGTGCGAACGGGCATGCTGCTACTGCATTCCTGCGTGCCGGTCTGACTACAGAGCAGCGGCGGCCGCCCGATGGCCTCCGATCTGCGGCGGCGCCCCTCGCGGTAGCCTTTGTCCCCGTACGAAACTTGGCCGGGCGTTTCATGACCAGAGACTCATTGAAGGACTCTGGCAATACGTATAAGCTATCCTGCCAGTAATGTTTTCGCAAAAAAATGCGCGTCACGCAACCCGTCGAGGGAGTCTGTCTGCCGCGCTGATGATACCGAAAACGCACGGTCATGGAACGCCTCGTTCGAAACTGTTTCGCGAGCATACGATAACTGAAGCGCACGTCTGACTGCAGACGGATAGACGCATGGTAGGAACCTGCGGAAGCCATGTCCGCCAAACCACCTAAAAGAAAGCTGAGGTATGGGAAACACATATCCGCTAATCATATTGCGCACACACGGTCTGACGGTCGATGGTGTGGTCGCCACCAAAGCTTCGGTAGAAGCTACCAGTCGCGTAAAACCGCAGCGCACACTACACTTGCTCTCTCGGCAGCTGGGGCGAAAGGCTCCTCTAAGTCGTCGTGAAGGGTGTCTGTCGCCAGACGATTCAACAACCAATACACAGCAACTTTCGAGAGATTGGAACGAGCTGTCAATCAAAATTCCTCCGTTTAAAACAACTGCCGGGCTAGAAATATGCCTGCTACCGCGACCATAAAAATATGCCACGCCGCAGCAGCTGCCACCATGGGCGTTCCAGTTCAATTCGACCGTGCTAAACCACGCCCAACTCTCCTCCGAGTTCTAATGTCAAGTCAAACACACCCAGCCCATTCGTGGGCGCGGCGTAACAACCGAAGCCACACCCACTAATGGCGTCCACTTCGTGTGGGCGTGGCGTCACCGGCACGAAGTCAACATTTGGTGCCCGCTAGCAGCGACAAGTACTTTGCACAAAACCAAAATGAAATCCCCAGGCCACCGTCAGCCAATGGTGCCACAGTCGCGGGGGTGTTCGGTCCGAACTGGAGTTCACAATTGTAGGAATCGATAGCAGAGGACAAGACGATCCGATTTCCCCACGGGAGCCTTCTTCATACACCGTGAAAACACAGTCGATGACATATGACACAACTTCAACTTCTAAAACGCACTCCCCAATGCTGAAACACGCTCTTGACACGGGACGATTTCTGATAAGCGCCCGCCGTGCACACTCAAGCGAGCCGTATACAAATGCCATAGTTGAGGGTCGGGAGCAGGGCATGTTCCCTTCGCTACAGTGGACCCCTTTGATTACTTCGTTTATGCTTCCGCAGAGCTGCATTCGGACTACGCTCAAGCCACGTAGCAAACATAATTTAGTGGAACAACAGAGCACCGAAAAAAACAGACGGTCCAGCGCCGGACGTGGCACAACAGCCAGACTGGGGATTTCAAAGTAGCTGTGGGGTTATTTAGTTTATGCTAGGTAATCAGTATTGCAGATAGATTTCAGATTGTGCTGCCTGCGGAAGATAGCACAAGCCATACTTTATCGACGTAAGCGGCCCAATACAGGGCCCTGAATATGCCAGGCATGCTGCGCGCAATCCCGGCGGTTTCGCTTAAAGGGTATCGAATGGTCCACTATCACTACTTTCATAACCCAAGTAGCTGGAAACTCGGGAGAAGGCGGAACTAGGGCCTTCTGGAGTAGCGCCCCAGCTTTGGATCAGACTCAAATTTCCAGTATGAAGCGATTCTCGGAGAGAGAGAGAGATGAAACTTTATTAGGCAGCTCAAGTCCGAGCCGCGGACTTATCAGTCCACGGAGGAAGGGGGTGTTCCGGGTTGCTGCTATTGTTAGATCGATCTGCCGGAAACAGGCCAATAAGAATGCGGGACAATGTATTTCATAGAATGCTTAAATCCACATGACGGATACGGCGGGGAGTCAATAAATCTATCAGGCTTGAGATGTCCTTCTGAGGTTTTTTTTTTTTTTCATACCGTTTAAATATTTTGAGAATATAAAAACGATATAATATAACACAACAAAATTTTAAAAATTGATGCCTGCATAATCGAGATATTTTTCGCTATGTATGTTGCGCAAAGCTTCTCGTGTCAAAGGTAAGTGCACTCTTTGTTTGAAGTAGTGGTCGCACACCACCCCAAGCGAGCGTAATTGTTGTGTCGCATAAATAGGTAACTTTGAAACCGAAGGTTACCTTTGGGTGGGGTGCAAGTATCGATATAATCATATTAAATCCGCAGTTCCAACAAGTTCATTTTTACTGACCTCAACATTATTATCCGAACCGATATGACTATTGAATCTGACCCCTAAAAGTTTATTTTTGTAAAGAACTTGTTGCGATCCCTGCCACACCTGTGTTTTTGGTTATATTAACGCTAAAGTTTAGGGTTTGAACATAATACCCAGAGTTTGATTTCAGTTGCCTTGTTCAATAGCAGATCGGCGAAATGAGATGTAATAAAGGCATGTCTTCAGCGTACATGGTCCATTCTGCGTAGATTGACTCAGTTACAACATTTTCACTGTAAATTAAAAAAATGGGCTTAAAAAGCACCCTTGGAGAACATATCCAGGTACGTGTTTGGCAGAATATTTGGACTGACTGATTTTAGGGCATTCCCAATGATACAACCGATATGAATAATGAAGTGAGACAGTCGCACCGCTGAATCCATGAAACCTGGGATAAAACCGGGTCACACGGTTGAGTGATGTCTATAAAACAACCAAACGAACTTTTTTTTTTCTTTTCAAAAAAGTTCACTGTCTCTTTTGCAGTAAGTAATGCCGCCTCTGTTGATTCCGGTTTTGCGAGTTCGAGCTCCGATGTGAGGTACCATCCATCTTTATACAATAACACCTGTGCACCGTTTTCAGTGCTGCGCCGAACGATTCTTTTTATTTTATTTTGGCAGGGATAAATGTCCCGTTGAGAAAAAGGTGGCATCTCCGTTATTTCGCCTATGTACCAGGCCCCTAAATTTATTGCTGATGAAGCTTTATGTACTTAGCACTTCAAATAACACACAATCCGAACGAACGCATCAATTGGATATAACATGTTTCAAAGTGCACCTCCAGAAGTACAACGAACATATACCGGCATGAGTATCCGCAGTGCCACGAGTAAATTCCGAGAGGGCCTGTGGTTAGTGTACTTTTATTTCAAAGCGAAGGCCGAGCTTCACACATTCGCCATGTCCCTTTTACTCCCCGACTGATGCAGCATTAGCCAGATCTCAAAGGTGCTCGACACGGCTTTGAGAGGGCCCTGGTGGGTTGCATTAGACCAGGGGTCCCAAGCTCTCAAATACGCAGCGTGCCTTGTGTTTCGTCGTAACCCGCGCAGCCAGGCATAAAACAAAAAAGCATTGCCCTCTGTCACAAACGCCTCCCCTAGATAATTGCGTCCGCTAGCAAAAACCAATAAAGAAGGGCGCGAGGTAATAGTTATTTATATTTTAGCAAGGTGGCCGGCCCGTGAGTTTTCACGTGTGCCGAGATTGCTGGGGTGAATGAAATCACAACGGAGATGCTCGACCGCGTTTTTACTATATAGGTTTACTACACGAACAAAAGATTACACGAACTAATCGGCCGTACACTAAGCGCACGCGCGCGCTGGGAGCCCAGCGCACGGCGCTAGCCAGATAGTAACAGAACAAAGGAAAACCAAATACACAAGGTGGCCACTACGGAGGCACTCGATCCACCGTGGCCTACGCCTTAACCTTCGACCTCGAAAACATAACTCAGACAGCTGTACGCGACACCCGAAACACTCTAGAGGAAAACACTTGTTACACCTCAGCAACGCAACTACAAAAAGCAAGCCACCAAAAAAACAACTCTCAGCTCGTTAGCTACAAGTGACGCTATAAAAAACCCGGAAGGAGGCGGATATCTTAATCCGATGCAACAAACAATTACGAGGGGGAGGCGCGGCAAAAGAAAGTCTCTACGAGGCATCGAGAACCCGCTGGTTCAGCGACGGAAAGTCACGACGAGGTGGAGCCGACCTCGCGGGGCAGCCGCTTATGTGTTTTGGGGCTCCGGGGTGCAGAAGCTGGTCGGCCATGGGACTCGCGGCGACAGGCGAACTCGAGTGTTAGGCCGTGGTCGTTCTTTCACGAGCCCACCGACGTACTTCCGCTAAAGCGCGTCACCCCCAAGGTTTCCCTTAAAGCTTCCTAAGAATACCCGCACACCGCTCGTATCCCATAGGGACCTAACCCTGGTGCATGCAAGGCTTTGTTCAGTGTGGTGCAGCCATTCCTGCCACACATTCCTCTCCGCAACACCCACCGCAAGATTTCCGAGAAAACCTGAGTGATGCTGCGACGGTGTTCTCTGCTACAGCCGCCTCCGCGATTGGCGACGTAGTTTGAAGAAGCCGGGTAGTCCCTGTTCACGTTCGACCCCTTGTACACACGTACACTCACGCACACACGCTCGCACACGCATGCACGCCCCCACACACGCAGCCATACGCACACAAGCACACTCGTATGCACTCAGTGATGCCTTGCCGCGCATCTGGTACTCGCACGTTAGGCTATGGGTGCTTCGAAGAGTCTCGAGGAGAACTGGATATATCTGCTTCGCATCGCTCCTCCACAAGATCTGGGGACGTCCCTGTGACAGGCGGGCTGGCTGCCTGCAGTGTCACAGCAAGGAGGGGCGTGCATTTCAGTCAGGTGTTTTGCGAAAGCGTACCTAATGGAATTGTCTACTACGCTTTTGGGGGCCTTCCTGTGACGCATACGGGCTTGCTGCCCGAGTCACAGCAAGGAGGGGGGCGCGTTTCGCTTCATCACCTGGCAGCGATCCGAGTGGTCGGATCCCGTATCTGTGTTGTGTGAGTCTTTGGAGGTTAGTCCTCTGCGCTTTGACCACGACGACATGGTCGTCTTCGTAGCAGCAATCGCGTAAGTGGTGTGAACTATTCAGCACACTAAAAACAAGCCTGCTGCGTAATGTAACCTCTGAGTGTGCGGGTAACCTTGGTAAAGCCTAAGGGAACATTGGGAAGACTGCTGAGGGATCATCATCAGCGTTCACGCGAAGAAGAGGTCCTTTTCGTCGGCTCTACCTGATTTTCATGAATTTGGTGAGCGCGTTCCAGTTTTGCCAGCTTTTTGTGTTTCTGATAGCTTTTACCATCCCTAGGCTCGGGTTCTAGCAGGGGCCGTTGCGCAAAGCGCGTATTTATGGCCCTTGGGGGCCCTTCTGTCAGTTAGGCTTAGCTGCTACCATTCGTGCCTCCGCCAGCGGCGGGGGTTGTTTTCGCGCTGTTTTGCTTCAGTTCATAATGAACCAACTGGCCCCACTTCAGACATGAATAAAACACACTAGGCGGCATTTGTAGTTTCTTATATACACGTTCATTCAATAGTGGCACAAACTGTATCGTAATACTGCGAAGATTAATAACTATACGAATCCGTTTGGTAGTTACAGCAATTGCAGAAATTTTATAATTTAAGAACCCATGGTAACCTTGCGTATCGCCATGTAAATACACGTGTGGAATCAACCGGACTACGTCCGTAGATGATGTGTCTTAAAGATTGACGAAGAAAACACCCCGCATTATTACTCGGATGGGCTGAATGTCACGATAAATAATAATAACAAGCCTTGTGGAAAAGCTCCGGCTCACCTGAGTAATACGGAACCGTTGCCACGAATAAATGTGCTCTGTTAGGCTTGCGATGCAGCGTGCACTTCTAAGCTCTGCAAAAAAGCGAGACGCAGAGACTCGACTTAAGTACGCCGTCAACAAACAATGAACAATTCCTCAACGACCTCGACCGCATACCATAATATTTCTTACTTTGGCTTGCTTGAATGGAAACTTTTATCTTTCTGCGAGTGTGATTGATAAGTTTATACTCCAACCTACATATCATTTAAAATCAAAGTGTGTCTGTTCGCACATTTTTCACGTAGTTATGATTTTGGCC
>CM023456.1:93946171-94023780 GCA_013339765.2 Haemaphysalis longicornis
TTGCCGCTGTGCCTTATCCCGTAGCCGGATGTTTCTCCGTGCGGCGCAAGTAGGGCGTTACTGGGAATATGTTGAACATAGCGTGAGCCGTTCCCGTGATTTTTGGGCTTAATATGCTTATAAACGACTCAGTGACGACAAACAAATGCATGAGGCAAGGCAGAGTGATATCACGCATTCATAGCAAACCCCTTTCGAAACGCGCGCGCACTGACGTCACGGGTCCGGCGCTTTGGTGGAGTGATACACTACATGAGGTGGTGCCGTTCTTAAGTTGTACCGAGTGTACCTCGTACTGATTGCATTCCTTAAGTACTCTATGCTTAATTACTGCTGCGTTTCGTCTCCGTTTCGTCTCCAAGTATTTGCACTAATTTACTATTGTTCTTTCTCTGATTGATTTTTACTGGCACTGTATTAGCTTCCTCGTTAAACACAATGACTCCTGATTTGTGTGGGGTAAACTGTAGGCCTCGGTACATTGCCCCAGCACCACAAATGTCGGTCAAATTTTCTAGGTCTTTTGCATTGTCTTCCAGCAGCCCCATATCGTCCGCGTACATCCATAAGGGATCCGTTGCTCCTCCAACTCTCCATTGCTTCGGTACGACAAGTCAAGCCTAGTCCACTCCTCCAATCGTCTTTCCATTCCTCTAATTTAAAGTGTGATCAGCAATGGCGAAGGGGGCACCCTGTTTTATACCGCTTCAAATGTACGTGGGCTCTGTGCTCGTACGCCCTTACCATGAAATAATGCGCCTTGTTATCCTCATATTGCACTGAGCCGCCCTAAGAATTCTGTTCCAATCCCCTCTTCTTCTAGTACATGCCACAACAACCCCCTACCTACGTTGCTATAGGTTCCTTTTCGTACAGAAACATTAGCCATGTTGGTCTTCCCTATGCTGCCTAAATATTATAATCTGGGCCAGTACGAAAGTATTGTCTTCTAAGCGCCGACCCGCCCTAAATCCATTTTGCAGTTCCCTAAAATACCGTTACTTTCCACCCACTTCAACAACTCGACTTTGATGGCTTGTATAGCTAATCTATAGAGTACTAACGTCACTGCAATCGTTGTGTATTAGCTCGCCTTGTCCATTTCTCTCCCTTGCCTTTATAGATCAAACTTATTCTAATTTTCGCGCCATTGCGTTGGAATTCCCTCAGATTTTATAGCGCACTCGAAGGCTTAATTAAAATTGAGCCTTTCCCGCAGATCGCAACTGTTTGATAAGCTCTATGCTTATTCTGTCCGGTCCTGTGTCCTTTTTCTGGGAACCTTGCGTTTTGCCTTTTTCCTGCGCAAAACTTCGATAATAAATTTTCAATCGGTCGTTCTCCTATTGGCCACCTGAGTCCGGTCAACCAGATATCTCGCTTGTTTGGCAAAACTTCTTTACAATGGCTCTTAAACGGACTGTTCCCACGAAAACGTTACCGTCACCGTCTTGTATTTTAGTCTGTACTTCAGTGGCCATTCCAACGCTTTTAAATGATTCCAGAATTTCAAGGAGGGAGGTAGATGGGGGCATTTATCTTTCTTACGTATACCGGATACCCATCTTTGACTCGCAGTTTTAATTTTAGCTTGTACTAGTTTTTGCACTTCTAATTTATTTTCTCGGTCCCCGCTCCCTTGTAACTGAACCTCTTCTTCCTGATATCCCACGTTTTGCTTTCTGTGCAATATACAAGCCCGTTGTCGCTGTACAATAGCCAGTTTGATTTCCTTGTCCCACCAGCTTCGTGGTTTCCTTTTACCCCTCCAGGGTTTTTATTCCTTACTTTGTTTATTTCTTTTTGGCGTACAACTCACCAGCTCGTCATATTCCCACCCCTTCGTGGGCTGGGCCTTTATTCTCTTTCGATACTATTGACGATGTCTGCTATGTGTTTCTCGCCTAATTTCAGGTGCCCGGCCTCGGTTGTTTCCTTCCTATCCCCTCCAGTGTCAAATTTCACTAATACACGCCTACACTCTCAAATATTTCACCCATAGTAAGCGTGAAACACGGCTCCTTGGCACCGTAAACTTCGTTTTTCAGCACCACGTGACTATAAATACGCGTGGTTTTCTTCCATACAAGCGTCAAGTGGGTCGAGAAAACCCACATTCGTTTTCTTTTACGCCTGCTGCAAGATTACATGCGTGTAAATATTAAAAATCACGCTACGAGTAATCTCGCGCCAGCGATCGCGCCTTTCCTAATCAGGCATATACATACCCTGATACACATCCACAATGGAGCCGTGGGGCGCGGTGCTGCATGTTGCTGCGACTTGCACTTCTTTATTTTTTTGTCGTTCGAATGGATTGAAGGTGGCGCTGGCATCAGCAGGAAACTTGGCGGGGAAATGGAGTTAGGACCAGGCCTCTCAAGCTTGGACGTTCCCTGGTTTCCCTATAGGCGGCGTAAAAATCGACGCCCCACGTGACCAACCTACAGCGCAGTTTTCGACCATCAAGTCCACCAGACGGCGCAAGTGAAAGGTTACTTTTGGTATAGAATACAAAACATTCATTCCGTGACTCAAAGAGTCCACACAGTTCGCTTACAATGTGTTATTTAAAAATACTATTAACAAGGTCCGCATCAAACATCCGTTGAGCAAAAATGTACGCAACTTTTTACGAACAGCCGACTGGTGCACCACCTCGTTTCTGAATTCGCAACCACAAAGCCGCCAATTCAAATTGAAACCGCTGCAACGGCCCACCGTTTCTATGTGCGCGGAGCACTGGTTTCGTGACTGTTATTGCTGTTATGTGCTTTTGCGTCCATCAGTTGTTGAGAGGACTGGCAAAACACGGGAATTGAGTGCTTGTGGAGTGACAAATGTGGGAAATTCCGCATCGGAAGACAGCTGTCGAGGCCAGAATATTTGATTCTTCCAACAGAAGGTGAGTGTTATGCACTCCGCTAGAAAGACGGTGCAAACGAAACCGTTGTCGCCGTCAATACCTCATTTGTGCCCTTCGTTCGAAATCTTAGCGCAAGTGAACGAATTGTTATGGCAAAAAAAGATGTCACGAAAGCGACGTACAATTGCAGCGATCGAAATGAAATGATGTCCTGGCCTCTGTAAACTTATGGATGTCAATAAACGATTTGTTCTCACTTGCTGCTCACTGTGGTCTGTGCCAGTCGAGGCCATCTGGTCACCTGGCGTAACATCACCTTCACTAGCGCGGCGCAAGTAAACACGCGTCCAGCGTGCCAGCCTGGAACCAGCAGGAGCAGCCACGGCCGGACTCGACGCTCATTTCGCGCGCTGGGAGGAGAGTCGAGTCCGGCTGTGGAGCAGCGAGCCGGCGGCCGCCGTGCGAGGGCAGCCATGTTATTGAGGAGCTCATGCGGCCTGTGCAAAAAGCATCCGCCATGTTTACAAAGCCGTGTTTACAGCGCCATCAAGCGGGCGTACTCGGTAGTTCACGACGCCGCCAATACGCTTTTTCTGGCACTGCAGGCAAAGCTAGACCTTTTCTTCTTTAAAATCTCCCTGTTCTGTGTTGGAACCAGTGGAGGCATCGGCAGAAGCAGGCGCTTTGTGCGTTGTGTTCTTTCTGCCATTCAAGGGCCTACTGTGGTCGCTATGGTCGCTACCCAGACCCATAAATATGGTCGCTACCCAGACTGCTTTCTCCTTCTTCATCAATGGTAATGTGGTTCAACCGCTCGCACGTGTGCTCTGAGTCGACGAGGCCGTAGTCTATGGAAGACTGTCTTTTGCCGCATTGCCACGTTATCTACCCGTTGAATTTTTGCGCTCAGTTAAGTATCACCAGCTGCTGTTCTTCACATATATCTCGAACTGCAGCAGCGTTATAATCCGCATATCTACCTAGATCGTCAATGTGGGCATTGAATTCTCCTAGTAGTATCACCTAGCTGGATTCTTTGAAGTTGCTTACGTCCTTCCTGAGGCAGTCTACCCACTGTATTTTGTTCTCTTCTATAACTCCCTGTCCACTGATAGGCCACTCCTAGCCATGTCTTTTTTTCACCCACGGTAACACAAACCCTTAAGTGCTAGCTCTGTTTCCCCCTTTGCCACCTCCCTCCTCCCCTAATCAACGTCCCACGTCCCCAGCTTTCCTCGGTTCCGCCACTTTGTTGCCCCTCACCCAGACGTAGTTATCCATTACTGGTGGCTTCCTACATATCTCTCAGGTGGGTTTCACTAAGGGCATGTACTTCAATTTCTTACATCTGGAGTTCGGCTTGTATTTTACTCCATTTTTCCTGTTTGTGTACACCTTGCATGTTTACATCGTTATATTTATTTCCACGGCGCATTTGTGTTTTCTTTGCTCTACGTATCCACCGGGGTGCATCAGTGCCCCCTCTTTTCCTCCCTGCTCCCTCCAATCTAACTTCGTGAACGCTCGCGGCCTCTATAAAAAAAGCTAGTGCCCGGTCCGCCAGTCTCCGCCCTATAGGCTCCGCTAGGCGATGGCTGAAGTGTACGCCATCGTACACAACGCCCCGTTGCGGCCTGCACGATCGATGCCCCGGTTCAGATTCACCACCGCGAAGTTCATCGCTCCAGCCAGGGTAAAATGCATCCTGTTTGGAGCAACCACAGCCCCTTTTACGCGGTTCTCTCGTTTTGAGCCTCCGGTACCGTGCAGGCCGCAATTTGCACATACTCCGAGACCACCCTCATCTCGTTGACCCCCTTGAAAATCTGTATCGGGAACCTTCTCCCGCGTCCCTGTAACAAATCGTTGATCCTTCTATTATCACCACCAAACTGCGAATCAACATTGTGTCCCAAAGTTGCACCTTTGCGTGTAGCGTTACTTCCCCTACTCTTTTACCGGGAAGCTTGCTCTTCTTGATTACCTCTCCTACTCTGCCCATGTTGGAGTCGCCCACAACAATGACTTGGCGCCTCCTGTCGTCTTTAGCCGGTTCTTCAACAAGTTTCTGGGGTCCACTATGTAAGCAAATGACCTGGCTAGCAACCATCAGCTCCCTGTGCCGCCACCTCGGTGCTTTCTTTGCTACCGAGTCCGCCCTGGGGTGACCGCCACCAGCTCTTGCGCGCAGCATCAATCGCTCCCTGTGGCTCATTGCTCTCGCCATCATGCCGCTCGTCGTGCTAAGCCCGCGCACGCGCGTCTTCTCCTTCCTCCCAAGTCTCCTTCAACACCCTTTTCTAGCTGGGGCTGTTTTTGTCGAGCTTTGTCCACTTCGGCCTCTGTGCGCACAAATTCTGAGCGGTCTTCGCCTGCCCCGCCTTGTCTATTTCGGTAACCCGCAACTTGAGAGCCATTCTCGCTTCCTCTCCTCCCTCGGATCTCCATCCAGCTCCTCCACCCTAGCGTTCTACTGCTTATCAATGCGTTCGAAGTTTTGTCTGTCTCGTTCGCAAGGCATACACTCGAAGGGCGCCTTCTTAACGTCGGTCACGCGCTCAAACTGCATCTACCTCGAGTAGCACGAACGCAGGCACTCTTCGCAATACGCTTGGTCCTCGTCTCCAGTGCCTTTTATTGTCCTCGGGCCATCGTTCGGCCAATCTAGGCCTCCCTCGTCCGGAACGCAAACAAAGCCCGCTACGT
The DNA here is from genome assembly GCA_013339765.2 of Haemaphysalis longicornis. Classification (NCBI taxonomy): domain Eukaryota; kingdom Metazoa; phylum Arthropoda; class Arachnida; order Ixodida; family Ixodidae; genus Haemaphysalis; species Haemaphysalis longicornis. Next base: position 93,951,744 of record CM023456.1, read on the forward strand.
AGCTGGGATTCTCCCGTCCTAATTGAACACTAGAACGCCTGTCACGTCGCTACCGTTCCGTCACACACGTTGCACCTACCTTTCAAATCATTTGCTTCGCTGCGTTAAAACAACAAAAAACACTAACTACTACCACGTGTCTCAGATACAACCTGTTACCCGTTTCCTCTTTACGTACGTTAATGTCGCTTTTACCTGCTTACCTCTAATAATTAAGCTGATTCTTTCTTCTACAACATTATCAGAAAAAGGTAAAGAAAAACTAAACACTTATCGTTTTCCCCTTCCGGGCCGGCCCCTCAACCGCGAATTCTTGAGGACGTAATGCTAAACTGTCGCCATCTGCCGGGACAAAACCAAAACGAGCAAAACAACGCCATGTGGGGGGATTGAAATTCACGGGGTTGTGTGCCGCGGTGCGAGGGAGCTGCGTCTTAGTTTGGCCATCCTTTTATTTTGGAGTTAAGAGCAAAATAATCAACGACGCATGGTCTGTGGACCTTTTGTATATTTACCACGTTTCCGAGCGACTTCTGAGATCCCTATTATGCGTCGAAAACACAGTCAGACAGGCACCGCCAGCGAAGCTACAAATTCACAACGGAGTCCTATGTCAGCCTGCCGACGTTTATGACCAAAATTGTACAAAAAGTGTGACCGAAAAGTATAGCCTTTTCTTTTCTATTCTGAACCAGCTTAAGTTGTTCTTCAGTTGTTGTGCTCGGTTCTTTTGTTTTCTTTTTGCGTGGTTGATCGTATACTTAAGGTTGATGGAATCACGCGCTTAAACAAGTGCGCCTAGCTGAAACTTGCGGACTGCTGGTATTCCGTGAATATTCCACGCCATCTAATGGTACTGAACTGGATTAGTTTCCATGACCTTTGGGTTATGTTGTCCTATTTCTTTGCGTACAGAACGATATTTATGTAGTGGGGTCCAGTTTTCACGAAACGAAGACGCTCGTGCTCTGCTCTGCGCAGAATACCGAGAAAACAAACGCCTAAAAATTAGTTTTGCAGGCTAGTTTGTTTCGCTCATAGTCTGCTGTCTTACCGTGCGACAACAAATCGGCTCTCCAATCGTTCTACGGCAGTTTATAAACAGTTTATAATACAAGTATCCCTTTAGAAACGTACCCCTTGATAACATTTGCGTAGTTGGGCATGCAGGCACAATTGACAGGTATCATTGTTACACTGACTCACTCACTCGCTCACTCCCTCCCTCACTCTCTCACGCACTCCCTCCATCACACCCTCACTCACTCACTCACTCACTCACTCACTCCTCACTCACTCACTCACTCACTCACTCACTCACTCACTCACTCACCCACACTCACTCACTCCTCACTCAGTCACTCGCTCACTCAGTCACTCGCTCGCTCGCGCTCGCTCCTCACTCACTCACTCACACTCACTCACTCACTCACTCACCACTCACTCCTCACTCACTCACTCACTCACTCACACACACGCACGCACACGCGCGCACTCACTCACTCACTAACACACTCACACACACACTCACGCACGCACACACAACACACACACACCACACCACACACACACACACACACACACACACACACACACACACACCACACACACACACACACACACACACACACACACACCCCACACACACACAGGACATAAATTGGCTGCATGATAGTAATTTTAAACTAATATTGGGAATATTTTCTTCTTCATTAATCGAATGGGGATGGAAGGTGTATTCTGGGGCTAGTCGCTGCATTTTACAAAAACGAATAACAGCGCAAAGAGTGGAAGACAAGAAAAGAAGGCACATGGAGCTCAGTGTGTTTGCATTTTTTGCTCTTTAAACTTGTTTACATTAGTTGTGGTACCAGAAGACCTCAATGTTTCACTGAAATGTCAATTTTAGAAACAGACAGATTTTTTGCTTGAGTACAATTGTTGTGTTTGTTGGCAGTGACGTTTTGCCAAAATTAGAATCGTAATTCTTTAAGTGTTTGGGTTGTAATTATGTTGGCTGCTCTTGACGGAATTACCTGCACTGTGCATTTTACAGTGGCACTGGTCCATTGTCGCCATTCTCTACTCATGCTTCAGGAGGCGGAAAAACAATGCCGACCCTTACACGGTGCACCTTGCTTCAAGGACTAACTGCAACATTGAGAATGTCCGGTGCAGCTGCCTGGCGGAGTGTCGGGCTACTGGAGTCATTTATTGGCAGTGCACGGAGTGCATGTAACAAGACACGCTTGTATGTAATTTGCTTTTGAGCATACTTGCAAGCGGATGCGCTGAACGCAACTTGAAAGGACCCGAACTTTATTCTAGAGGACAAGCATGAAGTTGTCTACTTCCCTCTCGCGTCTTAGGCATCTTACGTTTGTGTAACACACCAGCCCAATCCGCTTGAACACTGAGGAAATCGTACACGTCGCACTGGGCCGTTTTACGTCCTGGTTGGAACCTCTCGCCAGCACAACGGTCTGCATGCGCGCGCCCCTCCCTCTTTTTCCCCTCCCACCCCACGTACTCCGGACTTGTGTCGGCTTCTGTAGGAGTCGGCACTTGATGTTAACCTCCACCGCGCTGTCATCCGACATGTGCGAGAGGGGGGGGGGTGGACTGGTGGGTTTCTTGCACATCGATAGAAACGTTCACTATCTATCCTCGGGTGCCGTACTGATCGTGGCCCTGACAGCAGAAGCCTTAGGCACATAAACGGCAAACAGGGTGCGAACAGGCGTTCCTCGACCGCGTTCGGGTGAGGGAGATGAGACGGGCGCAGCGGATATACGTTACAGATCGTGGTCCATACTTGGGCATGACACTCTTTAAAAGGGAATCCTTGCCCGTTCTGCACACCATGAACTCCTTAACATTGGGAGTCCTTTGCGGGAGGTTTTCGGCCAGCACCCTGAGGGCGGCCTCCTTTCCGTCCGAATATTTAACGTTTCCAGTTTTGCGGACGCCGTTGTCGAACTAGAACCTATCACACACTTTGGTCACCGAAATGATGACCGAGAAAATCACTTTTAGTTTTAATGGCCACCTTTGAATGCGCTGCCCTGCCTTGGGGCGGGGTTACGGCGGATTCTAGAGGCGAAATGTGTCGGTTTTGCGTCGCTGTGCGTCGTCTTAATGGTTCAACGTAAGGTACTTTGCTGCAGCTTCCTCTTCATGACCAGTTCGGGATTCTCTGAGGCGACGTGCAACTGTCTATTCGGCGCTCGCGGCCTTGTTCATCGAATGCCCTCTGCTCCTTCAGGCAGCGAACGACTCCTGGGCGCACCATGGTTCGCCCGATTCTGGACACCAGGAACTATTCTACGGTGGAAGTCCTTTGCGGGAATGTTGGGTCCAGAATCCAAAGTGCCGCCTGCGTCGAGGGGAATGGCTGTTGTGAAATACGGGTCTGCGGTGGCAAGGAGGAGTACCGGAGAGCTGCTGAGTAAATCCGCTTTTGCGAGATGAAAACTAAAGGGGGTTTAGGGGGGGGTGGGCAAACATATATTGCTTCGCGGCGAAAAGACGTGAATTACAAATAAAACCTTCGGGTTTTTGCCTTGTGAGGTCTCTAGGTGGCTGCTTGATTTATTACTCGTTTAATTTATTTATGGATTGCTTTATATGATGTCACAATTGTAGCGGAGTAATGACTCGAATTAAATGACGCTCTTTCAAAATCCCGGGTTTGCTTTTCCTCCACCGGAATTCTAATCCTTTACTTGAATCTACATCCCGGTTGTTTATTTTATATAGCATTTTAACCCTTGGCCTTCGGGAAACCGATAATTTCCCACATAGGTAAATTGATGGATTTGAGCGCATTTAAATCCATGCATGCAACACCATATTTATTTATTTTTACGAGCTCCACTCGGTCATTCTGGGTATACTTCCATACGAAGCCCTTCGATATTGAGGGACCTGTTTGCTGTAACCCCCCAAAAAAGGCCACTGCGCTTAGAGGTATCCTATATTCTTTACAGATAAAAATATCTCTGCCCTGTGCATCTGTAAGCGACGCTTTAGATTGCCGGTTATCCGCCATTTATTCACATCTGCCTGCTTTGATATATTCATTGATGTAACCTACGTTCAAAATATAGTTTCTTCTGGGCTATAGAGCCCCAAACGACCCCCCCCCCCTCCAAATCTCACACCACAGCTTAGTGCGGTGTTTTACTACGTGCATCTCAAACCAAAATGCGCACCGTTCTGTTTATCAGCATAATAGGACGTGCAAGTTTAGGCAGAACACTGAGTTCGTTAACGTTAGGCTGGGAACCATTTTGCCGGTCCTAATTAATCACACAACTTTATAATTTTCCCACCGCACAGCTCTAGGCTTCCTAATAGGTGCGTCTCAAATTGAAATATTTGTAGGATGCTCCTGGTGAGGACTTGAGCAGTTTTTCTCTGCGGTTACCCGACTGCCAAATAGTTGTATTTCTGACTCTGGCTGTTTCACCATCTTTACTTGCATAGTGTTCGAGCTAGTATACGAAAACCATCGTTCTCGTTTCTCGGATTATACACTCAAGTTTCTTTTCTTTCCAAGGCCTCCTTAGTTATGCAACAACTTCAGCTTCCTGCTAAAAAAAGTACCCCGCTGCCTCAGCAACAACATTGAAAGAACGGCAGGCTTTCCGAAATTAAATTCCACATCAAACGAAGCAACCCACGTGCAAAGTAACCACCTGCAACCCAACTGCAAACGAAGCAACCCACCTGCGAGCACCTGCTTCTTATCGGTACGGTTTAGTGTACTGGCATTGTGCTCTCCAGCGCTTTACTGATACTGGGCAATTCATCGATTTCCCATTGCTCAACCATCGGCTTCCTTAAACAGACGGGTGCATGCTCTGTCTCATTTTTACGTACAGTCATGGTCAAAATTTTCTAGGGCAAGCCAAACTTCCACAGGCAGCAATATATCCAATGTACATGCTTACGTGCCGAGTGAAGCTGAAACCTTTTATGGCGGGAGCCTAGAGAAAACACCTTTTTTTGTTGCTTTCACATAATATTTTTTTTACATTTGAACCTAAAGCTTATTCTTTGCATTCTTTGTGGACGTGCAGGCTTACGAGTAGACTAGGAAATTTTGATAAAGGATGTACGTGCACCCCTATCCAAACTGAAACTCCGTCGACCGCGCCTCAATGGCGCAATGGGCTAGACGTCGGTTTCATTTTGCGCAAGGCCCAAATTGATACCCACCAAGGAAGCGCTTTAATTATTTTTTTTCACTTCAACAATATCATTCTACCCAGGGAAAGCTGGCTTTCCTGCAGTACGCTCTGGGTGGATTACAGGTGACTTCATTGAGATGCTGAATTCGCTTTAATAAATGTAATTCTTGACCTTTCAGTGCTGAAATTGAACCCGAAATGGGTGGTTTCCTGGCCACAAATATACAATACATTTGCATTTATCTACGTATAAGCTAACAGAACCATGTCCACTGCGTAAAGTGTTGAAAATACTCAGTACTACCACAATGACTTGCCAAATGTACGTTAGGGTGAAACCTAACTTATTTTATTCCAGTTTTGTTTATAACCTTGTAATGTAGATTGTGAACAGCATTCGGCTGAATGGGCATGCTTGTCTGAATCTTTCATTGGTGTAAACGTTCTGTCGGACGTGCGATATTCGGATGCCACTTATACGGTACTGCACTGATGAATTGCCCTAAGGAACCCTCTTACATCATTTATAGAAAACCTACTGTTCCGTGATCTGCACCACTATTCTCTGTTAAAGATATCTTACGCACCTGTTTTGTCCATGAACGTCGTCTGAAAGGGGTATTCTGAGCTTTAAAAACTTGGTGCGTGGATGAGTGCACCCCGCAAAAGAGGCAAATGCTTCAAAGAAAAAAAAATGTGGGTATCCTCTGGGCTGGTTAAGGCCGAAGGTCTCTTTCTAGTAGCTTGTGTACGTCAGTGCACAACAAAGAATAAACTCTTTGTCAAAATACATTGCTCGATGTACAGAAATTTACCTCTAGAAAATATACCGCTCGATAATGGATTGGAGCACAGCCTTTTCCAGATGTGCAATGGTTATGTCCCACTGGAAGTTCTTTTTTCAAGAAGCAAAAATATTCTTTCCTGTCGCAATAATTTTTTAAGCACTGGCTATTGTCATTATTGTCATGTTAAAGTGTTTGCGGCAAATACCAGTGTGTCTCATGTTTGAAGATCGTTTGAATGGGTTTGATCTGAATGTGAGCACGACCTTAAATCCGGTTGCTCTGCTTTTAAGACATCACGGCCATTATTAAGGCCTAATTAGATGCATGTTTAAAGGAACAAAAGTTGTTGCTGTGACATTAACTGTATCAGTGGAAACATGCACCGACACATCATGTGGGCTTCAAGCACTGCACGGAATGAAGAATTGGAAGCTGGTTTAAGCTGCAATCGCCTAGAAGAGACTTCAGAAAAAAAAATTCTTTCGCTTGTATTTTTGTTCACGAGTTCATCACATAGCCTTTCCAGCCTCCATCAGCCTAATCGTTAAGGCAACGTTACCATCATTTAAGGTCTGCGCTTCGTCACAGAATCGTGGAGGCAATATTTGCCGTAGTAGCAATGAGAGAGCTCATCTCGGCACCTTTTTATGCATACATGAACTGGTAATCATGAACGGCATGTACTTCCAAAGAGAGAATTGAGCTAGAAACTTGATCGTTGACATTGTCACTATGCTGTGATAGTCATTTCGGCCATCCTTACATCCATGGTAATGTGGTATTTTAACGTTCTCATATTCTTCGCTTGGAGTGTGAAAAACACCTTGCTGAGCACGTTAATATCGCATTTGGGTCTTTGAAGGGCTTAAGGCTATGCGACTTGCTTGTTGTTTGCTACTGAAGTCCGTCTTGGAGTCTAGTGACGGTTACACCTTGCAGTGGAGGTCAGCTGGCATGCCCTACTTTGATGAGCTGGATGGACCTCTCATCAGATGTCACTGGCTCTTTTTCAGGTTGGTTATAATAGGTGAGCACCTAGTTGTACATAATTATCATGCAATGCTATGACGTGCTCTATGCTATGCACTATGCTATGACGTGCACAGTTAAATGCAGTTACCAGAACTTGCAGGATTTCACTTAGAGTGTGTATAACAGGTATTTTGGCCTTCTAGTAGCACTGTATATATATGCAGGTGGGCTTCTTCATTTCAGCGTTCATTGCTCTCCGAGTTTGGAATCAGTGAATTTGGATGTATTGTATTTAACGTATTTATGTAACGTTTAACCTGAACCTTTGCTCCATTGTATATTGGCTGCTAAAACAAAAGCACGAAGGTTGGAGTTCTCAGTAAAAAAGAACTATTATGAACGAGATGCGACATTTAAGAGCAGTGACACGACCGCTTCATCTCCCCCTTTTGATGCCGCAAGCCGAATGCTCCTCTCCACCTGTGAGAGGGACAGTTCTCTTTCCCTCCACAGCGTTGCTTGTTGTGTAAGCTGTCGGCGATGCGGCGTCGTCAATTCGGAAAATGGCCACACAATCAGCCATCCGCGCTAGCAATTCTTAGTTCGGCTGTAGTATTACTGCGCTTTGTCATGCTTCACTTGAGCCGACCTGCTGAACAGGCTGCGCTCACATATTTCCGTGGAGTAGATGCATGGTTCTTAACATAGGATTGCACTATTCAGCTTATTTTACCGGAATTTTCCGATTCTGAGCCTGTTCGTGAGCTTTGGGCTTTTTCTGAAGGAACTTTGGGCTGCTGATGACGACAGGCGAAAATATCAAGCTGGTGCGGGACAGAATCATTTTTCCAGGTTGTTCGGCTCAACGTGCAATCGCCTTAGGAGTCCAACTGGCTTCACAACTAACAACTTTAGTTGGATCTCAAGGGGGTCCTTGAGAACAAAACGTTCCCTAATTTCCTGCGTTCGGTCGAAAATCCCTCTCTCTCTAGCAGATTTGTTCTGAGGTTCCTAATGAGGTGGTTCCGTCAAATAAAAGGAAAAAGGGGTGAATTGTTCACACTGGATGCGGCACAACATGCTGCAGTGTGTTGTCATCCGACGTGCCTAGAAACCTGGCGTTGTTTGTCTGGTGACTGTCCGTGACAATACGAATAATGAGGCACCCCGCCTTCTTCCACAGAGTTCAGCACACTATAATCAAGGTTACGGAGCCGATCATGCTTCAGGATCCTCGTAACAAATACCCTAAGGGGATAACGTAAGCCGCCGGAAAGCTCCCGCGGGTCAAAGCAAGGAGCCTGCAGTCTATTGCAGTGGCACCGCCGGTTCGAGGTTCACAGCCGATATCAACAAGGCCCCGAAGTTTTGTCCACTTGATGGTCATAAATTACTTTTTGCTCTATTGACATGTCGTCAGTAATCAGGCTGCAGTATGGCTCTTTTAGTGACCGCAAGCTTTGTCCATCCACTTGAAGCCGTTCCTTTATTAGGCTTGTTACTCGAGTCTCTCCTGCAGAAGGTCCGACGAGATTTTTAGTGTGCTTCGACACCGCAGCTTCAGCAGTTTTCTGACCCCTCACATGACCGTAACCTTTACAAGAAGTGGCCTTCCACAACACTTTCCCGCAACATGGGTTCCTTCCTAGTCAGCGTGCCTTATCCCAATTGATAATCTGTTTTATGACAAATTTCGCGCACCTATTTCCTTCTTGTGCGGCTTTCAAAAGGGTCTTTAGAGCTTGCACAGCTCGGTTGTCCTCATAGTGTTGAACTTTCTCTCTAAATTCATCACAAGTGTGCTGGAATTTTTTAAGCGTTCGTTGGTTTCAGCAGTTTCACCTCAAGACGGCGTGCGTTTCTTTTCGTCACATCAATGCATCCAACCAGGTTAATGTCATCTGGCATTCTTCACTTTTCAATTTACTGTGTTTCAAACATTCAACAGACTCGCCTGCTGCTATGTTATCTTGCGTCTGGTATTCTTTGGCTGCGTTTCCAGCGTCAAATTCTTTTGACGAGAGTGTTTTGCTTTTTTCTCACCTGCACTAACGTATGTTCTCTTGAAATTCTCGCTTGCATGCATGCATCACGTGGGACGCGACGTGGAGTTATGTGCTGCTGGAAACAAGATGGCAACATGCAGGTTGCCATCTTGTTTGAAAGAATGAATAACTTTAACTTTAAGCCGTTTATCTTGACTATCACCCAGTCTTCTCTCATCCGAACTCCTTACAAGTGGGTTTCACAAAAATTCTATTGCAAAGCCGCCATTGTGAAGTAAGAGAGAAACTCAGTCAGCACGGCTGCTCGAAGCAGCAACTTGCGTTTCCTTTATTCATCGTGATCATATCTGGCGAAGCCAAGGGAACACCAAGGTCCAGCGCTTCGCTGCCAGGCTGTCCTTGTCGCTCCCTTGTCGGCAAATGTTCTGTAGCCAGGCATTGCGGAAGTTTTCTTTCGAGGGCAGCACGTGGTAGCACAGTTCAAAGTTTCGTGAAGCCTTCGATTTGTAAAGCGCCTCACAACAATGTTTCAGGCATTATGTGCAGTGTAATTCAAATACAGGCTAGTATACCTAACAGCAGTCCCCAAAAAAATCGACGTCGCATGTTGACCGGACAACAGCAGCGCAATATTGCCAAGTGTGGAAAGAATGTCACCTTCTCACGAGGCGGTGCGGAGCACGAGCAAGGCAGCTTTCTTCGCCCATAAGCAGCGCCCTCACCTTCCGCCGTGGCCACTGAGTCTACTACTCCTTTCCCAGGAATTCTTTTGTTTGCCAGGCGACTCGGCAGGCCGCACATAAGGGGAAGATCGAGCAGTCGTAGAAGTGACATCTGTATTTTCTACACCTCACATGAACATGCTGAAATTATATAGCAGGAAACTTATTTCAAACTGTTTAAGCATCACCAAAATGGTTAATTCAAGGAACCAAAGAATATGTGGTGCGCACTTGCACCATCGCATCACTGCAGCACAGCTGGGTGGCAACAGCATTGCACTGACCGGTCACGTATTGTAGTCCACATAGGAGCAGAGTGTTCTAATCTTCCTGGGTAGTGAGTAGGTTGCTCGACCAAGAATGCTATGTGGTAAATGAAAAGAAAATGTGGCGCTAAACAGGTGTAGACAAATTTAAAATATGAAAGACACAGGCGCCAACTTCCAACAATTTATTCAAAGAGAACCACAAGTTATTTATACACGACTTGTAAAGAAGAAAAAAACAAAAAAAACGAAGGTGCAGTTCAACTAACAAGTGTAAGGGGGGAAGGAGGGACAATCGTTGGTAAAATGCACAAGTGCAGCATCAGTGAAAGCATAGCAAGATAATTGTGCATGCCTGAAGTGGACAAATCAGAGTGCGGTACGTATTTCAGGTGCAAGACGGCCCGCATCAGAAAAATGACAACTGCACACTTGAATGACAGCTGCATGGTTTAAACTATGCGGCTACTCACTGGCTTTGAAGCGAAGAAAAGTTTGATATTCCACCTAAATGCAGCGTACAGAACGGCTACATAGGAATGTTACACAGTTTTCTCAGAAACTTCGCAGTTGAAAAATTTGTCGTGGTCCAGGATTTTTCTTTAACTGCAAAGCTTCTGAGAAAGCTGTATAGCTCTCCTATCTAGTCGTACGGCTGCTTTGAGGTGGATGTCAAACTTTCCTTCCCAGAAACTTACTCCATTTTGGGGATTTCCCCTAAAATGGTCAATTAACAGTCTTTGATTACGGAGATTTCATTGTCGCCTTATAATAGTGACGGCGTGCTGAAGCACGTGTCGCCTGCTCTTTTTATAAGGATCGCCCCGATTACCTCCCTTTTCTTTTTTGTTTTTCCCCTTTTTACAAAGGTCGTCTTTTCCAGTAATAGCTCACACCCGCAGCGCTTGCAGTGGTCTGCTAGGTGTCTGCCCATGTTGCTACCGATTGCCAACCTAAGCTATCTCGCACGTTCATTGAAGCAGCGCCCTGTTTGTCCAATGTACACCCTCTCACACTTCAAGGGGATACTGTATATAACATTGCTCCGCGCTTTGGCTTGTTAACTGCAGGCCTGTGCAATTATGCTTTCTTTCACCAAAGTGGCACTCGTGCATACCAGTGGTTGTCACTGCCCCCCCCCCTGCATTTGTTATTTGAATTGTACCATCGTTTTGTTATTGTTTATTTGCTGATCTTGTATGAATAAGGATGGTTCTCTTTGAATAACACTTCGAAGTTGGCACCTGTGTCTCTCGTATCTTGTCGTCGTCTACGTCTGTTTAGCGCCACATTTCCTTTTAATTCACGTATGAACCAACTCGATCAGCAACGAGTTGTTGTGTAAGTACGTGTAAAAATAGCTGCCATCTGAGCCTAGTTGCCAATCTAATATAGGGGCATGTGCCTAGCACTTACTTCACAATGGCGGCTTTGCAATAGAATTTTTGTGAAACCCACTTGTAAGGAGTTGGATGAGAGAAGACTGGGTGATAGTCAAGATAGAGGGCTTAAAGTTAAAGTTATTCATTCTTTCACCGCAAAGTTGTTTGTAAATTAGCCGTGTGTAGTGGTGGATGCAAGGTTTCATTTGGGGGGGATGAACATTGACGGAGGCAAAAATGGAAAAGGCGAGTGGAGAACGTTAAATAACGAACAGATTCAAATTAAGAAGAATGTATTGATGGGGTGAACATAATCTATGCAGGTTTCACTTTGTTTTCATATTTTTTTCTTAGGAATTTTTCAAAATCGCTAATCGTTAGGGAGAAGTTAACAAGCCTCAGAGGAATAATACGTAGCTTGTAACAGCAAATTATTTATTGATACTCTTTATGTGGTGATAGATGTAGTACACCCCTACCTTAAAAATTATAGGAGCGCCCCCTTCCTTTCCTATCCTCTACGTGCCTAAACAGCACCCATATTAGAGGGAACATCCCGTCCCCTGTGCTTCCAATCCGTAGCAGTCTGTCTGAAGTTGCGCGGTGGTTGGACTGAATCGTGATTTGTGGTTTTTGTATTGCAGTGGTTTTCCTGCTGCAAAAACCACTACCACTTTACATATATGTTAAATATTGACGATTCTCAATGCTTTTCCACTATTTTTTCTACTACTACCAGGGGTGCCACAATTCCTACACATCAATATCGCTTAGAGCACAGGTCCCCTTGGAAAAATGTTACGTTAAATCACATGTTCCTAAACAAAAATTACAGCATCTGTTAAATAAGAACACAGCTCAGACCTTGTCTTCGAACAGGTGCACTCACAATAACTCAATCTCACCTGGAAAATTACACAGGTGTACGCCGAAACCCTGAGCAAAAAACTGGGCTACATAAGAGTGACAACCGTATTACCTTACATTAGTTAAACAACTATAATCTACGATTACGTTCGAAGTAAAAAAGGGGGACCAAGGTTGAATGCTGTCCATGTAATGCAATTATGAATTTTCTGGTTGGTGTAAAGGATTCGAGTGGCAAAACTTCATGCACTGCTTACTACTCTTCCCATCCACCGCACTGCTTGGTTTGAAGGTTGGATTATTGTTTTGCTTGATGTAAACACACACGATACCGATGCAACAAGAAAGGGGAGAAGAAATACCCCGCAGTGTGAACTGCAGTAAAAGTATTATCTCAAAAGTAGGTGCAACAATATGCCGGTCCAGTCCTGCCCAACAAAGAGAAATTATCCACTCAAATATATAGCACAGCTGTGGAGATAAATTTTCACACAAAAAATGTTGCTTTGGTGACAAATGGCCATCCTGCCTGCTGACTCAGTTTGTGAAGTGACTGCAATAGATAAATATTCTTTTTTAAAGGCCGGAACTGGGACAAGTTTGCTGAACTTCAAGCTGCTGCTAAAGCTAGCTTTCCATTTCAAATCATCTGACTCCATTTGGATGGATGGAAATTTTAAGTCTTTTGGTCTACCCACAGTTGCATTTTGATAAGTACCTAATCTCGAGGCTATCAGTTTGGGCGTTGCTCCTGAGCATTGTTTTCGCTTTTGCACAACCCTGTAATTGCACTTCTTCACTATCCCACTGGTGGATTTAAAAATTTAATGTACACAGACTGTCGTTCTCTAGCCAATATTCTTGTCACGCCTCTATTTGACGAAACAAACTTCCTGACTTCACAAGATAAAGGACTGATGGTGGAAAATTGGAATTCACTGCTTGAACAGGTTTATCAATGGATCTTTAGGTACTCTGAAATTAAAGTCAACGCATCCTTCACGCGCGAAGCGTGAAAATAAGTGATGAGAAACCCATGCACCGAGTTCTGTTGCTCTCCTGCAAGAAATATTACTGTGATGTGTACTCACCTGGATATGCACGTGTATGGCTGAATCTGGACGCGTTAAATAGTAAGTTGTTTGTTAAAATTCTGGGATTATTAGCAATTACAAAAACAAGTACCTGAAGTTCCGGGCTACAAATACAAATGGACTTCTATGCAGCATTTTTTGGTGTTGTACGCTTTTCCGGGTTGTAATCGAGCGGCTGAGGTATTCATGCCTGCCCAGAAGCCACAGGTTCCATTCTGATGGTTTCTTTTTTTGCTTAAGTGGCTTTGTGACGTCTGATATTGGAAAGATAATGTTCTGAAGAGAACTCGAAAAAGAGTAGAAACAGAAGTTTGAAAACTGTGCAAAACAGCCAGTAGGTCAAAATATGGCTGCCAGGCAGCTGAAGCATTGCGTCACTGGTCACATGAATAGAAAACTTTTTGTGGTATAAACATGACGTCACGCTATTTGTGCTGCCGACTGACAGTATCGCATGGTCACTTAAGGTTTCCTAGAAACGATAGTTTCAAAGGCGTCTTCCCTAATTGTAGAATTGATGAATTGTGAAAGTATTTTGCGTTTATGTTCTAAAAAGGAGGCTCAAGCAGATAAAATTAGGCAAAAGCATTTTTTTAACCAGTTTTCTCAGAGCAGTGAAATGTAGAGCACAAGCTATGCAACTGGTTCATTTCTTAGCAATCTACTAAAATCTTCCGGGAAAGCATTGCCACCATGCGATGCCTTTTAGAGCAGTGCAGGTCAAGAGCACCGTTCCATGGCCTCAAGGAAGACCTAGCAGGATGGTTTCCACTTAGTTTGGTAAAAATGTTCTTTTCCTGCAGATTTTCGATTTTTATGGCGAAGGGGAATGGCAGAAGCAAGCAAGACCACATCGGAATCACAAATTGTCAGAATGTTTAAGGAGGCATGTGAAATGTGCGTATACATTTTTATTGAGTTGATCTGGACTGTATAAGCTTTGGTGTGTAGCTCAATGTTTTTTTCTTTTCAGCTGCCCACCTGTTCGAAGATAGTCACCATCATTTGATATTTCATCATAATATATTCAAGGTTAAAACCGTTTGTTTTGTGTAATATTTTTAAGCACCCCTGCACACACCTCTAAACTCCCATAAAATGCTTGATAAATTTTCAGAGCATTGTGGCAGGATAGCAGAAAAATATTCACGAATGAATGGACAGAGCAAAATGCAAGTCACGCAAGCTTACTTATTTGCTGCAAATCTGTTTTATAAATATTTGCAAAGAAATGAAATCATTTTTAGTTAATTAGCATCTTGCAGCATCTTTGCTTTTCATGCCGTAACCATTTTTGTGCAATTTCTAGTATATCTGCCGTCATACCGTCCCCCAACCTGCCAGCATCAACGCTACCATTATCAGCATGCCGTCAGCTACCGACGTGCCATCTACCAGCATGCCGACATATATCACCACTTGCCGTCGTGTGACCATGCTCTCATATGCCATCATACCATCATTAATTGCCTTACCATAATCCACCATATTGATGTTTGATGGATTCCATCAACTCTACAGTTTCAATAGGGCTATCCGATGCATATTCCAATTTCATTTGGACGAGAAACTGAGGGGGTTAATAATTTTATATTTTAATAGCCAAGGGGAAGTCGAGTTTTAAAAACCTGGTTACTTTTTTAGCTGGCGAAATGATGTTCACAATTTGCGTTGACCACGTTAAAGCACTGCAAACGGTTACTCCGAGATATTCGCAGGAAGGAACTATTTCCAGATTTGTGCCAGAATGTTGGTACAAGAAAGATAGTGGATTTCTATGGTGGGGAATTGAAGCTGTCTTGCACATTATTATTTGGCTCCATTAGCCAGAGGTCACACCATTGTAGCACAATCCGAAGGTCGTTTTTAAAAGGCTTGTTATCAGAAATTCTGTGAATTGCACAATACGCAGTCGCCAAATAACCTACAGACGCTAAAAGATACATGCCCTGGTAGGAGATAAATGTAAATTAAAAACATAAGTGGCCCGAGAACAGACCACTGAGCGACTTCTGAGGTT
Organism: Haemaphysalis longicornis; assembly: GCA_013339765.2. Classification (NCBI taxonomy): domain Eukaryota; kingdom Metazoa; phylum Arthropoda; class Arachnida; order Ixodida; family Ixodidae; genus Haemaphysalis; species Haemaphysalis longicornis. The sequence goes on from CM023456.1 coordinate 93,967,056, forward strand.
ACGGGAGCAGAATGAGATATTTCATAATTGATGTAGACTGATTGAGAATGGGTAATTAAGAATTTTACGATTCATGCTAAGGTATCGGCACTTAGATGTAACGCAGAATGTTTGAGTAGTAAGTGCTGATGAGAAAATTTGTTGAAAGCCTAAAATCCAAGGTCACCTCAGAATGAAAGTTAAAAGAATATTTACATGCCAGACGTGAGTAAACGTGGTGAACTGCGTTTGGCACGCAAAACCTTCCTAGGCAAGGAAAATGTAGACCATGTCTTCACAAATCATACAAAAATAATTTTTTTTGTTTTCCATTGCATGTAGGCTATGCCTTTTAGGGCATGGCAACCAGAACATTCGCAACGCGCTTGACCTATTTCGTATAACAGAGCCAGAGCATGATTTGTTCGTCTGTTGCTCAGGAATCACAGACACTGAGAACAGATAAAGGAAAGCAATATTTCCTTGCATGCTTTCTTCCTTGCATGCGAAATATTCAAACAAACTTATTGGCGGAGCGGGGACACGTGTTCTTATAATTAAATCCCCATGGCGTCACGTTTAGTCGATGGGAAGGCGTAGTGCTGGCTCTGGTTACCAAACACACGGGGTCAAAAAATTGAAAACGCTGTTGTCTAAAGCTCGGGTTTGCAGACACTTGAGCTTTTTGCATCGTAGAATAATGAATTTATTCGATAGGAGTAGCGACTTCGACTTGAAAAAATAGTCCTGCCGGCAAGTGGGCGTCCGTTTAATAATTGTTTATTTTACGGAAGGCACACATTTCGAAATATTCCCGGCAGTCCAACGACAGGTCCACAAAATATTACCAGTAATGTACAAATACTTTTCTGCGATGTTTTTCTTAGTGAACGGATTATTTTCTCTTTAAATTAGAGACCTTCAAAGTAAATGCAAAATGAAGCGACGTCTCGTCGAAGATGGTGTAATTTAAGTTTGCACAAATAAAAATGTTAACTCAAAATGCAAACTATTTTCTTATCAGCGGAAAAAGGCCACCCCCACACAGATAATAAGGCCCTTGCTACCAGAAGAAAGATGGAAGAAACCAGTATATTGATACTGGAGCAGGCGGCCGGAGGTTATCGCACAACACGGCTCCTTGACAGCACAATGGATAAGCACCTCTTCCATGTGTGACGAGCACGCAGTCGGGCCGCCCCGCCCTGCATCTGTAATGACACATAGAAAGTAAAGAGATTAAGCTGGCCTCTTAATCCGTTCACTTTAATGTAAACGTTGCAAGGATAACACCTTCGGAAGATTGTTGAAAGCGAGGCTATTAGTACTGTTCAGGTAAGCAACACCGCAAAAACTGGACGAAGCCACGAACGAGGAGGACACAAGCAGCAGTTGTTTGTGTCCTCCCCTATTGTGTGTTCGTCCATTTTCTGTGCTGTCTTTTTTAACATAACAATTTTGATGGTGTGCTCTCACTTGCGGCTGTATCAACATCCTTTTTGAGGCTTTTCTTCATGGTATATATTTTTTACACATTCACCACAGTTTATATTTTACGTGACTTTTTACCAGGGTAGAATAAAGAGACTAGGCAGTAAATTGACCCAGCTGTATTTTTCCTTTTGCCACGACAAATATGACGTAGCAGCAATCGAAATTTCACTTTTATATTAGGCATGTGACTTAAATGTGGAATTATTATTTTTTTACTTCTTTCTACCATAACTAGGAAAGTCATGTGAAACCTTTGATAAAGCCGTGCAATGTTGCTGTGCATGAAAGTATTCATCCACTGCAGTTATTATACAGAAATATAGTCGTTACTGATACAGTTAAAACATCTCTGTTTACAAATAATTTCGGCTCCTCAACTAAGCCTGACGTTCCGAAGAACTTGGATTGAATGCTTCTCAGCTTAACTTTTTGAAGTTCAATAATACCTCAGAATCTTGTCCCTTTTTCTCGCAGACTTCACGCGCGGCCCTATGCTCGTCCTTTCTCCTCACTTTAAAAGTCCCTAAAAGGGCGTTTCTCATACCGTATTCACATACCATCCTGACTGTACTTCACCCTCTACCCTCTGAGTGGTCACATTTGCATGCTTTCGCCGCGCCACGGGCAGCTGGTAGCTGCTTTTGTTGTACACTGGTATTGTTATATTTTCGCCGTCATACCCAGACTTTCCTCTTTGACGGTGGGATGGTACATAACCGTGAAGGGGAAGGTCAGCGCATTCTACGCTAAAAAAAAATCCCCCACCTCCCCGTAGGGGATCGTGCGGAAATGCGAATGCATTGGGTGCACCGAATTCTTCCTTGCGGTATCGTTGCCGCGAGGGATTCGACTTCACCGACTTCCATCGCTATCAAGGCGCCAGTCGGCAAGCAGTCCCGGAGAGAGGCGCGCGCTCTCTGCATTTATATGCGCAGCGAGCGCAGAGGGGTACGCGGAGAGGAGAGAGAGAGACCCGCGCCAGCCCGCGCGCGAGCTCTCTCCGCCCCGAGCTCCGCGATGCGAGCATCCTCACACGCCGAGCGCGCTCCTCCTCTCCCCTTGCCCTCCGCTACTCCGCACCTGCTCCGGTTGCTAGGCGCGCCGCCACAGCTGTTGCTAGGCGCACGCCGCTCAACGACGCAAGACAACCCGCGGCTAAGAAATGCATTCGCATTTAAAAGACGAAACTCCAAGAACAAGCGGGTGCTGATCATGTAGAGGAAGCGTAGGTGAGCACGGGCACACAACAAGCGAGACCGAGTGCTCCTTTGATGATGATGATGATACCCTCAAAGCTTTCGGCACGTACCGACAAGGGGGGATTGGCCAGGGCTAAACGGTCAAAGGAACGCGGATCTGCATATTAAAATATCTTGGATGTTTTTACAGATTCGTAATATAATGTTACGGCAATTTATATATGAAATTGTTTCTGGTGATAAATGCTAGTTATACAAATTAACAAAAACAATTTTAAGGATTTTTTCTCAAGGCACCGGGTAAGAGGCTAGAATTTTCTTAGAAAATTACATAACGCACGAAAAATCCCTAATAGTTATCGAAACGCGCATCTCAATTGCTGGTCCTAGGGGCTTCAAATTTGAAGAAGATATTCCCCATGAAGGTGTATATGCTCTGTGAAGCTTTAATTTTGCTAATTGTCATCCTTTAACGGGTGAAAACTGATTGAAAGACTTTTTTTTTTGTTTTCAGCTAGTTAATTTTTTCTGACATAGGTAACTCATTCGAATATTTTATAGCATCCTTAATGTTTTTTTAAAACAAACCGCTGTAGGGATAACTTTTATTTAACATACATGACCAGTTTTTTTGTGGTATCTAGAAAAAACTGATCAGCCCGTTGGTATCATTACGTGCCGAAAGGATGAAGAGACGAACTGTGCGTAATCATGAAGCACTCTATTTACAAGATGTCCACCCCTGGATGCCGACGCACGCTGCATGCACCAACAGCTTTTGTTTTGTCCTAGGAGGAGGCCATGCGCTATTAGCCACTGTCGACTTTGTCTCCTGACATAGCCCCTCTTCGAGGGTGACCGTCCTGTTCGATTCCGCAGTACCTAGGCGATTGTGGTGAGAACCAAAGGATACATACTAAACAACTGGCCGTTAACTATAGCAATGATAAGTTTGGTGAACAGTGGCCCCGCAACACCAATGCCTCCCACATAATAAAGGAAATTCAAAGCCTTTGGAGACGCGGCGGAGAACTCGGCAAAGGAGAGGGCGTCCTCTTCTGGTCAGGTAGCGGCTGTTCAAGTCGGGTGGTCTTGGCAAATCGTGGGCAGCGGACACGCGGCTGGGGAATGGCCACGGTGGTGGCAAGCATGTGTATACTACTCATTGGTATATTGGGTTCTCCTGCTTACTACCGCTAGTCTTTTATGAAACTGTGATTGACAGTTATCCGTTACACCTAGTAAGATAAACTTCCTCGTTGGTATGTAGTTGTTTGACCACACAACATCCGTGCATTTTGTTTTGGGATAGTTCGAACAAAACATGAATTCCAGCCGTTAAGTTGCTCCGGCATTGTTCTAATCAAACACAAAGTTTAGCAATTTTCTCTAACCACGCGACACCTCTGGAATCTCAGGTAGTGACACCAAAGAGAAAACCATAATGTGCAACTCCATGGGGAAATCCCTAATTATGACATGTAACAAATATCACGGTCTTTCAAATACCTATCGGTATACTGGTGCACCGGGCATCGGCGGATGCTACCGCTAGTGTATGGTGCAAGAGTTATTATGCACCAGTTGCTTAAAAAGGATAAGATTGAAATACTATTTGAAATAAATTGCATTTTTTCTTAGAGACCCTCCGTCTCCGAACTTTATTGCACTTACATAGGAGCGTAGAGTTCAAGAACGATATTTCTGAGGTAGTCTATTGATGAACTTTAAAAACTCGCGTTTTACGCATTATCTAGTGATGTTGCTTGACATATACCCCATGGAAGGCTATAAAACAGTCAAAAAAGTAGACATAGAAACCATCAATAATGAAAGAAAAGACATAGAGGTCGTCCAGAGGTAGCGCTCTCGCCAGACACTGCGTTGGGAATGGAAGAGGGGGAGCACAGGGAGAGAGATGTGAGATGACTTCGCGGAGAAAAGCGTGAATGTCACGATTTTCCGCAGTTCCAGTCCATTGCCCGACAGGGATAGCTGACGAATGGCAGCAATTTACGTAAAATTATAATCATATTTCAGCATACAAGAACCTTATCATGTGAAAGGAAAGGTTATAGGTTTTACTATACCAGATCAAGTCGTAGCACACTAAAATAACCCGAAAGTTGCTCTAGTAAGTCACTCTCCAGACGTAAAACATTCACCTCTTATTCTAACATAAATAATTGCCCCAAAGGTACTTTGCGGCAATCAGACGACTTTAAGCCGAGTAGGACTCTGTTTCCAAGGTTTTTTGGTATACCGCGTAAAAGTACTTGGAGACTCCAATGCCAAACACAGAGAATGGGGAGGGGATATTGCAGATCCAAGGAGGATTATTTACTTGAACTTTCCCTTAGGCCTGACCTTTCTGTTATAAATAACCCTAACCCACCCCCGAAATTCGAAAACAGTAATAGTAGGGGCTTGATCGATTTAGCCATTTTTGAGCAAGCGTTGTTACTAGAAATTACTCACTGGGAAGTACTGAGTGATTACAAATAGCCGCAACCATAGACTTATTAGTTTGCTCTTCTCTGATATCGTTAACAGACCCAAGTACCGGTCACCTGAAAGGTGAGCAACGATTCTTAGAAGAACTGAAAACTACAGGTGGTGTGAAACCGCTTGAAATGGCATTAAAACAAAACAAGACATTGAAAATGCTGTAGAAATCTTGTATGATAAAATAGAAAAATTAGTAATAAACACAGCAAAAAGGTATACCATCGAACAAACCCACAAAAACCATGGGCGAATGATGATTAACTAGAAATTGAGAGAAATCAAGCAATTGCACTGATTAGGAGGGGTACCAAAAGTACCAGGAATCATCAGGGAACAATTTATTTAAGCGAGAGCAGTATAATGAACACAAAGCTAAGAATGATAACTTAGCCACAAAAAAAATAAAAAGTTTGGATCAACCTTGTTCGCAAGCTCATCAAAATCCCTTCGCATTACAGTATAAATTAGCCCGGGGAACAGTGAAGCAAACAATCATCATGTAAAGTTAGAAAAAGAAAGTGGAGAGCAAACGAAATTCACAGAAGAAGTTCTGATTGATTGATTGTGGGTTTTAACGCGCCGACGCAACGCAGGCGATGAGGCGCGCCGTAGTGGAGGGCTCCGGATTAATTTGACCACCTGGGGATCTTTATCGTGCGCCGAAATCTCGTACACACGGGCGTTGTTGCTTTTCGCCTCCATCAGAAAGCGGCCGCCGCGGCCGGGAATCGAACCCGCGACCTCGTGGCTCAGCAGCGCAACGCCTTAGCCACTGAGCCACCGCGGCGGGTACAGAAGAAAGTTATACATATATAATTATAAGATTATATGAGGTGGACAAGGTTTGGGACGAGGAGCAAATTTGTCCTCTTAATACTTTTAAAATCCTAATAGTAAAGTATTAGGAGGAAAAAATTTGTTCCTCGTCCTAAACTTGTCCAATTTTAATGCCAAAAGTACGAACTGGGGTTACGCTCAAACAGATGGCCGTGGTGCCCGCCTCGAGGAAACCTCGGAAGACTGTAACCTCATTATCATCAATGATCCAATGCAACACACGCGATTGGCCTACATCCCAAGCAACAGAACTCCTCACCGGACCTCACTTTAGCTTCGCCTGGCATTGTCAGGGACTGGAGCCCCTTTACAACAACGTGGGGCAGCGATCATTTTCCTATTCTCATCACTCTTAACGGAAAACGCATCCGAACATGCCAGCGCCTATCCCGAATCAATGGAAAACACCCTACGGCACATGTCCTCTTTGTCCACGCCTCAATCACTCGAACAGAGAGAGAGAGAGAGACAAAGGACTTTATTTGACGGTACCGGCAGTCGGGGACGGATCAGGCCACGCAGGGCTTCACCGTCCCGTAGTCTTCACCGCTCACCGCGGGGTCGGGCCGACCCCGAGGTCGGCGTCTGGTCGGCGCGGGCTACTTGGAGTGCCGCCGCTGTCGCCCCTAGCCCTCGCTTCCGCAGGAGGAGAATGAGGGGAGTGCGGGTTCCCCTTTCGCCTTATCTGTCCAGTGCAGCCTCGAGCCGCTGGATGGCCCTTAGCTGATCTTCTCGGCCCGAAGAGCGCACTGAGTCCGCAATGTCCGGTGGGAGGATCGGCCTCCCCGCACTTGAGTCGTGGTCCGCACATCCCCACATCAAGTGGGCCAAGTCTGCGTTCACACGCGCACACACACTGCACACCTCGTCCTCGTACATGTCCGGGCACACGTGGCGCGCGAGCGCCGGCGTACGAGCACCGTCCCGGTTTGCAGTTGTCGTAGAAGCACGGCCTCTCTCCTCGCGAGCCCCGGGTGGGGCGGAGGATAGCCTAGGCCTCTCTGTCCTATACCAACACAGCGTAGCACCAGATCATTACTACTTTCCAGGAAGCCAAAGATCTGTCTGGTGAATACATTGACTGTGACGGCAAAACCCCGGCTATGGACGCCCACATGGCGAACTGTGGAAGAGAGCTCAAACTCTTACCACCGGTACCTTGCTAGCGGGAAACGTCACCGTGATTCCTCAAGATAGAAAACAATACAAGCTAATTAGGGAATACCAACGCTCGCTCGCCAACGAACAATGGCACAGCCTCTGCGCAAGACTCGGCAAGGAACGCGGCCTCTCCAAGTTATGGCAGGTGTACCGTGGGATGTCCGGCAAGCGCAAGCATAAGTATACGCTGTTCTCCACACTCATTAAAGGACACCCCTGAGCTGTTAGGAACAGCAGCTCATAACTGCGTTTTCCCCACGCTTCCGTCACTCCTCCTCCCCCTCTACCCAACATATCAGTATCGGAGCCTGTTGAGGAGCTAGATCTCCCCTTCACCTTTGCGGAGCTCCAAGCTGCCCTCCACCAAGGCAAACCACGTTCGGCGCCCGGCCATGATGGGCTCACTTGGCAGCACCTTTGCAACCTGGATGAAGCTACCCACCTAGTGCTTCTGGACGTTATCAATGACCTTTGGGCTACAGGGACCGTTCCGGACAACCTCAAGCTCACGCTCGTCCATCCCATTCCAAAGCCTAACAAAGACCCTCCAACATGACAACCTTCGGCCCATTTCCTTGACACAAACAATCTGCAAACTCATAGAGCGCCTCATAAATAATCGCATGAAACACTACATGGAATACGTCCGGCCATGGCTCCACCCATCACAAACTGGCTTCCGACCACACCTGGGTACCCACGACTGTTTATGGTTGCTGCGACGAGTGATCAATCGCACTTCCACAGCAGGCAACCCGACTATGTCCTTGCCATGACATGCGTAAAGCGTTTGATCGCGTGAGCCAAACTGCAATCCTTACAGAATTGGCACAGCATTCCCAAGCCAGCGAGCCGAAAACTGGATCCGGTCCTTTCTAGACAACCGCCCCATACGTCTGAGCGCCACGCACCCAGGATGGAGCCCCCAAGACCTATTACCTGGACAGGGGCGTGCCTCAAGGCTCTATCCTTGGACCTGCGCTTTTCAATTTTGCAATGGCCCGCGTAGCACGGCAACTAGAAAAGGATTCTGCTGCACGCTTCGCGATCTATGCTGATGATCTTACTGTATGGACCGAAGCTGCAGACTACACATCAACTGAAGACATGATCACTGAGTTGCAGGCCGCAGCTCACAGCCTCACGTCGAACCTTCCAACGTTAGGGCTAGACTTGGCTCCTGAAAAAACAGAGTTTTTGGTGGTGCACGGACGGCATAAGATACCTCCTGATATGCACCCACACCATCTATCGTCTGACACACCAATTAGGTCTATGTGGGCAAAATTAGACTGTTGGGTATCCCATTGGCCAGTCACAACAGCGCACAGTGCTGGATAAAGCAACTTCGATATACCTGGAAGCCAATGCTTCATATAATCTCTAGAATGTCAAATAATACGGAGGGGCCCAAAAAGTGGCTTGCATTACCCTAGCACAAGCAGTGGCTCTAGGCCGCCTCTCTACGGCGCCCCTGTATATACCCTCTCAAACAGTCACAAGAAGCAATTATTAGTACTGCACAGGGCCACGCTCCGAACAATAACTGGTTTGCCGCGACATACCGTATAGATGCCCTCGAAAAGGCGGCTCCTCTGCCTCCTGTGGAAGCCCTGCTTTCTGAAGCTGCCCTCCAACACGAACAACGTCGATCTCTTACGGGTCAGGGAGCGGCGCTCGCAGCGTGGGATGCTCGAACCATGTTGCCACCACCACTGAGTCCGGCACCGCCTGCCACCTGGGAAAGGCCACTTCTGACATCGCCACATCAGCGACCTGGCATTCCCAAAGCAAGGAGGTGTGTCCAAAAAACAAAAGCCCTTGTCGCATCCTAGGGGCGAACTCCCAGATGAAACTGACATCTTTACTGATGCCAGCCTGGACCACCACCGAATGGGCCTCGCGTGGCATTGTCCAGCACGACCCGAATTTGATGGTTCTATTACGAAACATATACTTTATCCGTCTCCCACTGAAGCCGAACTGTGTGGCATTCTCCATTCACTGGACCATCTTGCCTACAAACGTCTCTGCTACCACTACCTGCCCGCTTTCGTATGTCTCACGGACTCTAAAAATTGCTATTGACGAGTTCAACAAGGCTTTCTCTGACCATCCTACTGTCCACCAGATTCAAGCTATGGTCAACATACTCGCTCAAGAATGGCACTAAAACTCGCCTGGCATGGATACCGGGACACATGATGCAGGGACATGGCAACCAGACCGCGCACTCTGCGGCTAGGGAGAGCCTTCTCGTAACCCTTCCGCTGGATGACCAATCCCCTGCTGCTGTCTCGCCCACCTACTTTCGCCTGCAACTGGACCACGCTCGCCACGCGCGCCGATGCCGCCTAGCATCAAGCACTCCGCTTGGCTACCTCACGGCGTCCCTTCCCTACCACGCCCAGCCGAAATTTCATTAATAAGACTCTTGCGAAACGCTGCTGTCACTCCTCACATACATACAAATGGATTCACCCTGGGAAGTCACCACCCCCCCGTTGTGCGCACTGTTCAGTGACTTCTATCGCGGACCTAAACCATTCAATCTGGCACTGCACTGCATTCTCAGACCCCCCATCCATATTATCGAAAATGCACTCCCAAATGGTTCTTCACCAGCTAATCCCCCATACCATGACCCCAATTCCTTGCCGCGCCTAGGCACTTTTCCCTTAAGAGCGGTCTGGCTCGAGTAGTGTGAGCCGGGGCCTACAACCCATTTGGTCCCTCAAACTGGACAATGAGATCCTCAATGGACAATTAGATCCTCTACGGCCCTTGAAGATTCAAGTAGTGTTAATCATCCCTCCATGCTATTCCCATTCCCCCCTCTGGCCAACCGGCCGTCCCATCCAATAAAGGACTTTACTATATACTCTTAATACCGATAACGATAAAATATTATAACAGAGAACAAAATTAGCGCAGTTCTTCGGACTTTCGGTGAAATATAGCCCCTGGACAAGACGGTTAGGAGCCAAGTTTGTCATAGCACATAAAATACCCCGAAATCGCTCTAGTAAGTCACTTCAGACGTAAAACATTCCAGCTCATATTCTAACATAACTTTGCACATATGTTTGTACTAAGTCGAAATAAGTAAAAAATTATCTTGATGTTTTCTTTAAAACGCATTAAACAGACAGGATACATTCTATTACGTTGAAGGAATCAAACGTAATCCTAATTCCAAAATCAGTATAAAATCAGGGAGCCAACAAATATAGACAGTTCGCAGTGAACTCTATATTGTCGCGAAGACAAGGACGATGCAGTTGTCTTGAATGAGAAACACTTAATTGGAGCGAACTTGTGCTCCCCTAACAACTCAAAAGAATACAGAGGCGGCGAAGCAGCGGTCAACAAAGTGACTTGCGTCGGCGAGTGTCGCGAATCGAATGCCCCGGCGTCCGCTCTGCAGGCTTTTATCTTTCGGCGCGCGTGGTTCTCGAACCGTCGATCGCATCGAGAACATTGTAGATCCAAGAAGATTATTCCGGGCTGTTCACGTTAGATCGGAATGCTCTCCCTATCAGAACAGATAACACATGCGGCACAGAAAAAAATGGAACACGCGCTTCCCTTGGCGCAGAGATAACACAGACCGGCGCAGCCGGGCGGTAAAAGCAAAACACAATAAACAAACCCAATGTATGGTTCGCGGCATTACCCCCCTCTAGGGTGCATCGAGCCGATGCTAACATAAGCGACAGTCCAAAAATAAAAAAAAAATTCGTTATCGTCCGTAGAAAGGTTTTAGCGAACCACGTGGACGACTTCGGGCCGCGTGCGTCGTCGTGATGTTCCGGAATCACCATCGGGGATCACCTCGTAGGTAAGTTGGCCGACACGTCGTAGAATCTGGTAGGGTCCGAAATACCGTCGCAGGAGCTTCTCACTGAGTCCGCGTCGTCGGATGGGAGTCCAAACCCACACACGATCCCTGGTTGGTACTCGGCGTCTCGGCGTCGGAGGTTGTAGCGCCCGCATCCACCAGCTGCTGGTCCGTTATACGAACTCGAGCGAGCTGGCGGGCCTCCTCCGCACGTTGAAGATATCCGTGGACGTCGGCGTTGAGGTCGTCGTCTTCTACGTGCGGAAGCATGGCGTCGAGCATCGTAGTCGGCCTTCTTCCGTAGACAAGCTCGAACGGCGTCAGCTGCGTCGTCTCCTGGATAGCCGTGTTGTACGCAAACGTGACATACGGGAGCACTTCGTCCCAAGTCTTATGTTCAACGTCAACGTACATTGACAGCATATCTGCGATTGTCTTGTTCAGACGTTCTGTTAGTCCGTTCGTTTGGGGGTGGTACGCCGTCGTTCTTCGGTGATCCGTGTTGCTGTAGCGTAATACTCTTGCATCAGCTCCGCAGTAATGCCGTTCCGCGGTCGGTGATTAGGACTTCAGGGGCTCCATGTCGCAGCACAACTTGGCTTATAAAGAACTTGCCACTTCTTGTGCAGTCCCCTCGGAAGAGCGGCGGTCTCTGCGTAGCGCGTCATGTAGTCTGTCGCTACGACAATCCACTTGTTCTGTGATCGTGACGTAGGGAACGGGCCTAAAAGGTCCATTCCAATCTGTTGAAATGGTCTCGAAGGGACGGCGATCGGTTGCAGAAGTCCGGCGGGTCTTGTCGGCGGCGTTTTCGTCGCTGGCAGTCACGGCAGCTCCGGACGTAGTGGGTGACGTCAGAGGTAAGGCCGGGCCAGTAGTACCTCGCCTTGATTTTTCCAATAGTGTTCGGGCTGTGCCGAGATGTCCAGAAGACGGGTCGTCGTGGCACGCTTCCAAAATTTCGTCACGAAGGTCCGCGGGGATGACGAGAGGTAATTCGCTCTTGTTCCGGGGCTGAAATTCTTCTTCACGAGGACGGAGTTTCTGAGGCTGAATGCTGGTAAGCTGCGTTTGAAGGTCCTAGGAACGGCAACGTTGCATCCCTCGAGGTACTCGATTATGACGCGTAAGTCGGGGTCGGCACGCTGCTGGGCGGCTAGGTCGCTCTCCGTCACGATCCCGAAGAACGCGCTGTCTTCATCAGAGTCTTGTGGTGGGGGTCGACGGGGGCGCGGGACAGGCAGTCGGCGTCGGAGTGTTCCTGCCGGATTATAAACGACTGTAACGTCGAACTCCTGCAGGCGCAAGCTCCACCGCCCAAGACGGCCGGAGGTTTCTTCAAATTGGCGAGCCAACACAGCGCATGGTGGTCTGTTACAACCTTGAATGGCCTTACATACACGTATGGGCGAAATTTCGAAATCGCCCATATAATAGCCAGGCACTCTTTCTCAGAGGCAGAATAGTTTTCTCCTCCTTCGACAGACCACGGCTGGCATAGGCGATTACCTTTTCGCAGCCGCTTTGCTTTTGGACAAGGACGGCACCCAAGCCTATATCACTGGCGTCCGTGTGCATTTCCGTTTCGGCATTTTCGTCGAAATGAGCGAGCACGGGCGGGCTTTGCAGGCGTTTTCCAGCTCGCAGAATGCTTTTCCTTGGTCGTTTTCCCAGCTGAAAGGGGTGCTATCTTTCGTCAAGCGCGTGAGTGGCTCTGCAATGCGTGCGAAGTTTGCGACGAAGCGCCGGTAGTATGCGCACAGCCCGAGAAATCTTCGCACGCTCTTCTTGTCTTTCGGCCTTGGGAAGTTGCAATGGCTGAAGTTTTGGCCGGGTCAGGTAGGACTCCCGCGGCGTTGACGACGTGGCCCAAGAACTTGAGTTCCCGTATGCGAAACGGCACTTTTCAGGCTTCAGCGTCAACCCCGACGTACGAATGGCCTCGAGTACAGACTCCAACCTTGCAAGGTGTTCGTCGAAAGTCCGGGCGAATACCAACGTCGTCGAGGTATACGAGGCAGGTGTGCCACTTAAGGCCAGCTAGCACAGTGTCCATGACTCTTTGAAACGTCGCTGGTGATGTGCACAGCCCAAACGGCATCACCTTGAACTCGTATAGGCCGTCTGGGGTTATAAATGCAGTCTTCTCTCGGTCTCTCTCGTCCACTTCAATTTGCCAGTAGCCGGTCTTCAGGTCCATCGATGAGAAGTACTTCGCATGGCAGAGGTGGTCGAGGGCGTCGTCGATTCGGGGGAGGGGGTACACGTCCTTTTTCGTGATTTTGTTCAGTCGCCGGTAGTCAACACAAAAACCTTAATGTGCCGTCTTTTTCTTTACGAGTACGACGGGCGCAGCCCAGGGGCTTTTCGATGGCTGTATAATGTCGTCGCTGAGCATGTCGTCGACTTGAGTCCGGATGGCTTCCCGTTCGTGTGAAGAGACGCGGTACGGTGACTGTCGGGTAGGTCGGGCTCCATCTTCGGTTATTATTCGGTGTTTCGCTAGAGGGGTCTGACGTAGTTTTGCGCTCGACGAAAAACATTCGCTATAGCGACGCAGCAAAGCCAATAATTTCTTCGTTGTTCTTGCGGTAGCGCCGGATTCACGTCGAAGGGCTGCGGGAGCTTGAAGGTTTCTACGCGGGTGCGTTCAAAGTCGGCGACCGCGATCACGTCACTTGCTTCTTGCGCTTCTTCGAGGAATGCAATTGCCGCGCCCTTGTTTAAATGCTGGTACTCCTCGGTGAAATTAGTAACCAGAATGTGGGATTGGTGTTCCTTGAAGCGCGCAATGCCTCTTGCGACCGACACACCACGGTCGAGAAGCACCCTTGATCAGTGTCTACGATAGCGTCGACGTCAGGAGCAGCATCTTCACAGTAGACTGCGACCATCAAGCTTGCGCGGGGGTGGCAGGGTGACATGATCATCGGCAATCCTTACAGCAGCCCGTCGTTCGGGGTTCGGTTCCGGCGTCATGGAGTGATTGGGGAAAAAGTTACTGACTTGGTCTGCAGATCGATTATTGCACCGTTGTCCATCAAAAAGTTCATTCCAAGAATTACGTCGCGGGAGCAGTTAGGCAGAATGACGAACGCCGCAGGGTACGTTGTGCCGTCTATGGTGACGCGCGATGTGCACGTTCCACTTGGCGTCACGAGGTGGCCTCCTGCTGTGCGTATGTGCGGACCGTCCCATCTGGTCATAACTTTCTTCAGTTTAGACGCAAATGGTCCGCTCATAACGAATAGTCAGCTCCCGTGTCTACGAGGGCGACTACGTCAAAGCCGTCGATGGACACCTTGACGTCAGATGCAGTCTTCCTCGAGTCCGGGTTCGTCGGGGCGTCGTATCTCGGCTTGTACGTGTTGACGGTCGGGCAGTGTGCATCGTCGTTGTCGTCGTCTTCTCAACGGACGTCTCGGTCAGGTCGGGTACGCGTCGCGCCGGTAGCTGTCGTCGTGTTCAGGAGTTCGTTAGTGGCTAGGTCGGGTCGTCGGGATGAGGGCATGTCGTGAATGATGGTCTTCAGCGAGTCGCTGCGTCGTTGGAGGGTTTTCATTTTTCCGCCGTTGTGCAACTTTACCTCCCGAAGTGCTGCTTTTAGTTTCCCCCGCGTGGGCTGGGGGACCTTCCACGTGAGAAGTCAGCAGTGCTGCGGCGGTTCGGTGACTGAGACGGGTAGGGCGACGGTGAACGGTTGAAGCGGGCTGGTCTTCGGTTGGTGTTGGAGAGGTATTCTTCGATCTCAGCAGGGCGCTGGCCGTATCGGGGGCGTGGGGCGTCGACGGAGAACCTCGCAAACCGAGCCTCTTGTAGGGACAGCGACGGTAGATGTGGTCGGCCTCTCCGCAGTGGTAGCACAGCGGGCGATTATCGGGCGTTCGCCACACGTCGGTCTTCCTTGGCGTCTGGTATTGGTCTACAGGGCGTCGGGCGGCGGCGTTGGACGGCGGTATGGCTCGGCCTCTTGACGACGGGTTGGAGCAGGGCGGGGTTGACGAACAGCCGAGGAGTAGGTCATGGCTTGTGGTTCGCGGGGTGCTTCCGACGGCGTAGAAGTTCCCAGTGCGTTTTGGACTTCTTCTCGGATTACGTCGGTCAGGGAAGCCACTTGAGGTTGCGGCGTCGTTGGAAAAAGCTTCCGAAGCTCCTCCCTGACCACTGCTCGGATGGTCTCTCGCAATGTATCGGAGCTTCCATTTGCAGCACCGATGGTCTCCGAGAACAGCGCGTTGACAGGGCGGTCGTACTGCCTCGTTCGAATTTCTAGCGTCTTCTCCATCGCGGCCGCCTCAGACGCGAATTCGGCCACGTCTTCGGAGGGTTACGGACTAGACAAGCAAAAAGCTCTTGCTTCACACCTCGCATTAGAAACCTGAGCTTCTTTTCCTCGGTCATTTCAGGGTCCGCACGACGAAAAGTCGCTTCATCTCCTCAACGAAAATCACGACTCCTTCGTTGGGGTGCTGCGTTCGAGTTTCAAGCAAAAGCCAGCTCGCTCTTTTCTCACCACGGTAGTGAAGGTCTTAAGGGACTCCCTCTTGAATTGAGTCCAGTCGGTCAAAGAGCTCTCATGGTTCTCGAACCAAGTTCGAGCAGCATCTTCTAAGTAAAAGAAGACATGCCGGAAAGTTTCTTCGTCGTCCCACCTGTTGAAGATGCGGACGCGCTCCAACTTCTCCAACCATTCTTCGGGGTCTTCAGCGGGGGCTCCCGGAACGATGGCGGTTCGGGGCTGCTGCAGGATGATTGGCGACGTTGTTTCTTGCACCATGGTGTTGGTTGCAGCGTTTCTTCTCTTGGGCCCTTCTGGCAGAAGACCGAACTCGGGTAGCAGTCCTTGCAGTCGAGGGCTTTCTCTGGTTGGACTGGCTTGGCGGCTTCGAGATGTCGTAGAGGGCATAAAGGCTTAGTACCCAGCACCTCCACCAGATGTCGCGAAGACAAGGACGATGCAGTTGTCTTGAATGAGAAACACGTTTATTGGAGCGAACTTGTGCTCCCCTAACAACTCAAAAGAATACAGAGGCGGCGAAGCAGCGGTCAACAAAGTGACTTGCGTCGGCGAGGTCGTCGAATCGAATGCCCGGCGTCTGCTCTGCAGGCTTTTTATCTTTCGGCGCGCGTGGTTCTGGAACCGTCGATTCATCGAGAACATTGTAGATGCAAGAAGATTATTCGGGATGTTCACGTTAGATCGGAATGCTCTCCCTATCAGAACAGATAACACATGCGGCACAGAAAGAAAGAATGGAACACGCGCTTCCCTTGGCGCAGAGATAACACAGACCAGCGCAGCCGGGCGGTAAAAGCAAACACAAATAAACAAACCCAATGTATGGTTCGCGGCAATATTTAAAAAATACTGAAAAATAAATGGAGACCGATTATAGGTTTTTAACAAAAAAGCTCCAAAGCAGAAACAATTGGATTCAGTCATAATACATCGACAACTCTCGCTTTAAACGAGCTAAAACAAAAATTGACCAAGCAAGATTTACAAAGCGATATTTATGTCATTCTTTAATATACAGAACGGATTTAGCTGCATCAAATCATCGGCATTGTAAGCTTACAAAAAAAATCAGGCTGTTCAAAAATCTTATTGTTTTCGCGGAAGTTAACAAAACACAGAAATATGTCTAACGTGGATGATCGATATTTCAATAAGACCTTAAAGAGGCCATGCAAGAAAAACACAAATTTGGTTCATTTGAAATATTTCCTCGTGAAAATGTACTGACACAATTTTGACGTAAACTGCACTAAATTAGCTATATAATACTAAAAAAGATAGTGGCCACGGGGACCTACTGGCCTTTCGCGCAAAGAACCTATGCTGTATATTTGCCAGATCTGCGTTCGCTTAGGCAGACAAAAGCAAATGAAAATTAGGCAGGGCTTGTAATCTTGCCGAACGAGCTAATTTTGCTGAGCACATTCTTTTCATAGAAGTAAAGATAGTGGGCAAACAATGGAAGTTTCGATGCGTACTGCTGTTGGAACTGCGCGCACTGTGCTTGTTTATTCGCATAGCCTTGCGGAGCTGTGGGGTTGTCTCAAACCGCAGATGGCGATTGCCGTAAGCGACGGTGTATTGCCTAACTGTATTTGTAGAGCAAACGCAATGTTTCACGAAACTGTTTTTTTCTACCTGAACAAAAACAAACCAGGTGAAAATACGGGCAAAAACAAAGAAAGGTAGAAAACGGCCCCAGGATGCGTACTGGCTTCCCTTTGTAACGGTTGGCGTTGCACAGCGGCCTTAGTCGCAACGCCACTGTACGAAAAATACGAACAAAATAAATAACAAAGAATTTCAAAATAAAAAAAAATACTTTTACAAAATTTTAGGCTAGTCTGACTTTTTTTTTCGCATGTCTTCCCAGATTGTTCTCTGCTCTTTTCCCACCAACATTCTAACCTTCTTTTACTAACCTCTACTGCTATCCAGTTCACTTTTCCGCTAACCTTAAAGCCAAGGGCTCCGGAAGATGGATGGCTCCATCACTGAGAAACTGGACGGATACTTTTGCACTCCGTTACGAATATGTCGCATGGTTTCTGGCTCCTTTTCGCAGCCTGCGCATAGTTTTCCTGTACCAGCTCGCGGATAAGTGTTTTTGCCCGCATGCAACCCGCCCGGGCTTCAAAAAGCAATGCACTCCCTTTGGTATTATCGAATAATTTTCCCTTGTGATCTCCTGCTTCCCGATCCTGTAGATATCTGACTTCTTCGCGTCCATCCTCTTTTTCAGGTCGTTGTCTCTGTTTCTTTCCCGTCGAGGAGGGCGGCGCCATCTAGGTTAACTAATGGTAAACAAGGCTACGCAGCTGCCTAAAGGCCTGTTCTTGTGGCGTCCTTCACGTATCTTTTACGTATCTAACTTACCCAATTCGCCGGCAGATTTGAAAGATTTAGAGACGGCTGGCGAGATAAAAACGAACATAGGAGTAGCCTAGGTGATGTTACATAAATCGGCAAAATGACAGAAACCAAGATATGCAGACTTATGAAGTACAGCAATAACTCTGAAGCTGAAGGAATCGAGATTTCGAAAGCAATTAATTACCTCAAACGAGCTTCAAAAAAGGTAATGTACAGTTGTATACTGATAGCCTATCAACTCCGAAAGCAATTAGCAATCGAAATATTCGAAACCGAAATATATTTAAAATTTAAGAAATGTAAAACAATAGGAAAACAGCTCAAAATAATGTTAACTCACTATAAATGTCACAGTCCAGTGTGAATTTCGGTTACAGAGTAGCCGGTGAAATTGCTAAGAAAGCAGTAAAACATCGCTAGAAAATAGGCTTGCGTATTTCACAGCAATCTATAAAAACAACAGCTCGATATTAACGTAAGAAAACATTGGAATGATGAGTAGCAATAAAAAGGAAATTAAATCTGCAGGTTTTAATGGCTAAAAAATCTTCACAAAATTATGGACCAGCTTGTTTTATTACTGGACATGGTAGATTTCTATTTATTTTCACAGGTTTGCCATGACAAATACCAACCAATTCAAAGTTATCTACTAGCAGACAGCTTCGACCACTATTGCAGAGCTTCCCATGACAAAAGAACACAGAGAACCTTTTACTGTCTAGAAACACTTTTTTTTCATAAGACAACTTTATTAAACACATCTATTAAACAATAAAAAAATATTTGGACCGATAGCCGGAGGCTAGTGCCGTGGAAAAAGGATACTTGAGGTAACAAAGAATACAGAAACATTAAAAATGCTAGAAGAAATGAGAATCTTAATAAGCAAAAGTGTTCAACAATAATAAACCCTTAAATATTTGTTCATAACATCACACATACGCACACGCAAAATCAGCACAAATCACGCGATAATAACGTTAGAACATGGGTATTTTTCTGGCGTTTTGTAGGGAGTTATGTTCGGCGTAATTATCTCGAGAAATTAGCTTTTCTACTTATGGGTTCGACTTTAAATCCAAACATACAATTTCAGCGTATTTTCTTTACCTGTTATACCTCAGGGGCACGTGAAGGGTCTCTGTGCATGAACCTCTATTACCCTGACGTACGTTTAAACGAAAAGCGAACAGCCATGCATGAAAACGCCATGTTTTGTGATCTATTGCTGGCCCCGATCCACCACGAGGAAAGAGTGAGCTGACGTCAGAAGATATAGATGCCGCGACATGGTAGGTACGGTCGTCTTGTAGTTGCAAAAAACTACCTGCTTTCTGTGGCGAGAAAGCACTTCTACATTATGAAGTGTAGTTCTGAATGACGGCATAATACCTCAACTGAACGTCGTCAGTACCCTATCAATAGAATTAAATGTTATTGAAGTGAGTTTCCTCGTAGGGAAACCTGTTATAATAACAACAATGTTACTAAATTTAGAGTATTGCATGCCCTGCATTTTACCTGTTTAGCTCAATAGGGTATGAATCAATATAACTTGCTTTAACCGAATGTACTGTAAAAGCAGCATAATAAGACAGCGTTCTTAGGCGTCTGTTACAGTTTTAACTCATTAGATCCATGCACCGATCCATGCACCGGAGCCTGCTGATACCAGCCTGGTCAGCAAGAATACATGAGGGCCCTGCGGCAGTTAGGCATGCCAAAGCTATTGGTGGTGCTTACGTGTTTTCGGAGGCAAGGGTAGTTATAAACTGTCCCTCATCGCGAGAGTGGCCAACGCCTACTGTAAAAATTATGATCGGTTGTTAACAGCGATTTTGATCTCGCCTTTGGCGCGGCTGTTTGTCCTGGACGTTCAGTATCAGTTCCTCGACGTTTAAACGCGGATTACCGTGCCAAGTGGTGACGGCTCTCGTGCGGCACGGCACTTCATGCGTAAATTTTGGCAGTAATCACACGCGAACCTTTAGTGTTAGTTTGTTTATTTCAACACCAAAATGCAAGAAAAGACGCAGGCTGGCTGCCAGAAAAGAAAGCAAAAAAACGTTTTCAGATTCCCCAATGAGGCAACGCTGTACCCTAATATCGTAGGTAACACCGGCGGCTATCAGAAAGCTGCGCTGCGTGCACCAAAATCGAAGCGTCCGTGCTTTTTTATGTTTTCACTTGTGTACAGGTGCCGTCATAAGTAATTGGAGCACGGCAGGTGTGGCAGTACCGTTTCGGACGACCATGTAACTGCACCGGCGGCAAACGAAAGGACGAGAACACACATGCGCGCCGCCGACAGCGATAGCCGTTCTATACCTGTCAAACCACGTTTTAGCCTGGCTTCAAGCATTGTACGCAGCGTACTGGTCTCGGCCACGGCGCCAATAGCGCAGACGCATCTGGAGCGTTTCTGGCACACGTCCGGCAAATGCGAGCTGCCGGCGAAGCGGCGCGCCTTCACAGGAATTTTCAGTGAATATTTCTTTCAGATATTTTTAGGTATGTTCGCTATCTGTGCTATCGCCGAGACCAGTATGCTGCGAACAATGCTTGCAGCCAGGTTAGAAAGAGTGGTTTGTGAGGTTTAGATGGGCTATCTCTGTTTGCAGGCGAGCATGCATGTTCTCGTCCTTTCATTACCACCGCTGCAGCTAGACGTCGGTCCGATACGGTTCGGCCACAGTCCCGTGCTCCAATTAGTTATGACGGCACCTGTACAGCGTGTCGAAGCTGTTTTAAATGTGAATGCATTTCTTAGTCGAGCCATGTCAGGCGCCGTGCGGCGTCCACGCGCCCGCAGGTGTTATGTCTCCGCTCTCACCCCCTCTCCCATAGCAACAGCTGCGAGCGCGCGCTCTCCTCCTCTCTTGTAGCAACCGGAGCAGGACGTGCGGGTGGATCAGCGGCGAGTGAGTGGAGAGGAGGAGCGCGCTCGGGCGTGTGGGGGCGCTTGCATCGCGGGAGCTCGCCGGAGCTCCCGCGTGTGTGGGAGAGTGTAGGCGAGGGTAGGCGCGGTGCTTCGGTGCTTCTCCTCTCGACGCTCGCCCCACTCTCCCACGCCCGCATCCTTCTCAAAGACCCGTTGACTGTGCACTTTACCGACCACAAGGCAGTGATTGTGGCCGTCAAGTACAACGACAACACAAACAGGTGTTAAATAAATGGTTACGCTACAAATCGCCGTCTCCTCATTAATTAAAAATTCCGCGCACTCTCGCGCAAAAGAAATACATTCGCATTTCCTCACGATTCCCTTCTGGGAGGTGGGGTGAATTTTTTTTTAAGTTGCCGTCAGAAATATGTAGGGCCTCAAGGCCCGGTAGTGCTCGAGTATCGCAAGGTGAGTAGGCCGAAAGTGTCGATGGCTTCACGCTTTGAGTAATCGGTACATCCAGCCGCTTCAGACCAATTGTGAAGAATATAAAAATGAGAAGAAAGAATACGGGCAGCTTATATTATCCCAAATAAAAGCTGCCTATGCTGCAAATAAACAATTTGAAAGATTTCGCATTGTTGATGAGGAGTACTGCTGTACTATCTTGTGAGCCCTCGACCTGGCGGTAGTTTGGAGGAGATGACAGAATTAGGAAATTTATCTGTGGGCGGTTTGAGGAGCGTGGTACTACTGAAGTTTTGTTCATGCACATCCGAAAGAAATATATAGGGAGAGGTTCCCAACTCAGGAAAACCGCTAGTAGTTCCGCAATATAGATTTTAATTAAAGCAAAACGTTACAGCCTTTCTTTCATTTCCTGGGTTTGCACTGTGGTTCTTTTCATAAATAATTAGTGCATTTTCATTTTTAAATTTTTTTCCCCTTTTCTCTCTCTTATCAACATGTCTTTCTCGGACCTACTGAAGGTTTTCCTCAGTGTAATAAAGTGCGCAAGCAATGTTTAATGAACGGAAGGACAAACTGGCCATTTTGGGGAAATACTTTGGTCAGGTGTTCTGCATAGGTGGGATGAAGGCAAGCAAAGGTTGAGGGGTGTGAGATGATTAGTGTGGAGAAATGTAGAAAAATAGAGAGCGGGCAAAACACAATCCATCGCCCCATAGTGTCGTTCCAAATACGTTAGAGCATTCCATGTTCTACAGGGTGCGGAAACTCTGAGATGAAATACCTATAAAATTGTGCCTGTAACTTTAGGAAGATTTCACTTACTCATTGAAGTGTAGGACTCCTTTGAACGCAGAAGTATAGCCCACACGGGATATTCGGCGCCGAGTTTGTGCCCATCTCGAAGCGTTGTGGTATTAATTGTGCAGTCATCTGCCGAAAGTGGACCATAAAAATCAGGCAATTCTGTTCGGTTATTTATTCTCGACTTGGAGCTGGTAATAATGGCTATTATTGTCAAAACTACTGTGGGATATTTCGGGTCACCATTTTTTACGTCATCCACATTAAAAATCTCTTGAAAACCAAAACACCATTCTCACAACCTTCAAGGAGTCAAAAATATAACTACTGTTTATAGTTTTAGTCCGCGGAATCCGTAGGCCACAGCATGTTTTTATAACAAGAAAGCTAAAAAGATTTAAGTACCATTGCGCACTTTTACTTCTACTAATCATTGTCAGGCTAATAGGAGTGACTTAAGGTTCCTCCAGCAACTAAACGTACAGTTAAACATGGATGTCACCAAGTTTACAAAAGTTCGCAAGTTTTCATTACATGCAGGTTTTCACTGCATCGATGTTTCGAATATATGCTCGGGCGAACGAAGCAGCAACGAAGCTAAAATGCTAGACATGAGTAAAGCTGAACTGGCACTTTATAGACCTATTTCACAGCTAAAACACCGGGAGTTGCTCTTGCGGCTTCCTATCTTAGGGGCTACACGGGGCTCCAAAAGAAACAAGGTCACTTACCTGCGTAATACAAACGTAGCTTTGGTTTTTTTTACCATTTTTGGTGCCTTCGCGTTTCTAAACAACCACACTTCCGCTGATATAGTGTCTTTTTACGAACTTGGTGCTCTTTACCACACTCAACATTGTTGAGAGGGTGCTACCTGGGATACAGTACCAGGCGGCGACATTGTTCTTTCACGGCGGAGGAGACGACATTCAAGATTGAATTTCAACTTAACACAATGCCCTCCACGTTTCTTCCACAATGTACTACAATGTCCTGCTGGTTTCTTCGAAGTACAAATTGGTTTTGTGACCTAGGTATTCGTGCATGTCATCACAATTGCGGGAGTGTCCTTGTTTGATCTCTTTTTTTTGAGATGTGTAGCATTTTGCAGTTGCCCTTACGCCTACGTGAAAATGGCTGATGGCTGTTGAGTGGTGTGTGGTTTTGTGGGCAGTGAATGTACCGAGTATCTTTCTTGTGGCACCGTCCTCATGGTGGGGTAGCTGCTTCGCTTTCCTCGTCTCTGACATAGCTGATAGCACTTCTTGTGGCGTGAGAACAGCCTCCTTCAACATCACAGACGATTTGATGCTTGCATCCGTCAGTATTCTGCGTTGACTCATGCCGTGCGCAGTCTCCTGAAGGCCACAATGTCACAAAACCCGGTCAGACGTGTCTCTTAAGGACGACTCTGTATTGTACGGTGGAGATAAATTTACTTTTCCGCAGGTTCACCATCGTCTGGACCTAAATTTCCTTTAGGTGGCTTTAGGAGGTGTTACCAACGAGGTACGCACGAACACTGAAGCGCTTGAACCCTCCTCTGCGTGTGGATATGCAGCATGAGATCTCCAGATGGTATAAAAATGACTTTCAGAAGAGAGAAAATGTAGGTCCAGACGACGGTGAACCCGCGGAAAAGTAAAAATATCTCCACCGGACAATACAGAGTCGTCCTTTGTGGTCTCAGCCGAGTAGAGAGAGGTGGCCACCAGGGTGCCAACCCGAGCTATCGCGCCGCATATGGGCTCCTGTGAAAGTGCTCTAAAGCAGCGAATAGGTACCTGCTCACGAGAGGACACTCGATGGCCACTTCTACGAAGCTTTAAGGATCACCCCAATGCCAAGCTTACGGCTGTGAGTGAGTTTTTCACAATTCCAGGGTAATATGAAGATTCAAGGCGAGAGCCGCTTTTCTAACCCTAACACCGTCGCGGCTGACACCGTCACGAATACGAAGCGGTGGCGACAGCGGTGATAGCTGCAGGCACAGTAGCTATGCCCTTCGACGAGCGAGATAACAAGATAGAAGCCCAGGAAAAACTAGAACTCCCAAGTATGCTACAAGACTAACGAAGGATGGATTGAAGCGGTCAGAAAGGCGACGCAAAGAAAAAGCAGAACAAGCCTGGACTCCACGCGAGCAACTGAGCCAAAAAACGAGCACTAGGCCGGATGCCAGCGCAACAGCGCCAAGACCACCCCCTCTACCGAAAGAAGATTTCAAGATGTTAATTTGCCCCAAGGACGGATTCGAACTACGCAAGCACAGCCCAGCACTCCTCGCGGAGAGCATTCTGTCGGCCGCCCAAATCACGTTGAGAGAAGCCGAGCTCCGAGTCCGTGGTCGACCCGTGCCAGAAAAATGCTAACTATAAGCACACCACATAAGCAAGCAGCCGGATCTCTCAACCGCATCATGAAGCTAATCATACAAGGTCAAACCTACCCGGTGAGCCTGTATGGACTTTCCACGAACGACTCCTATAGAGGCTTAATACATAATATCGTACAACACTAATCAATCAAATAAGCACGAAACTCTGCTTCGGCTCGCCGAACGTGCGGAGAGAAGCAGCCTCCAACGGGATCCTGAAAAGGAGGATTGCGACCACGTGTTCCTTCTTTTTTTCGCAACATTAAGTTTACTCTCTCTCTCTCAGCCGAGTGGTTCAATCACAGAGGCACATGTTATCTTTGTGGCTACTTTGGGGCTTGATGTAGCAGAGCTGGCAGAGTTTGGTTGTCGACTACCGATTACCGGGGAATTCCCATTGTTGTAGTTGAAGTAGTTTGTTTTATGTGGGTTCGGTCTCCTTCTCCGGTTCATTTCTGTCGCTGCTTCTCTTCCCTCCACCTTCTGGCGGTATTGCTCTCCTCTCACGACATCTGGCTTCGGTGGTGCGGTTCTCAGTTTGGTTTTGTGGTCTCACCTCAAGTAAAGTGATAATCCTGCGCGCTACTTTGACTGACTCTAAAAGGTCGCCGTGTTGGCCGTCGATTCCGGTTCGGTTTGCAAGGGCATCCAGCTTCTCGCTGATTGGAGCAATTGGGCGGCTGTAGGCGGGAGCCTTGCTATCGAAACTGTGGCCTCAACGTCTTTGTTCTGCCTGAAAGTTCGTGTTATTTCAGCAATAAGGTTCCGATGTAATTCGAGAAGGCTGTTCTTGGCAATCATTAGGCGGTTCGTCTTTCGACACCTCCTCCTCACTTCGGGGTGAGCAATGGGGTCGAAGAATTCGATTCCGATTCATGGGTGATCTTGTCGTCACGCTTAGCGTCCGGGGTTTTAAGCAAGCATTGGAAAGAACGTCCAGGGAGGTAAAGCAAGAGGCTGTTGTCTGGGAAAAGCAATTATTTTTACGCTATTTACGGAGACCAGCTTAGTCTAAGCCGCCATCTTGATGCCTCGCCTAGTCATCTTCTTCTCCATCGCCTATGCATCTGTCGAGCTCGGCCGCCTTCTTCATCCTCATCTTCACAGGAAGATCCAACACTCGTGATGGTTGCTTATAGCTTCGCTGGCCTTCACAGTTTACGCGTTAGTGCGAGGTTCTTTCATTGTTGTTGTACAATCCGCCAGAAGGTTTAAAATACCTATATTCTGGGTCTCTTACGTCGACTTCTATTTTCCTGGACCCGATCAATTGGTGTACTACAAGAGTGTATGGCGCATAGCCGTGGTTGTGCACAGCATTGCGCATTTATAGTCGCGGGTATACGTCGTTTTCGTCATTTTCAGGGATATATTTTTCCCCGTTTGGCCCGCACATCCCCTCTTGCGAAGGACACCCTGATTCATGAGCAGATTCCGGGCATTATGCACGATAGCGTAGCAGGAATCTACAAAAACTGTGAATACATGGCGGTGGTAACAGTAATAATGGGAAAGAAAGTGGTGTCCTCTTCAGCGATGTTTAGGGCAAAGTGTTGATCGGGTTAATTTTGGCGGCTTGACTTCATTTCTCGAAAAAGTTTGTTATTGACCTCTAAGTAAAATTATTTACCTATTCAGTTAAATATTGCATGCAGAATTACGTCGCCCGAGAAGGTGATAAGTTTTACGAATAAAAAATAGCATGCGGGTTCAATATGGCTGGCGCTAGATTGATACGTTTTTACCCGGTGTGGAGATAACCCCCCGCTATGCGTATGTGATGAGCGTTCGAACTTGCAACTTTTCTGCTGCGACACTAACGATCTAAGCTCGCCAAAATAGGTTGCGTGTCTATTAGTCAGCGCGGCTGCATCACATCCGGTAATATATGCATCCAGGTTGGACGTAATTGTCTTCCGAGTTCAAGATACATGGAGACATCATACCATAACTCGTAGGCACTAACGGTAGATTGAAAGTGTCGTCTTGTGCATGGGCGTCTCGTCTTGTGAGGTTTTCGTCGTGGTGGGTTGTCATCGACGTGTATGGGTGCAGGGCCATAGCAACACCAGGCTGAAGTGCAGTGGGCATAGCGTGAGGACATTTCTTTAAGTGCATCGCTGCACCATGGCCAGGTTTGTGGTTCATTTTATGAACCGTGGGCAGGATGGTGTATGTCTGCCGTAGATGAGGTTTTTCTCTACAGTGTGCTGATATTAGGTTCCGCCACTCACGCTTTCGCACTTTAAGGGCTGCGTGAACGGTGTTGCGGTGGCTAGACGATCCATATGATTTGGGCAAAACGAACAGTTTAAATGCGCTGCCCCTGGACTGACATAGGACAGGAATTTGTCGATCTAGTGCGGGTGCTTGGATAAATGTGGCCAGTGGGCGTTGGTCGGAAAGTCTCGAATACCAAGTCCCTGTAAGATCATTTCCTTTGGTGTGCGCGGCTACTCCATCTTCGTCGCCGAGTGATGACAAGCAGTACTTCGGTATTTGTAGGTCTTCTCCGGGGAGGGGTGTTACAGCATATGCGGTCGGACTGGATATAGCAATGCGGTCGTGCGAAGGGACCTTGGTTGCGCCGAATAGAGAACGGTGGGAAATCAAATGGCAGAGGAAAGCCCTACTATCTTGCAAGAGGTACACAGAGGAACAACAAATCATTTTTGTCTATTGGAGTCCTCAGATCACGTATGTTCTTTCCACACCTTGAGTTTCCAGTGCGTGGAGAAAAATTTCATTTGTTATGCTTTATGTAGGACACGAATAGGTTGACGCGAAATCTTCCGCATAGGCTCATTGGTGTTGATGTGCTTGCTCATTAAATAGCGTAGGTAAAGATTATGCTGATGTGGGCGCATATAGAGCGAGGTTTGTTTGCTTTGCCTGCCCAATAAATAAATTTCTGCCATTGTTCCTAGGCAGCGGGAATGCAGCCCAGCGCAGCGCTCGTAAATAAAAACACCAATTGTTTGCTCATCTTACAGTCAGCACGGCCTCACAACTTCGTCATATATCTCTTTTTTAAAACGCGACAGCCTCTGTAGGCGATGCGTGCATGTATGGTAGCACGATAACCTCATGTTCCTCTCCCAAAACCCCAAAGAAAGACTTCACAATCTTTGTTTTGAATGGAGTAGAGGACGTCAGGAAGAATCCATCGTTCCGGAACTAAATAAAACTGAACCTCTTCCAACCATTTCTCACTCTTTGAGATTTTCAGATAACGATACCTTAATTAATGGAGTTTCATGCTTGTTTGTAAAGCTGTGGGTTGATCACAGTTACCTGTTACAATGGGTGAGGTGGTGGCCGTTTTTCGGCAAAAGTTCTTCTATCACAAAACCGCAGTGGTAACGTTGGCATTGCTTTCTTTTGCCTGTTTTGTAGCAGCTTGGTGCGTGGTTTTTCGTAGCCGACCGCCCTCAAGGGTGCCGTTACCGGCACCACACAACATTAAAAACAGTTCTGCATGACGTACACTTCTTTTTATTTTGCAAGCTGTTACTGCACCGGGCTGCTGCTTCTCAATAATATATGCATAACCCAAACGTTGAAGCCGCCGTCAAAAGAAGTGTTGTGCTCAGTCGAGAGTCGGCGAATCTAATTGCGTGGCACCCGGTCTGCATGCATTGAAGTTGAGGGAAAATTCTCAAAAAACGTTTAGTCATGGTGAAGACGTTGTCCATGAAACAAGAAACGTGTAGATGAGGGACAGACGGCTTATGTTTTGTTCATACTAAACCAAGCAGCCGAACGCTGTCTGATGCAGCAAAAAGCAGGGGGATGCTCCGCTTCCCAGCATAGGACGACTTCAGGTTGGTCCTTGCAGTATAGCCCAGAGAAAAAATTTAAATCACTGACCCACGGCAAAGCCGTCCTGTCTCGTGTGACCTTTACTCTGCCACAAAATGCGAGCGTTCGTTTCTTCACCCATGCCTTTATCAAGCGTTATTAGCTCTCCACTCGCTTCGCAAGGTGCTTAAATAAATAAGAAACCTGTCAAACTGTTCAAAACGTTCGCAAAATTAGCTACGACTTGACAGAACAGCAGTTCCGTGCTAAAAATAATGCCGTACCTGGGTTCCTCGGAGTGGTTGGGCGTAGTAGATTCTGAAATACACAAAAGGAAACGTTTAGTGAAATTGGAAAGGGAAACATCCGACGCAATACGAATGCGAAACCTAAAAAAATTGTGAGAGCTTATATAATACCATTTCCTCTCACCAAGCTATCTGAAGTAACTAGAAAAGTACGAAATACATACTTATTTCACAGGGAGCCCTAATTGCCAATAGATACAAAGGAACCCCATTCCTATTGTCGATGTACGATGAAGGTTATAATAGCGCTCGTTTCACACATTTCGCGTTATTTTCAATCTAAATGTCGAATTTTCCTGCAACAATAGTCCTCTGTAATGTTTGGCGGGATGCTCGGGCACAATATGTTTTTACTGTTTAGGAAGCCACACGCCGCTTTTCTTTATCACCATTAGGTCGTGGGCACAAAATCATTGGAAATGAAAGCTTCCTCATTAAAATATAAAAGTTAGAAAACAAAAACGTTATCGGCGAACAATCACACAGAGCAGGCTAACCAGGAGCGTAGAATCGCTCCAAAGTAAGCGTTAGTCTCTTGATGGAAAGATGACTAGACCGGAGTTTGGGATAATCCGACCATGTGCAACATGTAGGTCATGGTGAGTAATAGACTGCATGCAAAAGGAGCTCCCACAAAGCTGTTTGGCAACCGGTTGACATAAAACCAACATACAAGCACCACAAGTTTATCAACCGGATAAACGATGAAAAGTGTGGTAATTTGCGCCAGTTCTACGCAGTGCAAGCTAAACCGGGAGCTTGACAAATTCACTGTAGTGTTCCTTTAAAGCCCCCATTGAAACAGCGCGTGATCGGGCTGCCGCGACCACCCGCATAGAATAACCATTGCGTAATCAATCAGTGTGTTCCACGATCCTCAATCTCGCCGCCGTAAATCACCACGACATTTATTCTGCAGCCGCAAGGAAGCTCATTTTTAGTGCATGGGCGACTGCCGCAGCGACAATGAACGCAAATTATTTCGATGTTGACCCTGCGCATATAGTTACTGTCTACAGGCGTTTTCTGATAGCGGGCGACTTTGCTGCTCATACTCCTACAGTGTCTAGTGGTGCCTAGCTGCTGCAGCACCAGCTTCCTCGGGATCAGGTCAGTTGATCCCATTGTGCCTCGGGTCGCGCTCCCTGCTACCCCGGAAGTTATTCCTCGATAGGCAAACTGTCAGATGTGTTCCCCTCCAGCGGAAGGGCTGCAGTGAGGCAGCAACACGTGGATTCCACTGACACCCTCAGTCTTTAGTCGCATTCCTGGTGAAAAGTAAGAGTACTGGGAGTTAGAAGGCACCCCCGCCCGCCCCCCAAGGTTAAAAGCGTAGGTTTTACCCCAATGAGTATGGTGACAATACAGAACCCAAATAGAAATTTATAATATGATGACGTTTCATTTTTAAAGAAAACACAAGCAGATGGGCGATTTACATGAACATGCATATATTCCTAGCAGTTGCACTACTTCTTACGGGTATTCCAGAACTTCAGTGGAACAGCCGTTATATTTCTTCTCTGCCTTCTGGTTCCTCAATAAAATTCCGTTGTAATCCCCTACAACATAACCTGGCTTTCTACTATTCATTCCTTCTTTATCTAAGGTTCAGGGTGCTTTTGTTTCCGCCGGCTACCTAGGGACGGGAGGGGGCAGCGGGAAGGAAGAAGGACAGGTACTTCCTACTGGTTTCCCTAAAGGTTTGCCACCATCAGCGCATGCATTTTGTTTTCTCTATGCACAGTGACATTCTCGCAATCGACTTCGCCCTAGTAGAGGGTGGGTGTTTTTGGAAGTCTGCTTCGTATACATCGCGACCTCGACTGCGCCAGCGGCGGCTGATTTTACGGTTGGTAAGAATTAAGTGAAAATTGCAGGGGAACTTCGTTACATCATACCGACTGTGGATCACATTGACTGTTTGTGGCAGACTTTCAAAAGAGTGCTCTTGCCATTACTAGGTCTCCTATCAAGGCAAGTGAAAGCGACCTGAAAAAGGTAGATAAAACACTTGATAAACACGTTTGAGCCCAAACAATCCATGCCCCGTTCAAGAAATTTAGTGTAACATCTCACTATTGAAACATAAGATCTGTTTGCTAGGTACTCTGTGATATATTGTGCAACGCCTACTCGCCATATCCTTTTGTATGATCAGTAGTGAGGTACATTGCTTCATCAATATGACTCTGCACGCCATCTCAACCTTTGAGACCTGCCTTTTATTTCCTACTCCGTGTAATGGCTATCGCCTAAAGGATCTCTTGTATATTACAAAATGCGGCCACTCAAGAAATTTTTTGCGTTTCTAAGCTTGAGGAGAAGGAGTGCAATTCGTGTGAATTATGGTTCGATGATAGACTATCGCCGATGAAGGCACCCTGGCAAGATTCAGAGTGTTGAGAAAATGAGAGAAATTTTAGTTATTTTCATACTGTGTTTAAGCAAACTGTTAAATCTGCAAAAGAGGTTATTAACACAGTGTTTTCTTTTCAATCTTTACTTTTTTGGTAAGGAGCCATTCTGTAATTCGCGCGTGCTCTTTGCTTTCTTGCGATTCAGAAAGGCGGTGTTGGCTCATCAGGCTTTGGTTCATTTATACACACGCCAACCGTACTAAAAATCATTTTGGAACACTTGGCTTATAGACCTGCAATGTCTTTTCACATGTCTTTTTGTAATACATCTCGACCCTTGTAATGCATCTGGAACTTGTCTCTTGTAATGCAAACCTCGAGGTTTGCATTACAAACCCTGCAAACTTTGACAAGGTAACGACTGGTGAGCTACAGGACGTGGTTCAGGGTGACTCCATCTCGGCACCAACTCCAAACCATACTACTGTCCTCATCAGCAAGTTGACTTTACAGCGGAACTGTTTATTTGGGAAACGTTTTAGGGGTTCTTCATTCCGCTCGGATCCTGACCCGGAAATTCCTAGAGAAGCGGGAGAGGCCAGGCTAAGAAGTGTGAGGAAAACGTGGCAAGGGGGCATGAAGACCACGAGCGGGTTGTTGAGAGTGCGCAACTCAAGAAAAAACTGGCACACCTTGTATTAGTGGTGCAAAGCTGGAGCATCACCAGAGCTGGCGGCCGCTGTCTATTTCTCGGAGACCCTGCGGTTTCACCTCCCATGGACTTCATTTCGAATCTCCGTTTTAAGTGAAGTCGAGGATGTTGGCAGGCATTCCTTATTCCAGAACCAAATCACTTCAGAACTCCCTGCCAACGATTCCGTGGTTTTTATTATCTTCAAAAATCTAACCGAGAAACGCGATTTACTCACGCCTCTGCTATAAGCCTAGGGCTTGATCATGGTTAATTGATGTAATCGTGATGTTCTTTGACAAGCGTTTTTAGCACGAAACCTAACTGGAAATCTTGAGATTGGTTTTTTTCTGCTTCGGTTGTC
This sequence comes from Haemaphysalis longicornis, assembly GCA_013339765.2. Taxonomy (NCBI): domain Eukaryota; kingdom Metazoa; phylum Arthropoda; class Arachnida; order Ixodida; family Ixodidae; genus Haemaphysalis; species Haemaphysalis longicornis. The sequence continues at coordinate 93,999,027 of CM023456.1, forward strand.
GTAGCTGTCTTGGCGGCTTTCCGTGGCCAAAGCCTGAGAGCGTGTCGTACCCTGCCCAACACGTTACACAGAGTTGAGAATCACGTAAAGTTTTTTTTTTTCATTTTGAAAGAACTTACTAGAGGGCTCGTGCTTCTCCATGAAATTTAAAACCCAAACGTAAAGAAAGGTCGGCGTACGTGGAGAGTGGGCGAATGAAATCTCTGGCATTTGGCTTGCAGTCATTCACCTCGAGGCGAAGTGGCTTTTTATTAACTAATAATTTAGACGGAAACATTGCCGGTAAAGCGAGAAATGTGGCATTGACGAACAGCTTACGCTCTTTCCTTATTGAACAAATATTCAGGAACCCAACTCCTCTGCCTGGTAGTGCTGCCAGTGTAGCGTGGAGAAATCATTGTAATGCCTGATTCACAGCATTATTGCACTGGATCTGGATATTTAGCACCTTTCCGCAATTCTGACATCGCTTTCTTCATTCATGCATTGACCATGCGTTATCGGAAGAATCTCGCTGGCTTTGAGCGCATTTAAAAGTACCCTGAAGGGCGTTTTCAGCACACTAAATGAACTAGCGAATCGTTAGATTGGGTTGTCAACGTCCGCTGTGCCAAGTATTACTCTGTTACGTGCAGCGTAAGCTCACACTTTTGTTGCAAAGTATATCGCCCTTTTCTCACCCTTCCCTGCGTTTTTTGGACGCCGCATTGTCACATGTCTACGTCATCTATTCCCAGATGTTCGTCATGAGGTAGACATCCTGGTATTGGGCGGCTTTTTCACGCACTTCCGGCAAAGAGATGTGTCGTCTGCTCAGCGTCGGCTCACCGGCTGATCTGCCAGTGGAGTGCCGGAGTGCTTGGACATTTTACGACAAAGAAACAAGTGTAAACAAACCCATGACCGTTTGTATTGAATGACGGCCTTAACACGACATCATATTATCTTACGTGAGTACGTGCCATTAAGAAAGCGTTGAAGTCCGGTGGCAGTTCTTTTGTGAATCGCAGAGAACGCCCTGAGCCGAATGCCGACGCATACATTTCATTCAACTTACAAAACAATCCAGAGATGCGTTTCGAACGAACACAACGTCACAACATGCGTTTCAAGTCTGAACCGCGATTGACAGACGATCGGTCTTCCTCCTCCTGCAACTTCGTAAATTTGGCACTCACCTCGCGCGGGTTTGCGGGGAAGAACAGCAAGCACCTAAGTTAACTCTGGCGCGCAACCGAGAAGGCTTTTAGCCAGGCACACTGCACACATCATTCCCATACGAGGTTGAGTCGTACGTCACTCGAGAAAGATAATACAGACCATGGGAAGCACTATCCACCCGCAGAAGTACAACGTCGCATTTCATCGCGAAAATAAACGCGTCCACAACACAGGAGGCGACGCACACACACACACGCACACACACACACACAGCTTTTGTCGCTGTCTTGCTTAGGTGCAAGCTTCGTTCGGACAGTCAGCGATGTTCTGGCGATACACAGCTGCGTGAGGGCGACGTGCTAACGACTTGACGTATTTAAAAACACAGGAGCAAAGAACTTGGTTCATCGGAAGCAAAAATCTTTCCTCCATCTCGCGCTACTTGGCGCCGTGTTGCGGCATCACGTAGCCATGCTATTTGGCTGCTAATAAAGAGTTATTGCTTTTGTTGCTTTTGCATGCACTAAAAGCAGCGTTTGTTGCTTTTTCATGCACTAAACGCTATTTTTTCGCGTTCCGCTACGTAAGCACCGCGAGGGGAGTTTAGTAGAGCGTCTCATCAGTTTTGCGTAGCGACCGCTAATGCATACGGCGCCATCTGTCGAATGTTTTGTGGAATGACTCGCCAGCTGATCTGCTAGCGGAGTGACGGAGTGCTTGGACATTTTACTTTTACGACTATCCCAAACAAGTGGAAGAAACGGTTTCCCGACAGTTTTGAATGCAACACCATAGGTGCAGCTTGTCAGAACACGGGTGCTCGCCGCCGAGTGCGGCGCTGGTTTGCTTCGCGCCTTCCCGTTCATCGCCACTGATAAAGCGATCTGATCCGGCGCGTTTTGTGCACGGGTTTCTGTGTCGTTTTAAAATGTTTTTTTTTTGTCACATGCCGCCCGGTAGAAATTACCACCGCCGCAAAATAAGACCCGGCACCAGCGGGCCACATGTGAGACTGAATTTTGGAAAAACAGTGCACGGTGCATCAAAGGGAACGTGCGCACGATTCTCCCCGTGCGGCTGCGAGTTCGCCACGATAAAAAGTCACGTGTCGCCGATAGCAACTGCAGCAACGTACACCGCGAAAGGGCAAGGCCAGGCGGCACACATGTGGCCAGGTCTTTCGTCGTTTTTCCAGCCTTGAGCGGAGGGATCCGTGTCCATCGGGTCAACAAAGATGAAAAGGCCGAAGAAAGCGCTTGCCCGTAGCAGACGGTAGTTTGAGCAGGCAATAGCGGAAAGTACGTCACCGCTGAGGAGCACAGCATCATGGGAGGGAAGGCTCGCGCGATCGACAACAGCGAAGAAAAATTCAAAGGAGGAGGAAATACAACCCTACGATGATGCGCGGGTTTGATTTACTATTTCTCAGGTAATACTCATCGCTTAACGGAATTCTTGCAGGAGGAGATTGCTAGTACATTGCTTTAGTTGGTGCATGCACATCTATGCATCGGCGGAAGTAATTTCAGTACCCCTTTAACGGCAGGACCAACTCTTCTTAAATATGTAAAAACAGCGCTAAAATGAAGTGCGAGTAGATAGCACGGCCGCATATTTCTAAAAATATTGCCTTATCTGAATTCCCGAAGTCGGCTGAGGGACAATAACCTCAAATAAGATTTCAAAACATTTCGCAAAATCAAGTACAAGTGTACCGCGCAGAAGCATAATGCTGGAAAACATTTAATACCTGAATTCCCAGGTCGGCTGAGGGAGAATTGTCTGAAATAAATGAAGGAAAGGAGACAGAGAAAGTCAATAGCAAAAAATGCTCGCAGGCTAAAATTGCACGTCTTATAAAGCTTTTTGAGAGCTGTTTAAAATCCACCCCCCAACTACGTAATCTGCAGAAACAAGAAAAATGCGAAATGGATAGTTCTTTGAGAGGAAAGACTAATTATAAATACAAACAAAAGAACCCTATTTACTGAGCTTGGTGCACAAGGAAGACGGTATGAACGGTTGCTTTCCCGCATTTTTCTCGATTATCATCCTACGCATGTAGTTTTTTTTTTGTAAAACAGAACTCCGGAGCAATTTGTTTTGCGGTCTTCGCTCAACATACATATTACTGTTTGGAAGCCCACACCACGCGTTTGTTATCCCCGTTCAGTAGGGGACCCAAAATCCTTGCAAAAAATTACCCTCATTAGCATATAAAATGGTGACGTGGAAACTGCTCCTTCCTGGCGCAAAATTTCACCAACCGCGCTAATTGGTGTGTAGAATTGTTCATAAGTAAGAGAAAATATTCTAAAGCCAGGGCCATCCCTCGGTCTTCCCGTTAATGCCAAAAAACAGCTTGAGTTATGAAGAGTAACTGGGCAAAAAGGAACTCCAAAGTAGACCATTTTAAAAAGTGGTCGACAGGGACGGAGCATGCGTGGATGTGTTGATAAAGGCTGTAACATGTTCTGCATCGAAGATATAAATTTGCGGTGCGGTTTGTCTGATGCCGTGTTGCCGATCATTGCTCCCGGTTATGTCCTACCACGAGGCTCTATGCCACCACCTTGTGAAATTCACCCGAAGCGAAATTCTCGTAGTGATTAGGTGAGAGTTTGAAATTTACTTGAGCACCATAACTTCAAAATTCTGGTTAGTGACAATGTAAATATTGAATATCAAGTTTTTTTCCTATATCACAAATGTTTTGCCCTATCTACACTCGAATACCTCACACAGAATTATGAAGACCTTGTGTGCGCCTGGACAACTCGAGGCATATATGCTGTTCTGAAGACTAAGGATTCATATTACAACATATGAAAAAAGGGTATTACCGCAAGCAGTTTAACAATCACAAGAGCAATCCAGTTTGGAATGACGAGAGGATCAACAAATCTGCATTACATAAAACTGGTTACACTAAACACAGACACTAAACCACTATGGACGATAAACAAGGACGTAATTGGAATAAATCGACAAAATATATCTCCCCGCTATTTGCTAACAGCCGTAATGATTACTTAATCATGGTTAATTGATAATTATTCGGCATTACAAGCACAGCTAACTACTTTGCCTGTACCGAAATGCGGCTGTCAGAAACTTCTGTTTTGAAATATCTATTGAAGACGTAAGGTCTCTTGCCAGTAGGAGGGGGTAAATAGAGCAGGTGGTCTTGGTGGCATCCAGTAGAGCGTAATAAAGAAACTATTGTTACCATTGTGCCTCTACTTACGCCACCTTTTCCATCACTTTTAAAATAGCTCCTACCCTGATATACTCAAAGTTGCATATGTGAACCGCGCATATAAAGATGGAATCGTAACAAAGGAGATATTTGCAGGCCTATATCAGCACTTAGTACGGTGGACCTTTTCTAAACGCTGATTAGGCAGCAGGTAAAAATATCAAATAGAAATAATTTTAATCACCTTAGTAGCACTGCTTTGTGGACAGTAGACCGTCGACTACGGGTGTATAGCTTTATTAAAAGCGTTAACTACTTGATGCACCAAAATATCATAGCTACCGTTGTTTTCCCGGAATTTAGCAGGCATTTGACACGGTTTATCACCCAATCATGATGCAGAAATTACAAAGTTATGGCATTACTAAGAGCTCACTTAAATTCTTTCATAGATATTTATTTACTTGAAAACAAGGGTACTTAGTAAGCATTGCATATAAGACGTTAAACAATTACCTTCCGGATTAGCACAGGATTGGTTATGGGTCCGGTACAATTTTCACTTACCTAAACGATCGTCACAGGCTTCGCTGTTGTTCATGACTAATATGCAGGTGACGCCGTTAATATTGTTTCTAGAGCATCTCCTCCGGTATTTAAAGCCACACTGATAGGTGAACTGAAAAAATTGTCTTCCTGGTTTTTTGCAAAGTGCTTAACACACTATGCAAATAAACCAAAGTATGTCAGATTTATATTCAAGTACAGGACCGCCGAAAAATTATTGTACACTTACTTTTGCTGGCCTGGTATTACAGCCAGTGCCGTATTTCAATTGCGTAGGAGTTATTATGAGTTATTTTTATGGAGACAAGGAATTGATAACGTATGTAAAAACATCCTCGGCATGCCTCGCGCTTTTAAGACGAGATTTATTTGCATACGATGTATGACGCTCCCTCTACAATGCTTTTTTAAACTTCCCTCTTGATCAACACTACCAGAAACACCAGTTCTCCATTTGCGTTAGTCTTCTTTGCATTACCTTGTCATAATACAAAGCAAGTATCTTGTTGCTATTTCAACCTTCCCAAACGTAACAAAGTATATGGTGAACGGCTGACCGGGTTCAGTGGAGTTGAAATATGGGACGAGCTACGGATAGAGGTGAACATAAATAATAATTTAAAATAAAAAAAAAAAAGGCGTTTCAAGTCGAAAATTCCCCTCTCTCTCCTGTGTTTATTTGTTTCGTGTCTGTCTTTTTGGATTTATTGTTTGTATCTTGTGAACAGCTACAATTCGAGATGTACTATATGTAGTCTTGTATGCATCTCAATTTTTCTTCAGGCCTCCACGCTCTGTGGCTGAATTGATTGTACTTTTCATTTTGAACTGGCCACTAGGCTTTGGTGCTATCGATCAAAAGAGTTGTGTACTTAATCTAATTTTATGGAATAACGTTTTGCAAAAAAAAAGCTTCGAATTTACGGAGTTGTTAAGGTGAAAGACGTGCAGGGACCGAAGATACCAACCAGAAATTTTGTGAGGCGCTCAAGTCAATGTTTGTCACACTTGCTGAAATATATTAAGCAACCAGCGCCTTGACGCTACATTAGGAATACATTCCTTGGCTGAACCAGTTGGGATTACCTGGACTACTTTATTAAAGAAATGCTACCCACATGACCATTCCCTTTCTATTTCAAGTCTTTGATACGCGCCAAGTAAATGACATGGCATTAATTACTGAAATACTCTTAGCTGTTGAAACCACATTTTTATACCATGTTCCGCATTTTCTGTTCTAGTAATGCTTCAAGGGCATATACAGTAGCTTCCCGCTGTACGTTCCTCACTGTTGCGTTTTCCTAGCTGTTACGTTGCTTGTCATCGGTCCCGGCATACCTCCCATAGGATATAAACGTATTGCGAACCCGCAGTGGACGTTGCAACTGTGGGCCCGTCCCCGTATGATGCGTGGCCACCTGACACTCCGAAGCCGCTTGGGCACCGCCATTTTGGCTTTTGATGAGTCTTGGTGAGGCTTTGTTACTGAACTGGATACAAGAAGCCGCAAGCTAGTTGGAGAGGTGTGTCACTAGATGGCCATCCGTCGAAAGGGCTGGCACCATATTCACTGTGCTTCCAACACAATTTTCACTCCGGAACGCCGGAAATGCGCCATTTAGCACCGCAGGACTGTCGCGATGGTGCCGTGCAGCGTTTATAAATTAGGTCATTTGGCAATGAGCGCGGCCTTCCAGCACCGCGGCGCGGGCCGGTGTTGCCGCCGACCAGGCGGTGGTGTTGCGGTAGAGTTGAGATCAATCTCGGCACGTCGTCTGCTGCTCCGTCCTTGCCACTCTCGGCGCTTTCTACACCACCCATACCGTCACTTGCGCCGGTTTTTCACCCCCGTCATTTCGGCAGGACGCAACACTCCCTGTGGGTGGGTTTTTTCATGACTTTGGCGTCTTTGTTTCGCAGGTGCTCACGTATGTTAGGGAAATACGGGGCACCACGCTCCCTCAGGGTCCACCTGCCTCACGGTATCCTTAGTTTGACCGTTCACAATGTGTTCGCAACAGTTGACGTGTCTGAAGGCTCACAATGAATGTCAAATCCCCTATGGTTTTGACTTAACCTTGAGGTTTTTCCGCGGAATCGCGCCTTTCCGCCACCGAAGCAATCCCGAACGGCGCCCTGCGCGCAGCACGTCAACAATGGAAACTGAAACGCAAATAGACGGACAAAGAAAGGGGACAACAGGACGAGCGCTATACCACCAAAATGGATTTGTTGCAGTTTAGCGCTCGTCCTGTTTTCCCCTTTCTTGTCCGTGCTAATTTGCGCTTTCAGTTTACATTATGCATCACCAAAGGCCAAACCATGACCCTTTGCACGTCACAAAAAGGAAAGCGACTTCAGAGATCATCTAAAATATGTATGCACGATGACAGCACAGACTTAATACGTTAATACAGACGTCGAAGCAACAATGGAGCTCTAGATAGGGGGTGATTTTACGACTTTACCTAAACGCCAGCCCATTTTCGTGGCTTTCCTCACTCGTACTTTTTCCCGGCTGTTGGTTTTTTCCCAGCCGGTGGAAGAACGCATTAAGGGGTGATACTGTATTTCGTTTATAAGCGTTGTAGCAAGCTAACCTAATTTATTTATTCATTGGCTCTAAATAAATACACGTACAATGCACGTATGATATGCAGCCAATTAACCACTTTTATGACACCCTTATGCTCGTGCGAGGGAGAGTGGGCTATCAACAGCGTGTGGAAACGTTTATGGTTTTTAGAAATATTCACTTTGATAGCTGTGCGCCTCACTCTTGAGTAACGTGAATAAATCACGTGTCAGTCACAAACATTTGCAGGCCTACGTGGCTTGGTGGCGGCGTTACTGTTCCGAATTAAGAAATATGATTTATTTTCCCGTGGAGGGATTTTCAACTTTGGCCGATTTCTTTAGCGACACAAAAAATCGCCGTGGGCATATTCAGCAATGGTGGAGGGAGAAAAATTAGCATGGTCCTGGTCCGCAAATCAAGTCAAAATACAGAAGAATCCACACTTTTACACGTCGACTTCCAATAAACTACCAATCATGTTAAACTGATTCAGAGGTAAAACCGTTCATAGAAGCGGGATGAATTCTTTACCGGCTATCAGACGTGGCAGGCGTAGCGGATCTCTGTACTGTTCTAGGCACACCCGGGTGCCGGTGAGGCGTTTATTCGCCCATACCTTGCATACTCAAAAGGACTTGAATCCATCCGAGGGTCTGGATAGCTGAGCTGTTGCGGCTGCCGCCTGTGCTTCCGTGTGTAAAGTGTAATGACAAGAAAGTCTAATGAATGGGTTAATGACTCAGTGGTTGAGACCACTTCCCTTGAACGTTAACGTCGGCCCGCTTGTGTTTCGAATGGAGATTCTAGATGATGGCGTTTCAATTCCACAGTTGCTGAAGACAATGGCATGCGCCAATATTGGTTGCCTGAAGACACTGGCATAGCGCCAATATAGGTAGACCAAACATTCTAGGCACGGTATACATCAGAGATAGGGCCATGCTGCTTCATTTTAGTGTTCAGTCCGGATACAACAGGTGCTTTCTATATCAAACAGCTCAGTCCGCGAACATCCCGATCGTCCGTATTATCTCAGGAAGAAGTGTGTCAGAAATTGTACAGAAGCTAGGGTACTCGCCTGTTTAGGCTTTAAGCCCCCATTGGAAACGGCGGGTGATCAGGCTGTCGCGGCCACCCGCATAGAATAATCAATGCGTAATCAATCAGTGCGTTCCACCATCCTCAATCTCTCCGCCGTAAATCACCACGACATTTATTCTGCAGCCGCAAGGAAGCTCATTTTCAGTGCATGTGGCGAATGCAGCAGCGACAATGAACGCAAATTCTTTCGATGTTGACCCTGCGCATATAGTTACTGTCTAAGGCGTTTTCTGATAGCGGGCGACTTTGCTGCTCATACTCCTACAGTGTCTAGTGGTGCCTAGCTGCTGCAGCACCAGCTTCCTCGGGATCAGGTCAGTTGATCCCAGTGCGGCCTCGGGTCACGCACCCTGCTACCCCGGAGGTTATTCCTCGATAGGCAAACGGTCAGATGTGTTCCCCTCCAGCGGAAGGGCTGCAGTGAGGCAGCAACAGGTGGATTACACTGACACCCTCAGTCGTTAATCGCATCCCTGGTGAGAATTCAGAGTACGGGAGTTAGAAGGTCACCCCGCCCGCCCCCCAAGGTTAAAAGCGTAGGTTTTACCCAATGAGTATGGTGACAATACAGCACCCAACAAAAATTTAATTATGATGACGTTTCATTTAAAGAAAACACAAGCAGATGGGCGATTTACATGAACATGCATAGATTCATGCAGTTGCACTACTTATTACGGGTATTCCAGAACTTCAGTGGAACAGCCGTTATATTCCTCTGTACCTTCTGGTCTCAATTGCCTCGTGGCTCAATATAACTCCGGCGTAATCCCCACAATAAAACCCGCATTCTCTCAGTCCTTAAAGCAATGCTTTGTAGCTCTACCAGCCAAATGTTCTTCCGTGGCATGCAGGACAACAAACTTAAAGCATAGGAGACTGCGGTGGGAGGGAGAAAGGCGGAGGGTTTCACTCACGGAGCACACAAGAGATGGCGCGGGGAATTTGCCCAGAGTTCCAGGCGCGGGAGCGCCTGCTCGTCGGTGGCGTTGTCCGGGTACGACTTTGTCACCTGCTTGATTTTTCCTTGCCTGCTTGAACAATTCCTTGATTTTTGAGATCTTCAGAATGAGATCCCAGAACCTAAATTTGATCGCGCTTCTGCTGTAAGGCTAGGGCTTGATCATGCTTACCTGTATGATAGTGGGAGTCGCCGCGTTCTTTGACAGGCGGTTTTAGCACGAAGCCTAGCAGGAAATGTTAAGATTGGTTTCTCCTGCTACTCCTGTTGGCGCTTTCTTGGCGGCTTTCCGTGGCCAAAGGGCTTCAAAGGGTGTCGTACCCGGCGAACACGTTCTGTAGAGTTGCGCATGACTTATACAGTGGAACCCCGATAATAGGACTTTCAGGGGACCGCCAGTAAGCGTCGTATGACCGGGGTGTCGTACGACCGGGTACGGGTAAATGCCGGAATAGCAGACGGTATCACGGGACATGTGGGCTAAGACCTTAATAAAACTTCTATTTTATCGCGTTCTCGCATGATTTGCTAATCTTTAGCTGCAAACATAAGTTGAAAAAGCAACGCCTTTGTTTTGCCCCCTTCTTTCTCCATGGCGTGCAGCTAGCCCGCCACCCAAGCGCCACGCGCTACGCGACACCCGTGGCGTCCGCCGCGGTTGATAGCCCCCGGGTGCCGCAAGCCCCGCGCCTTGCGCGCGCGAGATAAGCGACGTGGTTGAGCAATTCAGATGGAAAAAGGTGAGTGTGAGTTTTCCAAAACCAACCGAAACGAACGATAGCACAAAGCGGAGATAAACAAAACATGGCATTGCCGCACATGGTAGAGACACCGCTTGAACGGTCCCGTGCCGTCGGTATTGGGTCACTGGTGCTCAACACACAGCTATTTTAAATGCAGAGCATTTCTTTAACTCGCACTGTCACCCGTCGTCCCTCGGCGTTGTTCGCTCTCAACAACAGGTGCGGGCGCGCATGCGCGTGCTCCGGCGCTGAAAGAGGCGTTGCAGCAGCAGGTGCTACCTCCTCTTCCTCTTACTGCGCGCGCTAAGGCAGCGGCGAAGCGTCAGCGTCGAGCGGCCGATCCCGAGCGTCGAGAACGAGAGGCCGCCGCCAGTCGTAAGCGTCGAGCTGCGGATCCATCGAATGGAGAGCGAGACACGGCTTCGAAACGTCAGCGGCGAGCGGCGGACCCCGCGTTACGAGAACGAGATGCCGCGGTCGGCCTTGTTGACGTAGTCCACGACGTACGCCACGCACGCGTAGTGGTCGAGGTGATCTGCAGGTCCATGTTGGAGTCGAGAACCCTTCCGATCCACGGGTTGAACGCGTTCACGCGCTTCTCGGCGGGGGTCCTCGCGTGAAGCACGCACGGACGCGACGCGCCAGCCCGCAGAATCTCCGAGTACTCCTCCCCGGACCGCACGTCGAAGGCGCGCAGGAACTCGTCCAAGCTCGCAAACTCCCCGTGCTCCAACGCCTCGTGCATTTCGTCGTACTTGGCCTTCAAGCGCCGTCGACGCACCCGTACGACAACAACAACTACAACTACCACCGCCAACTACCACAATCTACGCCACGTGACCACCCCAATGCTCTGCATTTACTCGTGTCCCTCGCGCGGGGGCATGCGACGGGGCACTTTTTTTGTTTCCCGAAAGACCAAAGCAGCGCGAAATAGATAACATGATTCACAATTCGCCAGAAACCGTGTTGCGGTGAAAATTACAGCGTGGTTTTGCTACAGTGACTTGCTGCGGCGGCCAGCGAGTGACCCAAAAACAGCACTGCCAACGGGAATGTGTTCCATCTTTGCGGTGGACGCGCGTGAATTAAGGCACTCTAACAAAAGAAAAGGCGGAGTGAATATAGTGCTAGAGTAACAACGCGGCTACAGTGAACTAGTTCACTGTAACGCGACGTTGAAATACCCTGATAAGCAGAGAGCACAGATATAGGGAGGAAGAGCGCCGTAAAACGAAGAAACTTGAAGCGAATAGCACTGCGGGGAAATTAGCTGTTCGGTCAATGCCGTAGGGTTGCGTCAGATGTGTTTTCTCGTTCGTCGGCGGCTCGACGGGAGCTTCAAATTCGCGGTCCGCTTGCCACCTGAACTTCAACATCTCGCGGTTGACGCGTTCGCGAACTGCTGTCACGTGGGGCCGTCGCAAGTTAACTCCCGCTCACGAGTACCTGACTGATTGCTTGCGTATGTTCAATAAGTGGTGTGGCCTGCGGACCTGTGCACATCAAGCAGTGTCAAACGGGGTTGAGAATAAAGGAGGATGGGAAGAGTCGGCGCAGCGTTGTAAAATATGGGAAAAGCCCCGGTTTATCCGCGCCAGGGTCCGTCGTATGAAGCGGACCGCATGCACCTCAGCGTGATATCATCGGGGTTCTTCTTGCATTATTTCTATTGGGAGTTTGCCGAAGCCGGGGTGATTCGTCGTAAGAAGCGGGTCTCGTCATAAGTCCGGTCGGCGTATCAGTGGGGTTCCACTGCAGTTTTTTTTTATTTTAAAATCACTTACCCAAGCGACCTCGTACTTCTCCATAAAATTTCATAATTCCAAGTGTAAACAGAGGGCAGCGTACACTCGAGAGCGGGTGAGTGAAATGCCGTGGCACACATTTATCTCGCGGCGAAGTCGTTTTTATTAAAATATAATCCCTAAGAAAACGTCGCCGCTCAACAAGAAAGTTGTGACTGACGAACGGTTTACGTTGTTTCCTTATTGAACCCTATAGGGAGGAACCCGACTCCTCTGCCTTCACCATACAGGATAACATACCATCGCGAGATCAGGAGCTGCCAGTGTAGCGTGGAGATATCATTCTAATGCCTGATCCACAGCAGTATTCACTGCTTTCGGAGATTTTTGCCCCTTTCCACAATACGGGCATCTGTATCGTCATCAATACAATTACCACGAGTTATCGGACGAATACTTGGTGGCTTCGACGCACTTTCAACGGCAGAAGGAACCCCGCAAAGATTTCAAAATGATTCGCAAAATAAGGTACGAGTGGACAGCACAGAAGCATAATGCTAGAAAAAGTGCCATACCTGAATGCCCAGGGTAGATTAAGGCAAGATTATCTGAAATTAATAAAGGAAAACAGATTGTGAACGTCAAAAGAAAAAAACTATCGCGCTCTAAAACTGCACATCATATAAAACCTTCTAAGAGCTGTTTAACATACCCCCCCCCCCCCCGCCCTCTATATTACCTGCAGCAACAGGAAAAGTGCGGAATAGACAGTTGTTTGAGACGAAACCGTACTTTTAAATCAAAAGAAAACCTCTGTTTACTATTTTTGCTATACAATTCAGATGGTAGGTTCGTTGGTTTCCTGCTTTTCTCTCGATTATCATTCGATGCATGTAGTTTTACTGCAAAAACAAAACTCCGCGGTAATTTTTTTTCGCGATCTTCACTGCAAATACTTTTTATTGTTTCGAAGGCCACACCACGCCTTTGTTTATCACAGTTAAATCGTGGGCACAAAGTTCTTGAAATAAAACCTCCCTCCTTACAAAGTAAACGGTCACGAGAAAAGATTCTCAGGTCACAACATTCTGCGAATAAAAAAATAGGCGTTTAGAATTGTTCATAAGCGTAAATCTCCTGAGACCATGGCCACTGCATCAGACTTCGCTGTGATGTCAGCAAAACGAAAGCTTATGTTACGGAGAGTAAGTGTACAAAAAGGAGCTCTCACGTAGATGGCTTTAAAAACTTGTCGGCATTATTGCAACATGCGAGGAAAATATGTTGATAACGGCTGTAACATGTTCTGCAAACTAGATATGAATTGGCGATGCTGTGTGCGCGATCTCGTTGTTCCGTTATCATTGTCCAACGTTTATGTGCTTTCACGAGCCTGTATGATACCACCTTGACAGAGTCACCGTAAACGATCTTAACGTATTGGTTAGATCAAGGTTTGAAATTTATGAGAGGAAAATAACTTAGAAAACCAGCTTTGGGACGATGTAAACATTGAATCTGAAAATTTTGTTTCGTGTATCACAAAGGTTCTTGCCCAATCTACATGCGAATAGCTTACACAAAACTATGAAGACCTTGTGTGTTCCTAGATAACTAGAGCCATATTTGCTGTATTGAAGTCTTAAGATTTATACTACAGCATATGAAAAACCGAAAATGAGTATTACCGCAAACAGTTTAATAAACGTAAAAACAAGTCAGTTTGCAATGACGAGAGGATGACGAAAAAAGGCACATGGGCGACTCGCTTGATAGAACTACTTGCAATTGGTTAACTGAACGTTGCAAAGGCTTGTGATAACGTTCCGCAGCTCATTTTTTAATAAAAGGTCGCTTGCTGTTCTTCGGCTCAGAAAACGCCGGAAGGGGAGACCCAACAGTAGGCAAACGGAGGCTTTGAACGAATAGCGTACCAGTTACACCAAAATCAAAGGTCAACAAAATAAAACCAAGACATGAACATGCTCAACTGAGCTTTCAATGCTTGTATGTGGGTTAGTTGGATGAAGCAAAGAAACATGCTAAAAACAGCGCAACGAGAGACACGACGCAAAGACAGAAAGGCACAGGACTAGCGCTGGACCACGACTAGTCCTGTGTTTTTCTTCCTTTGCGTCCTGTCTATAGCTGGTCTGCTTTAAGTTGTTGGGACTGGGCACCCCAAATTATCACCGATGATGGAATCAGCCATCCCGACGCTGTCACCACTGTTGCCACTTTTCCTTGCTCCGTGCGCTACCGACGGGGCGCTGAGCAGAGCGATGAAGTTCTGGAGCCGACGAAAACTTGAAGCAACATTTATACTCAGTGTACAAGGAACAGAGTTACATGGCTCGCACAAAGCCGACAGCACCTCTCAACTCGGTGCCTCCGTAAAGTGCCTCCGTTAAGTGCCTCCAGATAAGTGCCTCCGGACGGGTTTTTATACCCCCGAAAGTCCGTTGCGGCCCCGAGAAGTTTAAATTGGTCTAATCAGGACTCTCGCTGGCTGAAGTTTAAAATCCAATGAATGGAGCCGAAGCTGTTGCGTCAGCCGAGCTGTCCCGATGGGGAAAAGGAAGGCACGCTGTCGCCGTCTCAGCGAAGCTGCCTCCAGGCAATTAGCAGGCTGTAGGTTGCCGGTCGTTCAGCCGATACAGCTGTAGGTTGCCGGTGGTTCGGCCGAGCCGCCGCGACGGAAAAGGGAGAGGCGACTCTGCGGCGGGGCAAGTTTGGGCCTGTCGGCCGCGGGCGGATTGGTCTGGTTTGGACGAGGCGTGAATCGGCCCGCTGTCAGCGTGCCGCCCGGAATTTGGGCCGGGCGCTCTCGCCGCCTAACAAAGTGCAGAACACTTCAGGGGCTCGCCTTGTCGTCGTAGCTCGCTCTCCGGACCCACGTAAAGCCACGCGGCGTTCTGTCGTATACATACAGCGGCTGTTGTCACGGCGTAAACCAGTGGCTTCGAAAGTCAAACGGTTTATATAGTCACAAGCGTTTGAAACTCTTGAAGCGCTGGCGCTTGTCCTACATTGCCCGGTTGTTTGCGGAAAAAAAACTAGCAGTGGCTTAGCTCGGCTATGCCAGGATATACGTAGCATGAGCCGTACTCCAGCCATACTCCAATTGGATAAGTGGAATACAATACAATCTAATTTTATCCAATACAATCCAAATCCAATCCAATCAAATCCAATGCTCCTGGCGTTTGCGCAGTAAGGCTCTTCAAGGTCCACGCAAAACTGCTCAACCTTGGCCACTGTAGCTTACGCTCAAAAACTGCAGGTACATTTAGGGCAAAATATACGTAATTAACCGGCAGCACACACGTTCATTTAGTCAGGAACGCTGGTTGGGTAGGGTTTTACGATAGCAAGCGAAAAAAAGTGGCGTTGCAACGGCGGCACGGGCGGAAGAAAAGAAAGCACAAAAAAGGTCGGGACTCCCGTTGGTGCTGTTCCAGGCAGGGGTGCGCGCGAGCATTGAGGAGGCGGGAAATTGGAATTGCATTGTGTGGTAGCAATGAGCGCATAACGGCTCTACAGCCCATTATGTCAAATCACTGCTCTGCATTTCCGGTAGGGTTCACGTTGAGTGGAACGGCTTTAAATTTATTATATTGTTTCTGAGATTTCGCTTTGCATTTCAAAGGTTGACTGAGCTGAGCCGCTGCCCTTTTTTGTGCAACGTAGGCAAGCGGAGTCTCCTGACGCTGTATTTCTGCAGCAGCACGCTTAACTTGTCCCGCGTACGCCCGTCCAAAACCTCAATGCACTTGTACCGCAAAAGTCGAGCTTGAGTCGACAAGGGAACGGCTTTACCCAGAACTCGTGGTGGGCACATGTCAAATACGGCTCATAAATTTTCACCCGGAAATGAAAGTGTTACAAGAGTTGACCGAAGCTTTGAGTGTTGGGCGCACTTGCTTTAACCACTCGTCCAGCATCTGGGCATCCTCCTTACTCCCCCCAGTCCCAGAGGGCTATGGCTCTTGTTAAAGTCTTTCTGGTCGTTTTGTGGCTCGTCATGCAATGGCTGTAGCTATCGTAACTAACGTGTTCTGAAAGAGAAAATGCCGAAAATTGTGAACACAGCTACAATACTGTAGTGAAATACTTGCGGGCTGAATCAGCGTCTTTCGGATCTCGGCCGCTTGGATCAGATATTACTTCCCTGCGATAGCAATCTTTCGCCATTAAGTCCGGAGGTAATCAACTGGTTTTGCATCAAAGAGCGTTCTTCGGGTATTGCAAAACGAGCTAACCATCCTAAAACGCGATGATCAACTACGTCATATCCCGAATTAACATGTCTGCGCTGCCGTGCGATGAGCTGGCTTGTCAATTACAATCATTGGCGCCCTCATGTTGTCGAGTGCTGCCAGATAAATATTTTATGGAAAGCATCACCCGCTCCAGACAAGCGCCCTGAATTTTGACATGGTTATTTTAACGCGCTCCACCGTTTTTCGGTGGTAGTAAAAGGACCATAAAAGGGCGGATGCTTTTTCACAGCGCTCAGCAGCTCGCATGCTGGAAGTAAACACTGCATTACACGTTTTTAGGGCACTGTGTCTGCGCCCTTGACAATTGTGGTATCGCATCGGCTTGCTTAATGACTTCGACAAGAGACTATATTTAACTGCAAAGCAGTCATAAAAACCGTCAAGCGCTACTGTGGATCACATCCTAAGTTCTTTTTAACAATGCACAATACGCTGCTAGTATTCAACAGCTTTTACAACCACGAAAAAGGTGTCAGTTAATTTTGTGTTATCATGTGAGGACCTCGTACGGACAATGTCGACAATTCTGGCGGCCTTTACTACGTACCTGATGTTGCAAAAGAAGGAACTGCCCGGCTGATTCACAATTGAAAATCTTTAACCCTATGTAGAGGAGAGTTGAAAGAACAGCTTACCATGCGCTAACAACTGAGGAAACTTGAGGTAGTAGAAAAGTGCATTGTGGTGTTAGAGAAACATAATCGACATGGCCGAACACGCATGCTTTTGGCCGAAGCCGGACGCCGCAATGCCACCAATCGCAGTATCACAATTTTCTGTTGCAGTCGTTTGACTCGGAGTCACGTTCGTTTCCTTACTTCAGACCTCTGTTTCCAAATAAAATATATACCCTATATTCTTTTTGATTTTATCCTAAATCTCGCACTCTAGGTAGGTGTATTTTGGTGTAAGAGTAGTTTTTAGGGCATGGAAGAAAATGATTCATGCACTATATAACCAACACAGAGGGAGCTTTCGCTGTGAAGGGCCGACTAACTGACCGACGGATGAGAGTGCGTGTAGTCGCAGAGAGGCTCACATGACCGAAGGGTTTCCCTCACTCACAGTTGTTTCTTTCATGTTGTGTGCACGAGCAATTTTGACATACGATACAGCTACTCAAGCTATGCGAAGTAGCTATCCTTGCTAGCAAATATCGGATGAGGCAGAATTTTAGGACTGCAGTTTTACGGAACTGGAGGCTTTATTTACTGGCAACGTTCTGGGGCACAAAAACGTGCAATCCATTTCTCGTTACAACCAATTTATCCCTAGTTATATACGAATTAAAAAGTTCGCGTACAATCGTATTCATTGATAACATTAATTTTATTATCTCAGAATCTAATACCTTGGTTATGCGATTGTGGAAATAGGCGTTCAGACCACTGCCCTCTAAAATTTTGAACGGAATTCAAGTGCAGCGGGTCGGATTAGGGAACACAGCAACAACCAGTGGGCGATTGAGCAGTTTGCTTTCGTCGAAGTATATGGCATTGAGTAGAGCTGATGATATAAAGAGATGGGAAGCAAATCACTTTGTTTTATTTTACGGTGTGTAATTTGATAGTGACAAATGCCCACATATTTAGAAACAGCTGACCATCTGTTTTAGCAGCACTCAAAAGAAGACAATGTGTGCTTTGTACGTGTAAGCACATTGTGATAAACAAAAAAATAATTTTTTTACAAAACGTACTTGGTAAGTTGGTTTAGCACTGTTTGTTTTTACTTTCCTGATAGCGCATGTGATTGGTCTCAAATCTGCAACGGCCCTTTCTGAATTCAGCTGATTTTAATCGCCACAAATGTGCTTGGAATCTACAGTGTACGATTTATTCCACATTATGAAAATATAAAAATAGTCGTGGGATTAGCATCACTGCTTTGTAGAATATTCATCTGTTATAATGACCCTCGGGGCAGTCCTCTCGCACCAGGCAACCATGCAAGTACGTGCTAGAGTTCTTCTTGACTAACGTAGTATATGGTGGTACTTACGTCCGCCTTCATCAGTAGTAAAGGTAGGATCGAAAATGCAGTTCGAAGTAAGCAACAGCGTGAAAAGTACGGTGGCTATAATTGCAGCACCCAGCATGTTTTCAGTGTGTACCTTTGTATTGTTCTTAGTTATCTGGAAGAAAAAGCTGCTTGTTAACATCAGAACCCTAAAAGAGTCCACAAAAAAGAATTTTCAAGTTACGCACAAACGCTTACAATTATTCTATGCATAAAACTCTTGTCTTACATATTGTCAAATTACCTAGTATTCGTTTGTATTTGTATTCATAATTATTCATAGCCCACTGCCCTCCTATTGGTCTTGCTCGTGTTCGTACTCACCCGAAGGAACCCGCCAGTCTGTTATACTGATGTTTGCTTATAGAACAACTACAGCTCACTGCAACATACACTTGGTGATTCTTTA
Organism: Haemaphysalis longicornis; assembly: GCA_013339765.2. Lineage (NCBI taxonomy): Eukaryota > Metazoa > Arthropoda > Arachnida > Ixodida > Ixodidae > Haemaphysalis > Haemaphysalis longicornis. Next base: position 94,017,799 of record CM023456.1, read on the forward strand.
ACGCGTTTGCGTTTCACTCAATCTCAATCATTTATTTTATTTCATTTGTTTACTCTGTGGCCCCGCACGGGGCACATTCAGTAATCTTGGTGACGGTATTGGCGACGACCACGGACCCAGAGCCCCCAAACATGAGCTCTAACCAACCGTGGCGATGTTGTGTTGTGAAGGGCAGAAACCACAAACGTTGGGCGTTGGAGCAAGGTGAAGCTCCGGCGGATGGGGGCCCCAGCTGCGGAGTATTCGTCAGGAAGCATCCAGGCTACCGGCTTATGGTCATTTCCTGGTAGAATGGGATCCGAGTGTTGCAAGGGAGAACCCGGTACCTCTTCAGCTCTTCAGATGGTGAGGTGACGAAGGAAGGCCCTGTCCCTTATTTATACTATGCTATATGGTATTTTCAATCGCCCCTACAAATGATCAGGTCCTAAAAAGGCCCGCACCGATGTAACTTTCAAACCGCAACCGACCATTTACCTCCGAAGTAACAACTTTCCTCGCTTCCTCGTGGTGCAATCTGTGGATAAAAAAAAACCCTTAAGTGAAAGTCAGCTTTCGTCGTAGCAAATTTTATCGAGAGTTTTGCAGGAAAGAAGTACAAGGCACAAAAAACTTACGTCTGGAGATGTGCTCATTGAAGTTGCCACAAAGTGCAGGCAAATATGTTCCTGAAACAAACGAGAATCATTGATCTAGAAATGCCATTCACTCCTCATAGAACCCTAAACTCTTCTCAAGGCGTCATCCCCATACTCGATCTCATCAATGAAATAGAAACTGACATCCTAGAAGGACTGCGTGACCAAGGGGTCACAGCAGTCCGGCGCCAGCACAATAAGGCGCGCTACAATAATGAATTCAAAACAAAGCACAAATCTCTGCTTTTGATAGAACCTCTCTACCGGAAGCCGTGACGGCAGGTTTCCTCTGATGTCTCACGCGCCCGTATGTGCCAAATCCACGTGGCTGCTTCAAATGCACGTGGTATGGGCATGGTACGAACTCCTGCCGCTGTAGATTAAAATGTGCGAAGTGTGGGCAAAACGGACCATCCTACAGACAACTGCGATGCTAACAACTTCACTTGTCCCAATTGCCATGGACCTCATGCCGTGTTTTCACGATCATGTGAAAAGTTCAAACAAAATAAAAAAATAATCACTTTGAGGTCAATGAGAACGTCAGTTTCCAGAAGCCCGGAAGAGGTTCGCACTCTTCAGGTCTGGAAGGTACGCAGACGCTGCTCGCCGGGGGTGGAGCGGCGCCTGGTTTCGGCAGGGACGCAATACAGCTCAGCTGACTTGTCCCGCTGCCGCCTCCCGCGACCCCCCCCCCCCCCACGAGGGTCCCTGTAGCAGTCACCCCTTTCACCACGCCATTTTCTGGACCGGCGGTGGTTGAGGGGGTCACTCATGCTGATGGGAGTGTAGTCACTCCTGTTCCTGCCTCAAAGGTCAAGACCACACCCGAGAGCCCTGAGGAAATGAACACGGAGGAAACCGCGCTCTCCTCTCTCCAACCTCCGCCCCACCCACCTGTCCTGCCTGGGGCGCCCACGAGGCCCAAGATCGGGAGCCCTCGGCACAGCGGTGGCTGAAGAGCGAGCGCCCGAAACGGTGCTCCATCCAGGTCCAGAGAGCCCAGTATGTCGGGCACAACCAGGACAGCTGGAGATGAGATGGACGTCCCGCCATACCTGCCTGCATCGCAGCGCAAGGAACGGACTCCGACGTCGAAGCCAACGCATGGCCTCAAAAGCCTTCAGAGGGTACAAGCGCCGAGAGAAACACACAAATACACACACCACACACAATTTTCAGTAGCTCTTAAATGGGTACCATTGGAAGACAAAATACCATCCAATGGAACTGCAGAGACCTCCTTAAAAATCTTGATGATGAGCAGGAGTTACTGCATGCCGGCCAAACAAGTGTCATGTGCTTACAAGAAACACATTTAAATAGAAAACATACCAACTTCCTCAACAATTATCTGGTTTTCAGAAAGGACAGGGATGCGTCCCCAACATCTTCTGCTGGTGTGGCCATACTCGTCCAAAAATCCTTAGCATGTCCTCCAGTCACTCTGAGCACTGTCCTTGAGGCTATTGCTATCCGAACAATAATTTTTAACAGGCTGTAATAATATGCTCCATATACATCCCTCCTGGTTATCGGCTAACAAGTTCAGGTTTTGAAACACTGATGGATCAGTTGCCTGAACCATACATATGGTTAGGTGACCTGAATGCACACAACTCACTCCGGGGCTCTTCTCGCACAGATGCACGGGGTCGCCGTATTTAACGGTTCTTAACATCATGAGGAACATGCCTATTTAACAAAAAACAGCCTACATACCATACCAGTTGCTGTAGTCTATTAGGGCACCTGCTATAAAAAAATCACCCATGTAGTTGGATCATAAACAACATCTCATCCGATCCGTTGTTTGCAGCACGGCCATCGATACCCGCTCCTTTCTCAACCCGAGTGAGAGCCCTCGCCGAGGAACTAGGGATTTCATTTGAGGAGAGCATGAAGTCTTCTACTGCTTACCTCATTTCGCCTTGGGAGAGGTCAGCAATTTGGCGTGATTTTTCTTTTAAACGTATTGACAAACAAAATGCGCCCAGAGAACTTATACTACAGCACTTTCTTCAGTTACAACACAAATACCCGCACACCGCCTTTTAACCGATGTTTCGAAGTCTTCTTCCGCCGTCGCATGTGCTGCACATGGCCCCAACGTTTCTAGCGAAAAGAAATTACACAGAAATAGCAGCATTTTTACGGCAGAAGCACATGGTATTTTATTAGCATTACAACACATTACAAAAACCTGAACGGAACACTCCAATATATTTACAGACTCACTAAGTGGGGTAACAGCCGTACTTGCCTCAAACCTACAAAAAACAGTGTCCTAAAGCATCTAATCAAAACTGTATCCTCTCCTGATCACTCACAACTAAAATATTTGTTTGCTGGGTTCCGGGTCACAGTGGCATTCTGGAGAACAGAATTGCTGACCAGAGTGCCGCTATGGCTGCAGTCCACGATAGCATAAATGTACCGTGTGTTCCCTACCTCGACCTGAAGCCCCTGGTACGAACAGCTTCGCGCAAATGTTGGCAGGAAGCATGAGCATGGGACACACTAACAGAAGCATGGGACAAAACTCCACACTATACAGCGACACTTAGGTAGATACATAAAAACAAACAAGTGAGACACACGGAAGTAGTCTAGCCAGGCTACGGATAGGCCACATTTATTTAACACATTCACACTTGTTCACTGGGTCTTCGAGACCCCTGTACGGCAGGTGTGGAGAGGGCCTATCCGCAGTTCACATACTAATCACATGCAAGACACTCCACACCACGCCACACGACGCAAACACTTTCCAGAAATCTACAGATGACAAATCCCACTCCACCCATCGCACTTCTTAGGCGATGAACCAATGTTTTCTGTCAAACGTGTTTTTAAGTATCTATCAGAAGTTAACTTTCTGAATCTCACTTCGCATCATGCATAATCACAACCTGGCCCTCTACACCAGCAATCTCCATTGTATTTATTTGTTTTTACCTTTGTTGCTATTCAATTTTAGTATTCAGTTTTATTCTGTGGTAGTTAACCGTTGTTTTTTGGCGCTCTTGGCGCTAGTTGGCCTTTCACCATTAAAATGCAACCGTCATCGTTTACTCTCAGGGTTGCCCGTCGCGTCAGCCAAGGGCTAAGGTGTTGGGCTGCTTAGCCCAAGGACGCGGTTTCTATTACCGGCCATGGCGGCCGCTTTCCTGATGAATGCAAACAGTGAAAACGTACGGTGACGTGTTTTGAGTTTTGGGCGCGCGTTAAAGATGCTCTTGTGGTCACAATTCATTTGGACCCTTACCGTACGAAGCGTGTAATTGCGTGTGTAGCGTCGGGGCGTAGCATCTCACAATAATCGATCGATTACTCTCATGGCTTGAGGCAATAGACAGAGGGGCACAGAGGAAATCTTACAAAAACGACGTTACAACAGCTAGTAAGTTGCAGGAAATGCTCGGAGACTAAGGACATGAAGTGCGGAGTGTCACTGATAGAAACTACGGAGGTTGGTAGGTGATTCTACTGCAAGCTAGTCTTCGGAACGAACAAAAAACATGAGGTAAGACAGAGGTTAGTTCGGTAGTTTGACGCAGCTACTATGAGCCGAACATCAGTTCGTTGTGGCACACACGTGGGAACTGAAAACGGGAGAGTTCTAAGGTTTCACCGGCGCAAAGTATTTTATAAATAGTGTAAATTTGGGTTGCCATATGCATGATTGCAAGAACCGGTAGTTCTAATGTTTTTTTATCTTAGGGACACCGGTTGCGCCGTGTTTATCACAAGCAATAACACGAGCAGCCCGATTTTGAATGGCTTCAGAGGTTGAGACAAGCTTAGCGGAACGCGGATTTCATTCAGCTGAGGCGTATTCGGTGTTTGGACGCACAATGGTTTTGCAGAGCTGCAGTTTTCATAACATGGGAGCTCGAGAAAAGGTGAGTCGGGGAGATGCCAGGATGTGGTTCACACTGTTAGTAATAATTTTTTGTGTGTGGGCCACTAAAGGTTGTCTGAAATATTAACGGCAAGGTGTTAATAGGTGGGTACCGAAAAACATGTGGAGCAGTTAAGACTAATAATGGCAGCGGTGTTTCTAGTCGTTCGTGTTACCGTCGTACACTTGCACTTCTCCACGTTAAGCTTCATTTGCCTGGTGCGGCACCCAGCGTAACTTGCGTAAGGATCGGTTAGAAGTTTGTTATGATGGCAAGGTTCAGATACTTACCATTATATGAAACAATCTGAATCGAAAAGGAGTATTTATGAGCCTATGTTATAAGGGACATCAATATTATAAACTAGGACGCAAAGAGGTTCCAGTACTAATGCCCGAGGGACCAACTCGCCAAACCCTCTACCATATAATGCTTTGTTTCTGATGCTCTTGGCCCTTTTATCTGTTTTCTTGTGCATGTTAGTAACCTGGATCACCTACGGTGCACTTTCTTGGCTCAAAAAAAACAATGAGAAGGCCGGATTGAATATCCTCATCCGCAAGCCTACAAGGCTGCCACAGGAATCTCCAATAAGACGCCGACAAAAAAATTGCTTCAGCTTCTGTGGTACTGTGGGTGCCGATATGGCCGTACGGCTGACCCTACATTTATTTGCATACGAGTTTCGGTAGCAGCAGAAGCCCCGCGAGTCGGGGAGCGCCCGTGGAATACGGCCGAGCAGCGCCGAAGCCTGGGTGTTCTCTGGTGCGTGGCTCGTCCTGCCTGTCGAGGCCACGCGCTGGTGACGCTGGCACAGCGGTCCATGGGATGATAGTGGGCGCGCGCTGTCGATACGAAGTGCCGCTACAGGGCCCCCCCCCTAGCGCGGAGCGCGACAAAAGAAAAGAAGAACATGAACAACTAACTAGCAAGAAAAGCTATGTACAGGGTGTGTCCGTGGTCAGAGTTCCTTAAGTAGTCCAAGTGAATTAAAAGGGATCTAAATCATAGAGTCATTCTGGTCAGTCCCGAAATAGCATCCGCTGACAGTCCAATTCGAGTCATGAGGGCTTCCTGTGCACATTATACCTCCGGTGGCCTGGGTTGGGAGTGGAGTACCGGACGGGCTTGAGCAAGAATTGGCTGGTCCGATGGCAGGCTGTCGCGGGTGTCACATTAATGTAGGTGATGGGACGGGTCTGGAAAAGCGGGCGTAGTAAGTGTAGCGCCCCACGACGTGAGTGTGCCCGTCTATTAGCAGCACGCCTTAGCTTTCCAAGTGGAAGTTCAGGGGATAGAGCAGGGCCTAGGATGTATGAGTGTGCTTGACGCGAAATCTGGAGGTGACGCCGAGGAGGTCCGCTGTATGCGCGTGGTGGGGATGTCCCCAAAAGTAGGCGACGACTCAGACAGAACCGATGACGGGTCCAGCGCAGGCA
>CM023456.1:94023880-94175857 GCA_013339765.2 Haemaphysalis longicornis
GTCTCCTTTACTTGGCTAGTTGTGATATCGTAGTAGAATGTTTTTTTTTCCCGATTAGTAGTTTCTGTAACGCAGTTTAAAAGGGACGTTGTTCTGGCGCGCAAATCGGAGCAGCTCTTTACGTATTTAACGTGTAGCACTGCAAAAGCCCTCACCAACGCTGAGGGGCGTATCTTTAAGTTTGACGCCTTTAGTTGACACCGTCTTCTTCGTTTTGGAATTCGTTAGTTTAACAAGTATTGGACGGTTTTTGTTATCTTGAGGCTTTCTGATGCGGTGCGCTCTTTCTATTTCTTAAGGCTCAAGAGTTACTTAGAGGTACTGGCTACAAATATCGGTGATACGTTTTTCACTGTCGTTCCACGAGGTTCTTTGCTTCTTTGCCTTCAGGTGTTCTCGCGCTAGTGTAGTGGTAACGGAAGCAGTTTCATCGCCCCGGAATTGACTGGTTGCCGCCGCAACCGCTGCACGCTCGACATGCCGTGAGGGGACGAGTTGGGCCGCCGAAGACAGGCCAGCGGGTGCCAGGGACAGCACAAAGTCCGATCTTGGCAGTGTGTTCCTGCGGAAATAGGACGCCACTGAGGCCCCCAAGGAGCTGACCTAGCGTGCTTCCGAAGGATCAAAGAGAACCTCTATTGCCCTTCCAGTAAAGAAATATTTTCTGCCACCTTGTTCTTTAGGATTATTCTCTAGTTGTAAATTCTGGCAGATTCGTTGATATATATGGTGAAATTCTGGATAGTTTCTGTCGGTGAAGTTATGAGAATAAGAGTTCTCAGTGGGATGGTCATGTTCCGCACTTTTTGTGGAGGTTATTCTACCACGACATTTGTCTCAGCCATGCCCACACCATTGGCACTTGGAACACCTCCTTTTGTTTGTCATGTACCGGCAGTCAGAACAATATACCGTAAACTTCCGAGCAAACGCCCGCCCGGTTTAGTGGTAAAATATACAATTTACTAAAAGACCCCAAGGATCTCCCACTCTTTGCTCTAGCTTCGACGCCTTCAAATCTCAGGAAACTCCCATTGAGAATACATCTCGCGTGGGCGAACACCGCCGAAATATCTATGTTGAAGTAAAAAGACACAACCTTTCGGTATTCACTGCAATAGAAGGAGGAAGGGATAGAATAAGGGATCAGGAGCGGGGAATACGTGCCCAGGTTAGATACAGGTACCACAGAAAAAAAAGAAAGAAAGATGTCTGTACCCGGTCATCTATATGCCTGCTACATAATTTGCCAGCCACACTCGCATCCATCTACGACCATGCAAAGTACTTATACAGTTGAGAAAAACGTGGAAGTTGTTTGGTGGCACAAGAAGAACGGCGACAACGTAAGCAAAACGGCTAGACATTTCCAGTTGGACAGCAAACCTGTTCGCGAATGTAACAATTACCCGTCTGTATTCAAGCAGTGCCATACGAAAAAGAAACTTTAGATAGTACTGAGCGATATACGGTCAGTGTTCATGGAAGAGCTTGAGGAAGCACTCATGGGCTTCTTCGATACCGAGAGGGCAGCGTGGCGCGCGGAAAGCAACCGTCTCCTCCAAGAACACGCACGCAAGCTGGTGGTTCAAATGAACATGGGCATTTCGAGGCTTCTAAACATTACCTGGCACGCTAGAAAGCCCGCTGTAACGCTTTGATGCATATGAGAACAAACGAAAGCGAGAAGTTGCCGGCCGATTACGCTGCGGCAATTTCAGTCTTCCTGGAAGCTTGGGGAAGTCTGCGCTTGGAGCACCGTTATCTCAACTTTACTATCGCGAACATGGATCAAACAATGGTAACCATGGACTTGCCAACGAAAAGGACAATTACGTTGCCGGTGAATCCAACATTCTTATTGTGAACAAACGATGCCCTCGCCTTGGACCGGACACTTGCTCTCAGTGCAACAGCTGAAGGCAAGAAACTCCCGGCCCGCGTCCTGCTGAAGAAACCGACGGGCCAAATTCCTCCCACGGCCCTGCTCGCAGTTCTAATTCCACATATTGTAGTCTTGATGTTTGCAATCGCCACTTTTTTTCCGAATCAGTGTAAACGATTTTTGAAAAAAAAACTAGCATATATTGCCCAGGGCGCAATGTGGTGCAGGAAACCAAAGGGGAAGTGACGCCCGCTCCGTGTGCTTTGTGGACGTCTGAAAACAAATTTGTGTGTGTTCATCATTATTGCAGATCAGATCCAGATATATCAAACTCCGCTGATACACACACCGAGGCAGAGAAGTCGGGAAACGCTGTAAGCAGTATACAGATAGCATGAAGCTCTATCAAGTCTGGTGCATCTAGTACAATAGCGCCGCTCTACGACTGCTGCGGAGACTGTGTTTTCACGTATTTCTAGGTTTCCAGTGTAGAGTGAGCTGCATGTGATAGTACCTTTTGTGGTTTGCTGTAAATCCATCCGTGTTTGTGGATTCCGGGGCACGTGTGCTGTTCGTATTGTCGCCTTGCGGGGAGTTCTTACTGAAACTGCATGTCGGCTCCTTTCAGATGACTTGCGAGCGACGTGTTTAAAAATGGAAGGATGACGGCAACGGTCTTGCTCGTGAGCGTGCGAAGGCTGTGGTATGCTAAATAAGATGATGTTAGGCGGCTGCTCATCGACAACCAGGCACCAATACACCAGACCTAGGCAGCCTGGCAGTCCTTCGATGAGAAGCATACCGATATTTTGGGCATTCCTGGTGGGTGTACATCTTCCAGACAGCAGGCGCATGTGAATGAAACCATTCAAAATTTCGCCAGGGGATCGTTGGTCGTCATTTAGGCGAGAAGGAACTGTTACCGCCAATGGAATCTCAAAGAAACGTCGCGCCCAAACGTCATTACCTTTGTGTTGGAGGCCTGAGAGTCTCTGTCTGAAAATACCGTTTTGGAATCCCGTAATTGGTGCGGAATCTCCAGGAGCCTTGACTGTTGTGAAGACGGCGAGTTGTACCAGCGCCGGGCCTCCGAGAGCGCCGAATCGGTGAGGGGACGTGGAGCTCAGGAGAGAATGGTGGGCGAAGCCCTACAGCTCGAGTTAGACTTTGACAGCGACACATCGTTCGGTTGCTTACGCCACAATGAGTGAACCGATTAAACTCGAATCCTCTGTTTATGAATCGACGCTGTCGGTCTTTTTCATTGCGCCCTTCACCCGAAAGTTCGCCCACCTCTTTTTTTACTTCATATTTCCGTAGTTATATTCGGCGGTATTCCCACATTTTTGTAGTTTTTCGCGCCTAACCCGAAAGATTGCCGACGCCGTATTTTTCACTTCATATCTCTGTACTCTGTTGGGTGTTCTTTCGGAACTGTGGGTAAATTCGGAACCGTGAGTAAATAATGAATGTTGGAAGTGCGGACTGCAATAGGTCAAGATCCTGTGTTTTCTAGGAATTTCCCATTCATTCTAGTACTTGTGGTGCGGCTTTCGGCCTTAACACCCTCATCCTTCATGACTTCCAGCTGGTGGGAATCTGATCTACTTAGCAGGCTTAGCCCAGAGAACACATCATGAGAGCTAATGATGCTTTTAGAAGGTGTGGCCCTGAATTCAAGTTGGAGCATCCCGAAGTGTCTGAAGAAGTCCATGGATTTTTGATAACTATCTTAACATTGCATTTCCTGGTCCTGAGGTTTTTAATTTGTCAAATTTTGTTTATCAAGCTTTTTATAAATTTTGAAACATAAAATACCGACTGTGAGGCAAGGTGTCTTGCTGTGTCAACTAATTCGATCAAACGAAAACCCGAATAGCGGTCTGGCCTGGGGAAGCTATAGGTGGAAGTGAAGAAAGCCGCACCCTGGTGTGGCCCCTTTTCAGGGACACATTATGTTGCTTAGGGAGGGGGTTGAATATTATACTGCATAAAAATGGATGGAATTGGCAATGCATGACTCACTGCATAGTACCCTGGTATCGAGCGATGTCCCGAGCTTGATGCCGGGTAGACAGACAGCGGGAATTTGAAGGAACTTAACAACGGCTCCACCAGCCATGGTTTCAGGATTCCCTCCCTTAACTTGCCAACCTCATGCCACATTATGTCAGAGATTGAGTTTAGAGCCCGGGGTCCCTGGTGTCGTAACTCACCGCACCATGGTTACGCCATGTTACCAGTGCCGCGAATGCTAAATCGCAAATTACGAACTATTGTGTCTCGACTCTTGCACACGTTTAGTGGTAGGGGCGAGAAGAATATAAGTGGTAGAAAAGAGATGTAGGTAATGAACAAAATGAGTTCCTCTGAGACGTCTGTGCGTACAAAAAACATCGTGCGCTTGTATAGAATTCCTATTCAACCAGGTTCCAACTGGGGCTTGGCCACAATTTCGAAAGACGATAGTTTTTATTGTGCTACATAAGCTCGAAAAAGTAGCACATTTCTTGTGGTAAAATGCAGGTTCAATCGGTTTTCCTGAGACGAATGAAAAAATGGTACAGCTTTAGAAATCAGTCAATCAAGCGCTTTCTATCAGCATACAGCGCCCAAGCACTGCGATCGCGGGAAAATTGCGTCCAGTTGAATTGAACACAACTTCACTGCATTCATCATGGTAGTTGTGAAAGTGCAGGTAGAGAACAGGACGTTGGGAGGGGACGACGAGGTAGTGTTACGTGGCAGGTAGGGCAGAAGCCGCAACGTTCGCTTCTATTTTCATCCAAGCGAGCTGATATGCGTTCAAGTTTTTTTCCCTCCCACAGAGCGATCGTAAGAAACACAGCTTAACCAAGCTACTTCCCCAAAATGAGAATGCACTCAAAAATGTGAAATCTTTCTATCCTTTCCGGCTTTGTGCCGATTTCACATCTTAGCCTTTTTCCCTTCGTGAAGGGGTGCACATTTCACTATCGCGCTAAGCCTCCTACATGTTTGTTAGTAAAAAAAACCCAAATATTTTTGAGTATTTGGGGACGGGTTGTCATGATCATCACCATCACCAGCAGCGTACTCATGCCCACTGCAGTTCGAAGGCCTCAGCCTCAAAGTTTCGTTGTAAGCAAAACATAATGCTATATTTCAAAGGACTCAACACCTATTGTAAAATATCTTCCTCCGCAAATTTGTTATCACACGCATTTTACCGCAAATAAACACTAGCTGTAAAATCTCTTCGCTAATCAAAATCTCAAAACTATTTCTGGATATTTGAATGGGTTACCTAAAACAGCCAAAAGCACTTCGATGTCTGAACGGGCATGAAATATAAACTGGATGTCATGGAAAATATTTTTGCTGCCTTTTTCGTTCAGGTTGGGAGGTATTATTAAATATTGCCGTATTTTCTAAAGGAGAATGGGAACATACTCCCAACCAGCAGTTGATATCACCTTTTAGGCCTTCATTGTCGAGAGTTGGTACTCGAAAAGATTCGTTTATTCATTTTGCGGCGCCATAGGACGACATCCTTAAAATTCTTTGAGTTACCATGCATAAGGAGAGTTTGTCAGGAAAAACCATTGTTATAGATCAACCGACCGAAAGTGTACTGTGAACGCGTATGATACGACACCACGACCTGGGCATGGACGACCGTTTCTAGGTACCTGGTCATGTATTATGGGAAATCTCGCGTATTTCATCCTCGACGCAAGTTCACACAACACGACCATCCCAACCTCCTTTGCAATACGTCATATGACAGGATGGGGGTTCGGAATCAGCTGAATGAACCTACTGGTTCAGCTGTTTTTCAGGTGGCTTAGCAAATGAGTAAAAGGAACCAATTTACACTGAAATGCAAATTCGAGTTTCGTGGGTTGGTCAGGAGAAAGGCCAGAAGCAACTTTTTAAATTTTTTGTCGACATCATATATAAGCACGAAGCATTCCGATAGCTCAACAGGTGAGCGGGGTAATTCAGAATATCCGAAAACACAGTATTCTCCTTTACCATTCTAGAGGTTAAATTTCTGAAACTTCAGGCTTAGTGAGCCACTATGCTATCATATTATGCACTTCGAGAATTTCAAGTCTTGAGGTCGAGCAATTCGAGCTGGACGTTGAATAATCAGAACACCGGTCAGCCGCGCACAAGTCTTTACATGTATATATTGGAAGACGACCTACAATAGCATTGACAAGAATCCGTTCCAAAGCTTGCGGGGGTGAACCGTACCAAAAATACCATAATCTCCTTCCTGAGGACTGCTGGAACGACAGTTTAGCCCATCTGGTTCCTTGAGGGTACTTTAACGGAACACTGAAGTTAATTGATCAAACTATTGTTCCTGCTTGCTTTGGTCAGACTGGTAAACACACTTTTTATCGGTTATCCGGTCGATAAGGTAGTAAATAATTTAAAATGGGGTAGAAGGAAAACTACGCCCTCCTCCACGCTACCCTCGCCATAACCCTTCTGAGTGGCGTACATCTGACGCTAAACGCATTTCTTTCAAGTGCTCCTGGGTTTGCCACATTTCCCGCTACTCCCCGAAACAGCTGCGCCGACTGTTGCCCTTGGGTAACCACCGTTTGGCTATTCCGATGACCTGCAGCGCAAGGTTTCTTCCTTTACTTAGCCCCCTCCTGATCAATGGTCAGTCCCAACACAATATTCAACCGATCGCCATCGCCCCGGCGCCACCAGAACCGATCACCGCAAACTTGCCACCCATTCCCAATGCTCGAGCGCACTTCACCCCCTTCGGAAAGCTACGGAAGGAGGCTCACGGTAATCACGCTGCATACCCGGCCAGCAGCAGAATTACTAAGATCAAGGCTGCAGGGTACTCGAATAGGCAATGTTAAAACACCTTTCTGCAAAGCTTGCAACCAGAGAAGGTCGAAAAAACTGGAAAACGCCGCTGCCTAAGCTTTGGCTATGCAGGCCCTTTAGATTTGTACATGGTAAAAGTAAGGTAATTCATTCAATTAGAAATTGCGGGTTTAACCTACAAAACAGATCCGCGGCAAGTGGGATTCCGTTTAGGAAGAATTGGTTATTTTAATGAAAGCACACATTTCGACATTTTCCCGCTGGCATGGGGAAAGTACCGGGAACTATTACTCTGCAAATATTTTTCAGGTGAATGGTTCATTTTTCTAATAAATTACAGCTCGTCAAATGGAGTAAAAATGGAAGGGACCTCACGCCGAAGGTGTAGGAATTTTATTTCGTATATTAACAATTCCAACTCAAAATGCAAATCACGTTCTTATCCGCGACCCACCCAAAGCTCCAGACCGATAATAGGGTTAAAACAACGAGAAAAAGGGTCGAAAAAACCACATTATTGCTAGTGGAGCAGGAGGCCGGAGGCTGTCGCACAACACGGGCCCTTGACAACACAAAGGATAAGGACCTTTTCCAGGCCTGACGAGCACGCAGTCGGGTCTCCCAGCTCTACATCTGTAATGACACATAGAAAGTAACAAGGTAATGCTCGCCTCTTTATCGGTCAACATCAAAGTAAACGTTGCAAGGATAACCCCTTCGCAGAAGTGTTGTTAGCTAGGCTAGTTGGTACTGTTTCATGATGAACGACAGTGCAAAAACTGGTCAAGCGCACGAAAGGGCAGGACACAAGCACCGCTTGTTTGTGTCCTCCGCTTTTGTGTGTTCGTACCTTTTCGGAGCTGTTATTTTTCTAAGATAACAATATCTTGCTATCACTTGCTGCCCCTCTGGTCTCATCGCAGTTGACATCAGTGATCATTTACCTGTTTTTGTGCATTGAAAAAGAGCTTGCACTTCAGCGTACTGCACAAGTACGGTGACAGTTGATTACCCAGAGTCGGCTTGAAACATTTTGGGATCGCATTGCTGTGAGTGACTGGACCCATGTTCTAAACGAATACTGCTGGTCGGGCATTCGCTGTGTTTCTTGAGCTGTTTGCGCCAATACACACTGATAGTTTTCCTTTTATTGATATAAGGCCATCTAAGAAAGCGCGCAGGCCGTGGATGACGCCTCAGCTCCTTAGGCTGATGAAAAAAAGCATAAGCTTTTCGCAGCCTTCAATAAAACTAAGCAGCAAGAGTTATTCAACCATTAATAATCTCTGCGAAATCGCTTGAATACGGAAATTAGGTCAGCCAAGGTAGCATATTATAATTATTTGTTCGATGAAGAACTGTGAGGTACTCCTAAAGAAAAATGGAGACGTTTATATAATCTTTTGAAAAAGACTACCCAACATAAAAACTTGACAAGCCTTACTGTTGATGGCAATGAGCTCACGGGGTCAACCCTGCCCACAACATTTAACAAGTTTTTTTCTGAATTTTCTTGTAGTGATTACAATTAGGGAATATTTTAGTTCTTGGGAACCGGGTTAAGCGAATCAATGTTCCTCGAACCAACCGATGAGAGGGAAGTCTGCGCTGTTTGTCAAACTTTAAAGAATACCACATCTCTTGATTCAGGCAACATCCAGAGTAGACCGGTTAAGTATATTCTACCAGAAATAACGCCCTGCTTAACGTACATATTTAATACCGCGCTCACTACAGCAGAGTTTCCTGTCGATATGCAGGTAACCCGACTGGCGGTAATCTACAAAAAAGGCGACCAGAATGACCTAGGAAACTATAATCCCCCTATTCTCCAGGCCCCCCATTCTCCCATCTTTCTCCAAAGGCTTGGAACGAATAATTCATCCCCGTCTCCAAATGTTTTTCGGAAACATTCAGTAATAAACGACTGCCAGTATGGGCTTACTGAATATAGATCAACCGAACATGCCTTATTAGACCAGAAAGAATATATAGTAGATAATTTTGAACTGCCTCTACGAACTCTGGGTGTATTCATCGATTTTAGCAAGATTTTGATACGTTTAATCACGACGTTCTTTTTGCTAAACTGGAACATTATGGCGTTCGCGGACATGCTCTTAATCTTATTAAATCATATCTGGGCTCTCGATTTCATTATGTTGCTTCTAACTACTGCTCTTCTGATCCTGTTCAAATCAAATTTGGTGTGACCCAGTGCAGTCTACTTGGGCCTTTATTATTCAATGTCTATATAAATGACATGTGCAAAGAAAGCAATCTAGCAAAATACGTTATTTATGCGGACGATACCAGCCTATTCTTCTCCTCTAACGATATCACACACTTAATTACCACAGCAAACAGTCTTAAACCTATTAGATCAGTGGTCGCGCGTAAATTCATTGAGCATAAACAAAGAGAAAACTAAGGCTATGATATTTCACGCGAAAGGCATGTCAATACAATGTCTGGACCCACTCCTATTATCTGGCACAGTTATTCAGTTTGTAGTCATTTACATCACTAGGTATAGTCTTTACGCCAACACTGTTCTGGAATGCCCATATTAGTAAATCTTGCATCACGCTTTCTAGATTTGTCGGTATTCTCTGGCGCAACAGGCATATTCTTCCTGTTAAAACTAAACTCGCCCTTTACTATGTATTCTTTTATTCCTATTTAAACTATTGTTTTCTGGTTTGGAGAAACACCACTATAACAAATATTCAAAGACTTCAAATTTTGCCGAAAAACTCTCCGGGCTATGTCTAACGTTAAATGCGATGCTCCGACTGCTACTTTATACACGCAACATAAAATTATCCCCGTAAACAAAATGTTTGACTACAAATTCCCGAATTTTTTAAAGAGAACAATACAAAGGAACGATCAATCTCTTAATAAAATTACTGCGCTTGTCCGCAACAAAACACCGTATGCGACCAGAACAACCACTACTTTTAGACTTCCGTAATGTAGAACGAACTACGGTTTTGCTATGTTAAAATACATTTTGCCGAAACTCCTTAATGGTCCATTATATGAAAACCTTTCTGGTGTGTCTTTTGCTGTGCTCCGAAAAGAATTTCTAATATAGGCTCATGTATGTATGTATGTACGTTTGTATGTATGTATGTATGTATTATGTATGTATGTATGTATGTATGTATGTATGTATGTATGTATGTATGTATGTATGTATGTACCTTTGCATACATTTTGTATATAAGTTTTTTCCATGAGCTTTTGTACATGAATTCCTGTATATAGTTTTATATTGTGCCACATCATATTCAATTGTATGTAGAAGTGTGACTTTTCATTTAGGTGCATAAATTGGTGTTGCTAGTTTCTGTTACTACTTGTCGTACAGGGCCACTGTCGGGAGTTCCACGGGTGGTGAGGCTTGTCAAGTGGGCTTTAGGACTGCTTTTTTCTTGCCGCCCTCAGTTTTTTGTTACCCTGTAGCAGAAAACTGGAATAAAGTAGGATTGATTGATTGAATCATTTTCGTGCCTTTGCTTCATGGCGTGCCTTTTTGCACACTCACCGCAGTTTATATTTTACGTGAGCTTTTTACCAGGACCAAATAAAGAGGCTAGGCAGTCAACTGACACAGCTGTATTTTTACTTTTGCCACGACAAATGTAAGGTAGCCACAATACGAGATTTCACTTGTATATTTCCGCATGTGATTTACCTGGCCAATTATTAAGTTTTTACTTCTCTCTGCCATAACAAACAAAGTCATGTGAAACCTTTGAGAAAGTCATGCAATGTTGCTGTGTATGGCAGTATTTATTCAATGCAGTGAATATGCAGGAGCACCTTCTTTACTGATATGTGCTTACAAATAATTTCGGCTCCTCAACTAAACGTGACGTTACGAAGAGCTTGGATTGAATGCTTCCAAGCTTACCTTTTTGATGTTCAAAAATACGTCAGAATCTTGTTCTTTTTTCTCGCAGACTTCAGGCGCGTCCTTTTCCCTCAGGCCCGTTTTTTCTCCACACTTTAAAAGTACTTAAAAGGGCGTTGCTCATTCCGTCCTCACACACCATCCTGAGCCTTCTTCCCCCTCTACCCTCTGACCTCTGAGTGGTCACATTTGTTTGCTTTCGCCGCGCCACTGGCAGCTGGTAGCTTCTTTTGTTGTACACCAGGATTGTCATATTGTCGCTGTCATACCCATCCTGCCCTCCTTGAAGGCACCACCCTGGCTGGCACTTTATTAGACGACGATGTTATGCGCCCATTCTGCAAAGCTAAATAAACCGCCGTAGTGGTTATCCGGTGCACAAAATAACCGCCGCAGTGACAGTATGAAGTTTAAGGTCAAAAGGACTGTTATCAAGAGTGGGTGGTACGTGTGTTACCAAGCCACTACTACTGCACGTTGGAAGCGGTGGAGCGCAGTTTGT
Organism: Haemaphysalis longicornis; assembly: GCA_013339765.2. Taxonomy (NCBI): domain Eukaryota; kingdom Metazoa; phylum Arthropoda; class Arachnida; order Ixodida; family Ixodidae; genus Haemaphysalis; species Haemaphysalis longicornis. Next base: position 94,035,032 of record CM023456.1, read on the forward strand.
TGTGGTCGACGTTGCTTTTGTCGTGTGACACTCCCACTGGGGCGTTGGCCAGGATTCGGCAGCTTTGATAGGCTAACGTGCGCGGTTGAGAAAACTATAAATTTTCGACGTTAAGATGTATGAAATAGTAATTACCGAGTAATACGTGTGTTTGTCGGCAATATAGTAGAATAGGTGCAACGCAGCCGCGCAGAGCTCCGGTTCTATGGAAGCTGGGGCTTGCACCAGTCTGCTTGCCATTTGCTCCAAAAGGAGAAGATAAAAAAGGGGAGCAAGAAATGAAAATATGATGTTGAAGTAAAGCCGCCCGTTCAGGAAATGTTGGCGAAAAGACGAATACACGTTGGAGAAGAAATAGAGGCAACTACTATTTAGCGGTGATGAAGTCATTGTTAACTATAGCGACGCTGTTGCCGTCCGACGTCAGAAACCTTCTTAACCTCTCCGAGTACTCTTCTTCGCCCTTTGATTAAATGGTGACAAAAGTAGCCACCCAAATGAGACGACGTACTAGGCCCCGTCAGCCGAGCCAGGTAGTTAGCCCCGATTCACTTTCAGGGCTCCTCGGGAACGTCAGCAGCGGCGGAAGCAGCGCGTCCCCGCGTGCTATCGTCCTCTCCCCTTCGCTCACTGTGTTGGCGTATCGAACGCTATGACTTTTGTGACATGCCTCATCTGCTGGTCAGGTAACAATATTTTGTAAGCTACCAGAAATTTGAACCTGTGAAGTTGCCATTCCCGAAAAATGGGACTGCACAAAAACTGTGTGACTCCTAAGCGCATTTTATATCGTAGTGACTGCGAAAACACTAGTGTTCAATTGCGGAATGTATATGCTCGTATTGTCTTAGATCGTATGCGGCCAAGCGGTTGTTGACGTGTACGGTTCAGGGACCATTGCAGCACACCCCGCACCTATAAAATTTCTAGTACAAATGTTGCGTCCAACGCACTGTGCTCATTCTATGCACGGCGATGAGGCCTATAGGGGCGCACGTCAAGTGCTACTGATATGCTGTCTCATCATGATTGCAATCGTTGTCCTCCGAGACGTTTTCTCCCTGTTATGGCTACTATGATTGAGAGGCTTGGTCGATTGCTCTGGATAGCCCTACGTGACGCTATTATCCGGGACGTGCTAGGCTGCTCACATAATTTTTACTTTCTGCTAATTTCTGCTAAGCAAAGAGCGGCCACAAACGTTTTGCTAGGTTTCATTTTATTCAGCTACAACCATGAAGATGCGGTGGCACAGACGTTTTTTTTTTTTGTGTCGGACTGCACAGGATTTAGTTTTCCGCTCACCCGGCGGTAGATTGGCCACCAGTTCTACTAAACTGAATTAGTTACTTTGTTTATGGAAGTTCGCTGAGAAATGTGACGCCATTGCCAGCATTCATTGATGGGTTACTTATCGTTTCGGCAGCCCGCCCAGTTGTGCGCTGTAGGTCGTGTGGCAGTAATTTGATGCTGCACAGAAACTTGCTTTTTTACAATTATAGGTAAACAATGCTTTGGCATTGAAAGTAACCTCGTTTCGTAAGCGGTAAGTCCCGACTTGATACATTTTTATTGAAGAATACAATTGAACTGACTGTCTGAGGGATTCAGCAACGTGCAGCCGAAGCTGCTGCTATTAATGGTGTAAGATTAGAGGAGCATGTTTGATACATAGGGTAGGGCTCGCTAAGGCTAGATTCTAAAAATGAGGATAAGAGGAAAATTGTGTTTTTACAAATTTCTCATTACTTTGCTTCCACTTAAAACATCGCGTTGCTTTTGCTGATATGCGTAACCTGTAAAAACGGGCAAAAAAGAAGTTTCGAATTTTTACCGAACAAGCCCCTGAGTGGCGAATATAAACTTGAGAGTAAATAGAAAACTCTCACGGATTCTTTGGTACTTTTTCGAAATTACGCCCTAACAGGGGAAAAGGCTTTAGACATGATATTGATGATGATGATTGTCTTTTTATGGCGCAAGGCCGACGAGGGCAAAGAGCGCCAGAAACAATTGTGATTTAATAAAAGCGATGAGAATTAAAATTACAATTGTAAACTAAAGTGAAGCAGAAGCTGTTTAAAAACAAATGAGATGGCTGGTGTAGAGGGCCAGGTTGTAATTACGTGCAGTATAAAATGAGCTGTAAAAAATTATTCTCTTTTAAAAACTTCGAAACATACTTAAAAGGAATTGTAGCATTGTCGGCTAGAAAATGTGAGGGGTGGAGTGGGATGTGTTGTCTGTATAGTTGTGGAAAGTGTTTGCGTCGAGTTGTGGTGAGTGCGTTACATTGAATTAGGATGTGGATTACGGATAGGTGTTCTCCACACCTGCTACACAGAGGTCTTGGGGATCCAGTGAGCAGGTGGGAGTGTGTAGCATGTGTGTGGCCTATCCGTAATCTGGCTAGTGTACTTCGTTGAATCTGTTGTGTGTGTCTGTTGTGTATCGTCCCAAGTGTGGTTTTATTAGGTGTAGTTTGTTGTCTGTCAGTTCGCTCCACTGTGTTTGCCATGTTTTACGAATTGTTGTCTGATGTGTGGCTTGAGGTCTGTGTAAGGTAGTGTTGTTATGTCCACTGTGTTCGTCAGTGCAGCAGCGGCGGCACTTTCATCCGCCAGCTCATTTCCGCGTATCCCACAGTGGCCCGGAACCCAGCACACAATCACTTCGAGATTTGAGGCGTACGCGGACATAATGGTCTTAAAAAAAGATTGATCACATCATTTTTAGACGACTTTCCAGATGATAGCGCGCGCACAACACTCAAAGAATCTGTGTAAACGATAGATTTGGGTATTTTATGTTGAAGGATGTGATTCAGAATGAGGAGCACGCCATACGCCTCTGCCGTGAAGATACTACTAAGTAAATTCATAGTCTTAGAGATGCTTAAGTTTGGTCCGTGTGCCGCAGAGGACACAGCGGAAGCAGTCTTTGAGGCATCGCTATAAAATTCTAAACACTGATACTTTTGCTGTAGGGACAAAAAGTGCTGCAGAATCGCACTTTGTGGAACCCGGTTCTTCTGGATTTGTGTAAAAGATGTATCACAAGAAACTGGGCGGAGATGCCACGGTGGAAAAAGGTCCGTAAACGATGAATTGTATAAGTCTAAAAACGAGAAGTCAAAGTCAGAAGCTTCCTTCCTCGCTCTAAGGGAGAAAGGTACAGAAACAGATGGACGATTTAAAAACAGTTGCAATGAGGAAGTATCGTTAAATACTGATTTAAAAGGATGGTTACTAATTGATGAAATTTTTAAACAATATAATAGGTCTATGTAGATTCGCTGATGTTCTAGGCACCATTTATCACACTCAGCGTACAGGCTCTGGACCGGGCTAGTGCGAAACGCACCTGACGCGAGCCGAAGCCCCAAGTGCAGCAATGGGTCCAGCATTTTCAATGTGGTTTTTGTTGCTGACCCATACACCACACTCCCGTAGTCCAATCTTGAACCTATTAAGCTGGTAAATACACGCAGCAGGAGTTGTTTGTCTGCACCGTATGCTTGGTGTGAGAGGACCTTTAAAATGTTCATTGTTTTTAGGCATTTATGTTTAAGTTGTTTAATGTGAGATATAAATGTTAGTTTTTCGTCAAACACTACTCCTAAAAACTTGTGTTCCTTTTTAACAGGAATTGATAGGCCGTTCAGCTTGATCTCAGGATCGGGCCGGATCGCGCGCAATTTAGAAAACACAACACAGGTGCTTTTAGCTGGATTAAGTTTAAACCCATTTCGGTCTGCCCAGCTAGCTAGTTTATTGGCACCAAGCTGAATTTGCCGTTCACAGATAGACATGTTACATGATTTAAAAGATATTTGAACATCATCTACATACATAAAACAGGAAATTGTTGGTGGCAATGCCTTTCCAAGCGAGTTCATCTTCACTATAAACAATGTGCAGCTCAAAACTCCACCTTGAGGCACGCCATTTTCTTGGACATGAACCCTAGAGAGTGCAGACCCAACTCTCACACGAAAGGTTCGCTTGGACATGTAACTGCCAAGTGTGTTTAGCATGTTGCCCGACAAACCTAACGACTTCAGATCGCTGAGGATGCCGTAGCGCCAAGCGGTGTCGTAGGCTTTTTCAAGATCAAAGAACAGTGTAATGCAGTACTGCTTATGAACGAATGCATCCTTTATATATGATTCTAAGCCAACGAGTTGATCATTTGTGGATCGCCCTGCCCGGAAGCCTGCCTGGCAGCTCTCGAGAAGACCGTTGTATTCCAGGAAATATACAAGTCTCTTGTTTATCATCTTCTCGAGAAGCTTGCAGAGGCAGCTTGTCAGGGCTATGGGACGATAACTTGCAGGGGAGGTGGGATCCTTCCCCTCCTTGAGGAAGGCCACTACTATGGCCTCCCTCCAAGACCTAGGTAACCGCCCCGAAATCCATATTCTATTGTATAGGTGTAAAAGTGTTTCTAAAGTGTCTCGGTGTAAGTGTTGTATCATAGTGTATGGATGTTGTCTGCGCCTGGAGCTGAAGGCTTACAAGTGTTGAGAGCGGCCCTCAGCTCAAAAAGTGAGAACTCAGAGTTGTAAGACGTAGTTGATCTGTTCTTGTCACGTAGGGGTTCTTTTCGGCAGATGTTTTGTGTTTCATGAAAGTGTCTGTGTAGTGTGATGAACTGGAGACGTGTTCGAAGTGTTGTGCAAGTGCATTAGCCTGGTCTTCTAGTGTGTCCCCTGTTGTGCTGACCAGGGGCAGGCTATGTGTATTTTGTCCTTTCAGTTTACGTATCCTTGTCCATACTTTACGAGTGTCTGTGTAGGAGTTTATTGATGTAAGAAAAGCGCGCCAACTCTCTCGTTTTGCCTCACGGCGCGCACGCTTCCCGAAAGCCTTTGCCCGTTTAAAAGAAATCATGTTTTCTGATGTGGGGTACCGGCGAAGGATACCCAAGCCTTGTTCTGGGCCTCTCGCGCCCGCCGACAGTCGTCATTCCACCAGGGCCTCCTTGGGTGCCGCACGGCTCCGGAGGACTGGGGAATGGACTTTTCGGCGGCGTCGAGGATGTGCGCCGTGACCAGCTGGTTGCCCCCTCTACGTGTAGGTGTCTAAAGTCTGTGTAGTGCAGTTGAGATGTTTCTGTGAATGTGTTCCAGTTCGCTCTAGCTTCGTTGAACCTACTATGGGAAAGAGAACTGTTTGGCCCTTTTTCCTATATATGTTAAGGATGTTGGGAAGTGGTCACTACCATAGGGGTTTGTGTCCACTCCCCATTCAAGAAATGGAAAGAGTACTGCAGAGCCAATAGCAAGGTCAAGGTGTGAGTAGGTGTTGTGCGCTATATTATAGTATGTAGGCTGTTGCTTGTTAAACAGGCATGCTCCCGATGATGTTAAAAACTTTTCGATGAGGCGACCTCGGGCATCTGTTCTAGAAGAGCCCCACAGAGGATTTGTGCATTGAGGTCACCCATTAAAATGAAGGGTTCAGGTAACTGATCCACAAGAGCCTCGAACTCGGAGCTCAACAAGTGATAGTCTGGTGGGATGTAGAGGGAGCACACCGTGATTAGCCTATTAAAACTTATTACTCGGATTGCAACAGCCTCTAGGACAGTGTTCAGCTGGATGGTGTGACATGCCAAGGATTTGCGGGCAACGATGGCCACACCACCAGAAGAGTATGTGCAGCCGTCTCTGTCCTTTCGGAACACCAGGTAACTATTTAAGAAATTTGTGTGTTTTTTTTTCAAGTGTGTTTCCTGGAGACACATGACACTTGGCTGATTGGAGTGCAGTAACTCGCATACATCATCCAGGTTCTTAAAGAGGCCTCTACAGTTCCATTGTATTAAATTTTCTTTTCCCATTATTTTATGTTAGGAGCGACTGGAATGTGTGGTTATGTGTCGTTCGGGGCGGTTACTCTGGCTGGCTTCTTTCTTTCTTGGGATTGTGACGTCCGATCCCGTCCCTTCCGCTGCGCAGCAGCGACGAACGGATTGACGTCCATTTTCTCTTCAGATGTCCTCGGAGTTGCCGACTTGTCGGGCTCCTTGGACTGTGGACCCTTTCGGGGGCCCTTTTCTGGGGCCACGACCGCCAGGGGTGCCAAGGGTGGCACAGGCGGTGGGGCGGAGGTGGAAGCACCTGCCGGTCCCTCCGCGTCCATTTCCTCCGTGCCATCAGGTGAACTGGGGCCAGAGGAGTGGAACCGGAAGGAGCGGCACCACTCCCAACCGTGTTGGTTGCCACCGCAACCGCTGAAGGTTCCCCCTGCGGCACGGTGACGGATTGAGCTGCCAACAGCAACTCAGCGGGGGGCTCGGGCCGGGCACAGTCTGCGCCGCAGTACTGTGTCCCTGCCGAAGCAGAACGCCGCTCCGCCCCCCGGCGAGCTGCGTCTGCGTACCTCCCCAGGGGGAAAGAGGCGAACCTCTTTCGCGCCTCCGGGAAGGAAATGTTCTCGGTTACTTTTATGTTTATGATTTTCTTTTCTACTTGGAATTTTTCGCAGGTGCGGGAGTATGCTGGGTGGGGTCCCTGGCAGTTGGCACAGGTGAAGACCTGTGCGTTGCAATTATCAGTGGGGTGATCGTTCTGGGCGCATTTGGCGCAGGTTAGTCTTCCGCGACAAGCGTTAGTGCTGTGACCGAACCGCTGGCACTTGAAGCAGCGGCGCGGGTTCGGAATGTATGGACGGACTGGGCAACGGATGAATCCTGCATTTATGTGTTCTGGAAGTGTGGATCGGTCGAATGTTAGGATGATGTGCTTCGTGGCTATTTCTTTGTTTCTCTCCCGGGTGGTGATCCGCCTCACTGCCGTCACACCTTGATCTTTGAGGCCCTCGAGGAGGTCGATGTCTGTCTCGTTTAGGAGATCCGTCTCAGAGATCACACCCTGCGAGCTGTTGAGGCTGCGGTGGGGTGTGATCCTGACATCTAGATCGGCCATGCGGGTTTGGTTGAGAAGACTTGTTGCCTGTTGCTGATTATTGAGTTCTACTAGGAGTTCACCAGTTCTTTGTTTTTTAGCCTTATAAGATTTGCCCACAATGTTTTCAAGGAATTTCGAGATCAGAAATACAGACTTGGAAGTGATGGGGTTTTCTTTTTCTGTTGATTCGATTATTAGGAAGCGGGGGTAGTTGTCTGGTTTAGGGGCAGCGATTGCAGGGAGTGGTGGGAAGGAAACTTCGGTGCGGCCCCTTTTCAGGGACCGATCGTGTTTGGAGGGGGGGTTTTTAAGAAGCCATGAATTATTAAATTCTATTCGGCCGTGGTGCATCCGCCCACCCCGGGGCCCAACAAGGGGACGCGACAGGTACTTGCAAGCAAGGCCTGCTGCGCCAGATTTACACCACGGCTATAACCACATATGGCGTAACACAGGGTTGTTAGCCACACCAGGTTAACCCTAGCCGCCAAGAAAAGGTGAAGAACCAAGAAGAGAGAAGGTGACAGGAAAGTTGTTAGAAAGAGGATAGGAAAGTAAAAGATAGACATGATATTACCACGAACTATATTTTTTTGTGTTTCCTTTTTGCCGACCGGCTGGGCAGGGCTATGTTATCTGTGTTATCCTTGGGCCAAGGGAAGCGCATGTTCCATTTTTTATGCCGCACGTATTATGTCCTTTCATAAGGAGAGTGCTTCGAACTCGCGTTACCAGCCTAGAATATTCTTAGTTGATCTACAGTGTTCAGGATACCATTCGACTATTCGAGAAACCCTCGCACCGAGTGATAAATTCCCGCAGAGAAGATGCCGAGTCATTTGCATCGCCGACTTTGTTGACTGCTGCTTCGCCGGCAGTGTATTCTTTGAGTGGTCAGGGGAGCAGAAGTTCGCTCCAATAAACTTGTTTTCTTTGAAGACAACTGCGTCGTCTATGGCTTCATGACATCTGGTGAGGTGCTGGGTATGCACTTTTTATGCTCCCTACGACCTCTGCAAGCCGCCCAGCCAGTCCAACAAGAGCCAAGCGCCAACTGCAAAGTTTGCCGACCGAGTTCGGTTTCTGCCAGAAGGGCTCAAGAGAACAACCGCTCCAACCACCGCCATGGTACGAGACGCAACGTCGTCAATCGTCCTGCATCACCCCCGGAAACCGACATCGTTCAGGGGAGCCCCGCTGAAGCACCAGAAGAATGTTGGAGAAGCTGGAGCGCGTCCGCATCTTCAACTGGTGGGACGATGAATAAACTTTCCGGCATGTATTCTTCTACTTGAAAAATGCAGGTCGAACATGGTTCGAGAACCATGAGAGCTCAATGACCAACTGGACTCGATTATTCAAAAGAGAATGACTGAAGACCTTCACTACCCTGGTGGGAAAAAACGAACTGCGCTTTTGCTTGAAACTCGAACGCAACACCAAAACGAAGGAGTCGGGGTTTTTGTTGAAGAAATGAAGCGACTATTTCGCCGCACGGATTTGGAAATGAGGGAAGAAAATAAACTGAGGTGTCTTATGCGAATAGTAAAGCAAGAACTCTTTGCTTGCCTTGTCCACAAACCCCTAAAACAGCCGCCAAATTCGCGTCTGAAGCTGCTGCCATGGAGAAGACGCTCGAAATTCGAACGAGGCAGTACGACCACCCTGTCAATGCGCTGTTCTCGAAGACCATTGTTTCCGCTACTGTAAGCTCCGATACGTTGCGTGAGACCATCCGAGCGGTGGTAAGGGAGTAGCTTCGGAAGCTTTTCCCAACGGCGCAGCAACCTCATGTGGCTTCCCTGACTGACGTCTTCCGAGGAGAGGTTCAACAGGCACTGGGGACTTCTACGTCATTCGAAGCACCCCGCGAGTCACAAGCGATGACCTGCTCCGCAGCTCTTCGTCAAACCTACCCTGCATCAATCCGATGTCAAGAGGCCCCGCCATAACGTCGTCCCCGGTCAGCCGCCTGACGCCCTGTAGTCCAATACCAGACGCCGCGGAAGACCGACGTGCGGCGAAGGGCCGATAATCGCCCGCTATGCTACCACTGCTGAGAGGCCGGCCACATCTACCATCAATGCCCTTACAAGAGGCTCGGTTTGCTAGGATTCTCCATTTACGCACCATGCTCCCGACCCGGCCAGTGCCTACTGATATAGAACAATACCTATCAAACACCAACTGAGGACCAGCCCACTTCAACCGTTCGCCGTCGCCATACCCGTAGCAGTCGCCGAACCGCCGTAGCACTGCTGACTTCACACGTGGAAGGTCCCGCAACCCACGCGAAGGAAACTAAAAACTGCATCTTCTGCAGGTGAAGTTGCACAACGGTGGTTGAACGAAAACCTTCCAACGATGCATTGACGCACCGAACACCGTACCCGCAGCCCGACGACCAGATCTGACCCTGACGTGACTGCCGAACACGACGACAGCCCAACAGTGCGACGCATACCGGACATGACCGGGCCTGCTGGTGAGAGGGCGACGACAACAACCACGCACAGCTCCCCACCGACCACACGTGCAATCCGAGATACGACACCCCAACGTAACCGGAACTCCAGGAAGGCGGCGTCCGACGTCCAGTTTCTGATCGACTGCTTTGATGAAGTCGCCCTCATATACACCGGAGCCGACTACTGAGTAAGTAGCAGATCATTTGCGTCTAAGTTGAAGAAAGTTACGACCAGATGGGACGGTCCGCACACACGCACAGCAGAAGGCCATCTCGTAAAGCCAAATGGAACACGTGCTTCACTTGTCCCACGAATATCATAGATAACATAGCCCGGCGAAGCCGGTCTGCAAAAACAAAACATGAACAAACAAGCAAACCCACACATGGTTTGTGGCATTACCTCCCCTCTAAAAGGGCATCGACGCGGTGCTAAAATAAAAGACAGTCCGAACAAACGACGAACAAAAAAGTCTGTAATCTATAGTAATGTTTTATGGAAACCACGTGGACAGCTTCGGGCCGCGTGCGTCGTCGTGATGTTCTGGAATCACCATCGGGGTCACCTCGTAGGTCAGTTGGCCAAAACGTTGTAGAATCCCGTAGGGTCCGAAATAGCGTCGCAGAAGCTTCTCACCGAGTTCACGTCGCCTGATGTGAGTCTAAACCTACACACGATCCCCTTGGCGGTACTCGGCCTCTCGGCGTCGGAGGTTCTAGCGTACGGCTTCCCCCAGCTGCTGGTCCGTTGTGCGAACTCGAGCGAGCTGGCGGGCCTGCTCCGCACGTTGAAGGTACCCTCGGGTGTGCGTTCAAAGTCAGCGACCTCGATCACGTCACTTGCTGCTTGCGTTCGTCGAAGAAACCTATGATATAGAAGTGCCGATGCGTACTGCTGCTGGTACTGTGTGCACTACGCTTGTTTTAGCTGCACAGCACTGCTGCGCTTTGGGGTTGTCTGATAAGATACTTGCCGATTGCCGTAAGCGACGTTGTCTTACGTGAAGATAGTTGTCGAGCGAACACTATGTTTCACGAAACGATTATTTTCTACCTTAACAATAACAAGCTACGTACAACTGCGGTCAAAAAACAGCAAAGGCAGAAAACGGCGCGCTGTGTTGTGGTGGCCCCAATTGGGTTGACTAACAGTAAACAAGGCTCCAAAGCAGCTTAAAAACCGGTTCTTGTGACATCAATGTCGAGGTTATGAAAACACAAGATTTGGCGGGAGAATCAAAATTTTGACCTAGACCGATTAATTTCTGAGTGAACAAATCACCGTTTGCTTCGGTATAAGCGCTACGGCTACTGTAGAACACAAAATATTTCGAATAAAAAAACTTCTATTTTGTCGACATAGCCCCAATATGTCAGGTTCTCCGCAGGGGTCACCTTTAAGTTCATTATTTTGGTACATAAGAATTTTAAATTATTTAAACAGCAAATATCCTAGTCGTGTATATATCCACGCTTTTACCGTGGTGATAACCTTGGGAATAAGGGGCACATAAAGAGATCATATTGAGCAAAAGGCAACCAAAGCGCTGCAAACAGGGGAAAACTGGGGAATAGAAAGAAACCTACATTTAACAGGACAAAATGAAAATTCACTCTAATTAGTGACAAAGAAAAATAACCTCCCATTATCAAACTAGAAAAGAAAAATTGTAAATTTTTTAAAGAAAAATAATATATCAGGCGTTTATATAGACAAGCTTACTTTTATTCTTCATATTACCTATGTAAAAAAAAGTAATGTAAATAATAAACAGCTAGGAAAATTTCCAGCATAAATATTGGGTTTACCCACAAACACATACAAAAAAATATATCAGAGCGACAGAAAGGATTATAGTTTACGCCATGGCAGTTCGGTATGAGAAAGGGGTCGTAATGAAAAAAAAAAAACTACGAAATATTCAACGAACAAGTGTCATTAATAATTAGCGAAGTATTTAAAACGGCATCCAATCGGGCCTTAACTATCATAGCTAATATCCCAATAATTCATTAACGATAGAAAAATCAATCGAATCATTTAACCTACTCTTTGCCGCAAAAACGTCCTCCTAGAAAAACCGCGCTTTTACAGGAGACCAAATAAGCAGTAAGGTAAGATATATGACCGCTGCAACCAGCAGATAAGAAATCTTTCACGTATCTTTGTCAACCAATTTCGCAGAGAGACACGGCTACAAAGGTAAAGCTGACAGAGGAGCCGCTTTCACGATCTTACATAAAGCCGGAAAAATGGCAGAAATCGAACAATACAAACTTATGGGGTACAGCACTAGCTGTGAGGCAGAAGGAATCGGTATTTTAAAAGCAATTGAATACCTCCAACCAAGCTTCAAAGAAGGTAACGTACAGTTGTATACTGAGAGCATATCAACCCTAAATCTGCTAGCAATCCAAATAATCGAAACCGAAATATATTTAGAATTTGAGAAATGCAAGCAAAAAAGAAAACCAGGTCAAAATAACGTTAACTTACATGAAAGGTCACAGTGGCAATGTCGGTTACAAAGTAGCCGGTCAAATTGCTAAGAAAGCAGCAAAATATGGCGAAAAAATAGACTGGCCTATTTCACTACAATTTATAAAAAACAGCTCGATATTAACGCAAGAAATCATTGGTAGGTTGAGCTGCAACAAGAAACAAAACGTACACATTCCAATGGGCAAAAAAATATTCAAGAAATAATAGACCCCTTTACCACGAACTATTACACGTCGCACTTCATTACTGGACATGGTATATTTTATTTTCGTTTTATTTTCACAGGTTTGCCACCACAAATAAGGACCAATTTAAAGTATTCTACCAGCAGACAGCTTCGACCTCTATTGGCAGGACTTCCCATTACAAGAAAACATAGAGAACAACTTTTTACTGTCTTTAGAAATAAGCCGGCAATTAGAACATTCCAGCTAATCATGATTACAGAAACTTTAGAAATGTTAAAAGAAATTAGAATCTTAATTAACAGTAATGCTCAACAAGAGTAAACCCTTAAATACTTTGTGACAATTTCACACATACGCAGATACAAAATCAGCACAAATAACGCTATCATAACTTTTAGATCTTGTGTATTTTTCTGGTGTTCTGTAGTGAGTCATTTTGTTGTGTAATTACCTCGTACAATTACCTTTTCTATATATGTGTTCGACTTGAAATCCAAAAATACAGTTAAAGTGCTTTTCTTTGCCCGTTATTGACTGCGAGGCCCGCCACTGGAGAGGCCGGCACTGCAATCGTTTTGACGTCACTTGTAGGGTCACAGTTCCTATCTTTCCCCGTAGTTGCCATGCAGCGGGTCACACTTCGCTCAGGAAGCGCGTTCTAAAAGTATTTTGGTGTTAAGTTCCGTCGTTTGAAGTTAATTCTCAGGGCGTCAAGCGCAGTTTGACCTAATGGGGACTATATTATAACCGTATCAACTCTGGTACATTCTCTGCAAACACCTTGACCGTGGTGGTGTATGACGTATGCGACCGAAGCGTAGCAATCAAATGTAGCGCAGCAGAAACACACGGGACGGAAAGAATACACACTGACGATCGCTACGCACGACTGTGTTAGCAAACCGTCGGTCGCGTTATCAAACCGTGGATTACATTTTCTGCAATTTTATGTCATACGCGACAAGCCAATGTGATTGTGAAAATGTTTGGCGCGTGGTGGGTGTACTCGCTCTTTCTTTGTCAGTATTTGTTTTATTTGAATGATTGATTGTAGGGTTTAACGCGCCGACGCAATGCAGGTGATGAGGCACGCCATAGTGGAGGGCTCCGGAATAATTTTGACCACCTGGGGAACTTTACCGTGCTCCGAAATCTCGTACACACGGGCATTTTTGCTTTTCGCCTCCATCAGAAAAGCGGCCTCCGCGGTCGGGAATCGATCCCGCGACCTCGTGCTCAGCAGCGCAACGCCCTAGCCACTGAGCCACCGCGGCGGGTGTCAGTATTTTTTTTTATTGTTTTGTTTTTCCTCTTTTTATTTTTCCAGCTAAGGCTAAGCATATATATTTGCCGTCATATGAATAAATAATCAGTTGGAAGTGAGCGCTCGCCCGTGTGTATCCTTTCCGTCCCGCGTTTTTCTGCTGCGCTACATTCGATCACAATGAATTACCAACTAGCCCAGTCTACAGCTTTACCGAAACGGCTTGTTTCCATGATCAATAATGTGGACTACGACAGTCACCGAGTTAAGTTTCTAGATTTCCCTTGTTTGCAAGAAATGTATAAAGGAGGAAATCATGAAGCGTTTACCGCTCGCAGAAGCTCAAGCACCGACCGTGCTGGCCCCCACGGCCGACGGAGCGGCTCGAACCGACGCAGGTCGCGGCAGCAACAACTTGCCGCCGCTTTTTAAAATAACACAAGTCGTGGAAAAGAAGTTCCAGATTGGTGAAAGTTCGTGTTAGTGTGATGAAAAATTGTGTTAGGTAGTGTCATAAGGTATGGTTTTCAAAGCGATGCTCAAATATCTGCCGCAAGTTACGCCGACTGGCCGCGGAGGTCGGTCCCAGCAGTGCTGGCCCGTTCACGCGCGGTGTGGCGAGTGGCCAGAGGGTGGCGATACCTGCGCGCAAATATCGGCCGAGGCCGTGGAAAGCATCTTGAATATTGATCGCTTAAATGGCAATCACCGCGGTTACAGAGTTCCACATACTACAAGCGGGGGGGGGGGGGGAGCGAGGTTACCGGGCGGTGAAAAGTTGTGTTAGGGACTGTCATTCGCAACTGTAACGATAGCGGCGATGAAATAGCTGCCGCCACGTTAAGCCTAAAGTTTCCAAAATTCGATTGCGTGCATCGGAAGCCGGTTGCGAGCTGTTGGAGAAGACCCTCCTGCTGTGCGCGTGCGTGTTGCGTTTGGGTTCACCTAACTTCTTGGGGGCCCCCTACGCTCCGTTGTCCTATTCTAAACCTCTCCATTACCCCAAATCATTAACGACGTGTTTCGCCTCGTACAAATTCCCTATTTCTGTGAGCAGTGGGGAGTTTTGAAATTGATGCTTGAGGAAGGCCGGCTCACTGTAAACAGACAAAAGCTGACGTTGCAATTACAAATTCCCCCGCCGAGGTCGTAATAAAAACTAACATATAGCCATATAAAAACCTGCTCGAAGGCCTTAAAAACTCACGTTTATACCGTTCATACATCGTGGACAAGTCGTCGGGAATAGTAAACATATCAGCCGTGCAGAGTACAGGGTACGCCAGTGACAGTTAATTTAATCGGGGCATAACTATAAAAACATTGTTGGCGAAATAGGCACTGATTAAGCCAAAATGCAGACCGTAACAACACTTGTGCGGCGAAGCAATCCGATCACTGTTCTCGCGTAGTCATTCATTTACCAGGCAAGGCGAGCAGTACGCACGGTGAGATCACAAGTGAACGACGCGTTTCGGTCGCTGTTACGTGTTTCCTTGCACGCACAGTCTCGTTCATGACACGTCACAAGTATTTCATAAGGAATTTATAGCGTCCTTTTCTCGACATCAGTTGCATCGTCCTTGGCGTTAGCTGGCTGCGTACTAGCTGTGGGTCGCGATGGTAGCAACTACCTAAACGCGGTGGTGTCGCCGGCGGGAACAAGTGGGTCGCTAATTGCTGGCCCGGATTGTTCGGTCTGCAGACAACTTTTTGGGTAATTTGCACTAAATCCTCAAGGACGGGGGAGACGGTGGCCACAGCAAAAGAACATGCTTCCGCATAGACGCTAAAAACGTGTTGTAGCAGACGACAACACGACCCGGCGTCCTACAAGTGACGTCACTCGTAGGTGGTGCCACGGTATGTCCTCGAGGCCAATACCTGGGTGGCACGCGAAGGGTCTCTGTGCATGACCCTGTTTAATAAAGTCCGCTATGAACCAGAGGTGCGTTCAAACGTAAAGCAAACACTTATGCATCAAAACACCATGTTTTGTGGTATATTGCTAGTCCCCGATAGGGCATCAGGAAAGTGTGAGCTGACGTCAGAACATATTGCGGTGGATCATGTATGGGTTAAGTTTATTTAGTGTTTCTTTTTTTTTTTTTTGATCGGCTGCCCCCAGCGCTGTTATATGTGGTCCAAGCGAAGCGCGTGTTCCATTCTTTATTTTTATGCCGCACGGGCTATCTCATTCAGATAAGGAGACTGTTTCGCCCTAACATCGCTACCTTTGAATAATCTTGTTTGATCTACGATGTTCTGGATGTAAACCGATGGTTCGATAACCGGACGCACCGAAAGATAAAAAGCCTGCAGAGCAGACGTCGCGGTATTTCGACTCGCCGATGCTCGCCTGCACACGTCACTTTGTTGACTGCTGCTTCGCCGCCTGTGTACTCTCTGAGTTGTTAGGGGAGCACAAGTTTGCTCCAATAAATGTGTTTTCCTTCAAGACAACTGCGTCGTCTTTGGCTTCGTGACAATATAGATTCCTCGACATGATAAGGACGGTCGTCTTGTAGTTGAAAGAAAACTACCTGGTTTCTGTGCCGAGAAACTCCTATATTATGAAGTTTAGTTCCGAATGATGGCACAATATCTCAACTGACGTCGTCAGTACTGTATCAATCCAAATAAATGTTTAGAAAGTGAGTTTACTCGTAAGGAAACCTGTTATATTAAAAACAATAATAATAAATTGTAGTATTCGTATGTTGGTTTATTCAAATTCATACATGCCCTGCATTTCACCTTTTTAACTCACCAGGTCATGAAGCAATGCAATTTGATTTAACCTTAAGTACTGTAAAAGCAGCCTACGAACTGCATTCGTAGGTTGCATTTACAGTTTTACTTATTGGATTCATGCACCGATCAATGCACTGGAGCCTGCTGATACCAGCTTGGCCAGTGAGCTTACATGACCGCACTGCGGCAGTTAGGCATGCAAAAGCTTTTGGGGGGGCTTACGTGTTTTCGGAGACAAGGGTTGACATAAACAGTTATACTCATCATGAGAGTGGCCAACGCCTACTGTAAGAATTATCTTCGGTTGTTAACAGCTGTCTTCATCTCGCCTTTGGCGCGGCTGTTTGGCCTGGACGTTCATTATCAGTTCTGCGACGTTTAAACATGGATGCCATAGCATGCGAATCAGTGAGGACTTTCAGGCGGCCCTGCGCTATTTATGTGTAATTTTGGACAGTAATAACCCGCAGTGTTTTAGAGTTGGGTTCTTTTATTTTACACTGAAATGCAAGAAAAGACGCAAGCTGGCTGCGAGCAAAGAAAGCAAAAGGAACAACAGTTTTCACGTGCCTCAATGCCGCAATACGGTACCCTGATCTCGCTAGTACCGCCGGTGGCTATCAGTAAGCTGGGCTGCGTGTACCGAAACTCAAGCGTTCGTGGTTTTTTTTCGTTTTGACTTGTGTACAGGTGCCGTCTGAGGTACTTAGAGCACGGCAGCTGTGGCCGAAACGTATCGGAGCGCCGTGTAGCTGCACCGGTGATAAATCAAAGGACGAGAACACGCATGCCCGCCGTCCAACAGCGATAGCCCTTTTATACCTCTAAAACCACTTTTTTAACCTGGCTTCGAGCATTATTCGCAGCATACTGTTCTCGGCGACGGCGCTGATAGCACAGACACATCTGGCAGCGTCTCTGGCACACGCCCGGCAAATGCGAGCTGCCGGAGAAGCGGCGCTCTATAAGAGGAATTTGCAATGAGTTTTTCTTTCAAATATTTTTAGGTATGCGCGCTATCAGCGCCATTGCCGAGACCAGTATGATGCGAACAATGCTCAAG
Organism: Haemaphysalis longicornis; assembly: GCA_013339765.2. NCBI lineage: Eukaryota > Metazoa > Arthropoda > Arachnida > Ixodida > Ixodidae > Haemaphysalis > Haemaphysalis longicornis. The sequence continues at coordinate 94,052,184 of CM023456.1, forward strand.
CCGGGTAAAAAAAGTGTTTTGAGAGGTATACATGGGCTATCGCCGTCGGCAGGCGCGCATGCGTGTTCTCGTCCTTTCATTTACCGCCGCTGCAGCTACACGGCGGTGTTTGAAAACCCTTTGAAAGATGTCGCATTGCTGATGAGGAGTACTGCTGCTTATACTTTGTGGCCCTGGACCTGAAGGTCCTCTGGAGTAGATTACCGAATTAGGATGTTTTTCTGTGACCTGTTCGAGGACCGCGGTACTAGTCACGTGTTGTTCATGCACTTTGGAAAGAAATATGTAGAAAGAGCTGCCCCACTGAGGGAAACAGCTAGAAGTTCCGTAATTTTGATTTTAGATCAAATAAAACCTTCAGCCTTTCTATGCCTTCCTTAGTTTTCACTGTGGTTATTTTCATAAATAATCTGTGCATTTTCATTTTTATAATTTTTTTCTGCCCTTTTTCTCTCATGTGTCTCTCGGCCCTGCTAAAGGTTCTTTTTAAGTGCAATAACGTGAGGAAAACAGTGTTTAATGCACGGCAAGACAGACAGGTCATTTTGAAGAAATACTGTTGCCAGCTGTTCTGTAATGGTGGATTAATTGCAAGCCAAGGCTGACGGGTGTGAGATGAGTGTAAAGAACAGTACAAAAATAGAGAGTGGACAAATCACGATCCATCGCCCCATAGTAGCGGTCGAAAGACGTTAGAACATTCCGTTTTCTAGATGCTGCCGAAACTCTGAGGTGAAATACCTACCAAACTGTGCCTGTAACTTTAGGAAGATTTCACTTACTCATTGAAGTGTAGGTTTCCGTGAACGCAGTAGTATATCCCACACGGGAATTCGGCGCCGAGTTTCTTCCCATCAGGAAGTGTTGTCCCATTAAGCGTGCAGTCACCTGCCGAAAGTGGACCATAAAAAACGAGGCAATGCTCTTCAAATATTCATTCTTCACTTGGAGCTGCTAATAATAACTATTGTTGTTAAAATTACCATGAGATATTTCGGGCCACCATTTTATCACGTCTTCCACATTCAAGATGTCTAGAAAACCAAAACGCCATTCTAACAGCCTCGAAAGACTTAAGAACATAACTACTGTTTATAAAGCTTTAGTCCGCCGGAGACAGTTGGCCACAGCATATTTTTATAACAAAAAAGCTTTAGAGATTTAAGTACCGTTACTCACTTTTACGTCTATTAATTATTGTTAAGGTATTGGGTGGTACGTAGCGTTCTTCAAGAAACTAAACGTGCAGCTAAACCTGGATGTAACGAAGTTAACAAAAGTTCGCAAGTTTTCTTTGCATGCAGGTTTCGAGTAAATGCTCGCGTGAACGAAGCAGCAACGAAGCTAAAATGCTAGACATTAGTGAAGGTGAACTCCTTCTTTATGGACCTATTTCACATCTAAAACTGTGTGAGTTGCACTTTCTGCTTCCTGACTAGCTTAGGGGCTACGCGGGGCTCGAAGGAAGCATGGGCAACTTAACCGCGCAATAAAAACGTAAGTTTTGCCTTTTTTACCCTTTTTCGCGCCTTAGCGCGCTTCAAGAACCACACTTCTACTGATAGAGTGCCTCTTTTTTGAACGTGATGCTCTTTACCGCACTCAACATTGTTGAGAGGGTGATAGCTGTGATACCGTACCAGGCGGCGAAATTGTTCTTTCTCGCAAGCGGAGACTGCATTTAAACTTGTGCGCCTGTCTTTAAAAGGCGCAACTTGTTGTTTTCTGGCAGCAGAACTAATCATGGATGAACCGATACCACAGATAGCAGTGGACACCCGGGACTGCTTCACTTCTCCGGCCGATTTTTGAGTAAAAGCGGCCAAGACAATGACCTAAGAGCTTGCCCACTTCGTCACACCAAGTTTAACTGCCGCGACGTTTCGTTAAATAGAGGTCGCAAACACATGCGCTTCAGTGGACATGGGAATGGGGAATTCATAAACTTCGTTACATCCACGGAATCCGTTACATAGAGGTTCATTACATCCAGGTTTGTCTATTATAATAGTTGTACTCCGGAAGAGACTGTCTCAATAAAACCTGGCTGCCTGACAGTTTGGAAGCTGAAAATGAAATCAAAATACAACAGATTTCGGCGGCTTCTGTTCCATGACTACCTTTCTTCCTTCCTCCTCGCACCACTAACGCTCTTCTCCTCTCACGCCCCTCCAATGAGAAATGCAATGGAGTTATTTGCGATAAATGAATGGTGTAACATGCAAAGTGTGTGACACCAATGTCACAATGGATTTCTAGAGTTTCAAACGGTATTCGGAAATCCAAAACGCTTGTTTTCAGTAGACCAGTACAGTTACGTGAACATAGTTATGTGGTGTAGTTGCGTGGGCATAATTGCGAGGATGATAGAGTTGGTGTTTGTTTTGGTTCGGATTTGATTAATTAGTAGATATGCATTGACGGTGCTTCACCTTTGCCGATATGTGCGAAAGTCCAAGTTTTTAAAGGTGTGAATTTCGATGGAAACGTACTTCAGATAACATTACGGGATGACTTTGGAGATGATAGTTTAGTTGTGTTAGGAATTCCATCGTGTTTACTGTACCACTATAAGCGCAAGCGGCTGCGTTTAGGGCGGCGTTTGGATTGTTTTTACCCTTTACGCTACCGTATTCTTTCAGGTTAGATTTTAAAGAAGCTTAGATTATGAATCTGCGTCTTCAGAAAAAAATGGCTCCACTCCACGCTGTAATGGTGGTTGGAAAGCATAGCTTCAAACGACACCCACAAGAATTGCCCAAACGACGTCGCTTGAATTCCGACTAGTCGCTCTACAAAGACTAAAACCAGAATTTCTGCCCGCCGTTACCTGGAATTCGCGGAGCCGGTCTCCCGAATGCAGAAGCAGCATCGGCTACTTCTGAGCTAGAGTGGCGGACGCCGCCGCTGTAGCCCCGCCGTGAGTCGGGAGAGAAAAAACTGGAGGAGCGTCTTTCGAAGGGTGAAACAGCGGAACCTAGATAACCTGATGTGCTAGCTTGGGGCTACACTACCACGTGACACAAGCACAAACACCGAAACATTGCGGCATGTGAGCTTACTATTCCCATTTATATCGATTTACTCTAGTCAGTTTAGTAAGTTTGAGAATTGCGAGAAAGCTAAGGAAACTCTTATTATCGCTATTTATCAGAACCAGTTGCTCCTTTCGCCTTTTGTAGTACCTGTTAAAACACAACCGAATTGGTATTCACGAATATAGAAAACGGATTCCGATTCGTGGCAAGCAGTGCGCAAAAGGTAGCGTTTCTCTAGCGGCCAGATGTCTGCATGTGGTTTCCACATTTTGTTTTCCTGCCCTTCAAACTAACCCTTAACGTATTTTTCCTTGCGACCACTTAATTACCTAGGGTCCGGGTTACCCAGGAGGTGCTGTCGAACAAGTTAATCAAGCCGTTCGAAGGAAGCGCGCAGTGCACGCGAAGCTGCGCCTAAAGAGGCTCAAAACAACCGTCCCTAAAGCAGATGACAAAGCCGTAGCACCGACGCCGCCGCCGGCGAGCAGGCCCTTCCGCGCGGGGAACGCTGGCTTAAATTTGGCGTAGCAGTTACAGTGTCCCCGTGAGCGAAATATTATAAAAACAGCAGTTTTCTCTGCTATAGCTTCCCCGTACATCATTAGATACACTTAGACATTAGATATACTTCGACACGATCTTCTCTCACCAACAGCAACTGTACACTGTACACTGTACATCACATGCTCTTCAAAAATGTCACAGCTATCATTTTGTGAATATGCATTGTAGTGTACAGTTATATTTCCTTCCTGCGCTTTAAAAAGCCATAGTCTTACTTGGGCATCTAAATCCCGAAAGTTTTAGTCTGTTCAGTTCAGTGATCAGTGATTCTGCCGTTGATCCTGCCAAAAGTTAAAGAATTCTTGAACAAAAAATTTAGGCAAATTTTTCCGAAACCACTAATGTGGACGCATACCTAATATTTGTTGAACAAAAAAAAAACATTATGCGTATTTAGGCTAAACCATCATTTCACAACGGTCACTCACAGTGTTGTTGTTATTTAAAATACACCTGGGCTTGATATTTTCTTTGCAACTAACAAATACGCGGTCAAAACAGTATTGTGACACAAATATACAAGAAGAGCTCGCGCGAGCCTAGACCTCGTGACAGGGCTCTAAGCTGAACAGTCACAAAAGGTTCGAGAAGGTAGCGCGAGCAGTGCAACGCAGAAAACTTTGTTTATTGATTGATATCTAGTGGTATCCTCTTTGAAACGGGGTGTTGACGTGATTACCAAAAAAAAAGCTGTTTTATACTTTTCATCTAATAGTAGCGCTGCTATGAGGACAGGCGAAAATTCTTTTTTTCTTTTGCAGGTGGTAGCTGCCGTAAGCATGATTCCTCTCTGCTTTTGTCTACAAGCGTTTTAGTCTTCTTTTAGCCACCTGGACAGCCTTCAAGTTAACGGCTTCTGTGCTACCCTTAAATTAAATCGACTTTATCTAATCCCCACCGAGTTTATCGTTGGAAGATTGAAAGAGAGACAGAGAGGATGGTAGGTGGACGGGGGAGGGAAGAGCAGCATTTACAGGGCAGATGCAGCAGAAGTCTATTGTGTTCTGGGAACATTTGCAGCAGAGTTAGCAAATAAGCGGCGAAATTCTGTTTGCCAAAAAATGCGGAAAAATATGTTTTATCTGTATTGTCAGCATAGGGACGTTATTGCCGGACATTATGCCCAAACGCAACATAACCATCATCGCTTGCACTGTGGACACCAAGGGGTGTGTTTTCCGTTTAGTCATGTCCGTGCACACATCGCCATTATCATTCGTAAATGATCATCATCATCCCTCGCTTCGACTGCGGACGAACGTCTGGGCTCGGCGACCGAATAAAGGCCCTCTTACGAAACGCCCTCTCTCAGTATTACATTTGCTGTTTTTTGGTAACTCATCAATAACTACCCTGTATATTACCATATGCTCTGAGGACAATATAATTACTGCGGGCACAACTTTGTGTTGCATTACTGAAAAAAGTAAACCATTGAACGAAATTGTGCCCGATCGTCCTGTTGTTTCATATTCGCAAGTGATCACTCAGGATTTCAACCGTTATTTTCAACGTTTCTTCTCTCCTTCGTGCACATGTACCCTCACGCGCACAGTGTATCATCCTTCTGATGTTAAAATCATTGCCAAATCTGGTGCGCTATCCATTCTTCTGAGTCTTAATACGACACCTTTTTGTGGCCTCGATGGACTCCAAACATATTTCTTCGTCGGTATGCAGGGTCACTGGCTTTCTGTGTTGTGTGATTTGTACTTTCATGATTGCGGAGGTTCCTACAAAATGGGAGATAAACCTGGTGGCACCTATTTGAAAAATTAGTCACCCCTTTTGTTTTCACACTGTCCAAGATCACTAACACCTTTCTAAATCAAACTAATAGAACAAATTAGTCATTCGCACTCTACAATGCTTCTACGACCATAACACTCTAACAAGTTTCCAACACGGCTTCCAGAAAGGGTGTTCTATGGTCACACAAGTAGTCGCAGTATTTCATTCCGTTTCGCTCTAGTTCGATAACACCAGCCAAATCAATGCAATTGTTGTTTATTAAAAAACCACATAACAAACGTATTGCAAAATTTCAAAATATAGGCGTCCGCACATTTGTGCTCACACGGGTTGCGAAAAAACTGAAAAACCGCAAACAACTCGTCACTACGAATGGGATAGAATTTGACTGTCTGGATGTTAATTCGGCAGTTTCGCAAGGAATTTCTCGGGGACCATTCTGTTTTTTGTATAGTAATATATTATAAGGTACCTACGTCTGGTATACCAATTCGGTTGGTAGCGGATGATGTAGTCTTGTTCTGTGACGGTTCATGCTATGCTAATAAGTGTGAACCTAATACTGATAATATTATCTTACACGAATGGTGCAAGAAATTTCGAATTGTATTAAACACCTAAAAAGCGTTGTATATTTAAACAACACTTGGGATGTGCCGCACGAATATTATTACACACTACGGACATGTCCATATTGAAACATGTTCGCGGTCATAAATACATTGGTGTTACACTAACCCGTTCATTTGTACAACTTGCACATTAACAATCTTTGCTCGCCTGCATTTTGTGAGCTATACTTCATAAGACAGAAACTGAAATTCCCCTGGTAACATAAAACTCGTAAGATACTTTTCTTTAATTAGGCCATTGCTTGAATAGGTCTGTATAGTTTGGGATCCGTATATAATCACAACATCAGTAAACTTGAAAGAAGTCAAAGAAAAGCTGTAGGGTTAATTCTTGTAACTAGGCACTCACTCAAGATTCTCTCTTGTTATGTAACCAGGCTACGATACTTGAGGAATTATCAGCAATGAAAACTCCAGTAATGACACTGAGCGAGTGTTACGCGACTTCGGCTTGCAACTGGACGCTATAAATGGCATTCTAAAGGAGCTGAACTTTAAGGCTCCGGCCGTTACATCTTTGTAAACGTCGACTGCTTCTCTGCACTCTATGATGCCATGGCAAAACACCAAGCACGTAGATTTAGAGGACCGCAGCCAAAGGTTGAACCTTGTCGTGTATGGCATCGCTAAAGACACCGATGAACAGGAAGAGTCTCTACAGTCAACTGTTATAACTGATATTTTTAAGAAGAAACTCGGCGTTGAGTGTAAATCTATCACTCTCATCCACCGCCTTGGACGGAAGCAAGGCCGGAGGCCTGTTGTTGCTTACTTCCAAGACTTTGTATAAGAACAGGCTGTCTTGAAAAATGCACATAAACTGAAGAGAAGCAACATTTTCTTGCAGACTGATTATAGCCACAACACTGTGCACAAACGAAAACTCGCAAAGTCGGAGCGCCAACGCGTCTTGCTAGTTCACGATAAGCTGAAAATCGGTGATGAACTGTACGTCCGGGGGAAGGTGTTAGATAGTTAAGGTGACTGAACGCGCAGCTCTCCCGAAGGAGCGGGCGCATCGAGTTAACGACCGGGGTGCGCGCGCCTTCCGAGAGAGGGCGACGGTGCGCTGCGGAACATCCATGGTCACTGCACGTTTCTCCTCTCGCGCGCCCCTGTGCTTTGATGTCGGTGGAGGTGCATACTCAGGTGGCGTGTTTTCTACAGGTCCGCGCCTAAATGTCTTCTGACAATTGGAAGAATGTGCTTTGTACCGCGTTGTAATACCAGTTACAAGTCATGCCAGCAAAATATTTTTCTATTTTAGGCCCCTGTCTCAACTCAGCTATAAAAATATCTTCTTGAGACTTGTGGTTTTAAGTACGTGATTGCAGCCAAGTTTAGTCATGATGTACTCGAGAGATTTTTGGGGCTAATTCGCCAGGCACCTGGTCAGCACGAGCATCCGTCGATGCCTACTTTCTTGAAGCTTTACAACACGCTGTCCATATACAGCCTAATAAAGCCGCCCAAATTTGGGCATTCGTGGTCTATAACTCAAATGAACCTCAATGTCTGGTACTATCGGGTTTAATCAGGTTTTCAAGTTGATTTTGACCAAGAAAGTAACCTGCAGAAGCTGAATCTAAAGCTTGATGGCGTGGTTGACGCAGAAGTAGAGTGTGGAGATGCATTTGGTCATGTGTTTACAAGTGATAGTGTGCAAGATTTTATTCTTTAATATGTTACCGGGTATTTGTGTAGGAAGCTTCTGAGGCATACAATTTGCTTACAATGTAATCTGGTGGTTTTGTCATAGACGAAACCATGAGCAAAGCCCGAAGCTGCTTTTGTAAACTGCGACTCGTGTAAACCTGCTGCACCCTACTACCAACATGTTTAATCTGGTTTGCGCCACAGAAACTTTATTTCAGAAACAGTCTGCGGGCAAATTTGTTTACGAGCAAACTCTGGATTAGGTGATGGATAACCTTCATTTCTCGTTCCCGTGGGCCGCTCACTACAACAACATAACCGCCCAGATATTTTATTTCATTTCCTTTATTTATTCCTTCATTAAGGGTCCGAAGGCATTACATAAGAGGGGACAAGTGACGAGATAGGGTACAATTTGCAATACAAAAAAGCAAATGAGTATACACAGAAGACAGCAACCAGAAATCACATGAACGTAACTAGAACAAACGCAAAAAAAAGAATAAAGGATGTTTTAGACATGTTAAACAATTGGAGAGCAAAACTCAGTACAATATAAATCGATTAGCAATAAGCACAGAGTAGTTGAAATTATCAGGAGAGATGCCTGAAAAAAAGTTTGTTCAGCTTTCCGCGGAACGTTTCCCGGTCGCCCCATAATGTGGAGTCATCCGGTAAGACATTCCAGAGGGCTATTGCATTAGGAAAAAATGAGGTGATAAATGCTGACGTCCGGCCATTTATACATGCTATGGGTCTGCTGGAATTTATGCGTGATAAAGTTCTGTGTGCAGATTGGAGCAATTGATGTCTTGAGCGTGGGTGATAGTAGAAGCGGTGAAGATGGCATAGCGTCAGGACTCAAGAGTTGGGAGGGAAAGAGAGTGTTTTTTTGCAGTAACGCTCTTTTTGTGTGTGTATTGCGAAGATATAAAGGGGGCTGCGCGATTTTGGATCGACTATAATTTAGTTAGGTAGGCTTGTGAAGGATGCCTAAGGAGGAGGAGGATGAGATGGCAGTGCAATTGGTGGTGTAAATGTTGATGCGAAGTAATCATTAAGGACGGATGCGCAATCCTCCCTGTTTATCGGTTGGCCTCCTGAATCAATAAGTTCGATTTGGTTTGTACGTGCCTTTGGTGAAAGCAAACGCGACAACGTATTAGGATTCGATTTTGGGATAAGTAGCACATTGTATTATATCTCAATGAGAATGAGGATGCACTGCAAACAAAAAACGCACGAAAGGGCAAGCAAAACACGATAGCTCAGAAAGAAATCCGAGCAGGTGTAGTGCGCGAGTTTCCTACAGGCGACTGATTATTTGTTGCTATTTCTGGGGTTTTACGTGCCAAAACACCGTATGGTTATAAGGCACGCCGTTACCTATTCCTTTCATGTACCTGAATACACTGCGGTAAATAGTCTAATAAAACTTGTATTCACTTATTTTCATTATTTCTGATAGTGTACTGGGACAGCAAGAATGTGGGACAATTTAACCTGCCTTGTGCATAAAAGTCAAGCTAAAAAAGGGCATACCAATGATACCTCGCTAGAGACGAATATTAAAGGGTTACTTGGATCTTACTCATCTACAACACGCCCGCGAAACGCTCGTAACTAACCGCAATGCTGACGTTTGGTTTAGGAAGGAATCCTATAGGTTTCGCTTTGCACTGCGAACACAATATGTTTGGGACTGATCGCGCCTTAACCGATTTACTTCCTGAAGAGCAGACAACACTTGAACCATTCTGTTTGCAATAAATGACACTATTACTTTTATCGTATTTGAAGCAAGTTTATTGAGCTGGCCAGATCGCTAGAAAATGCGCATTATTGACTCGCTCGAACCGGCGCCGCACCTTTCTCGCAGAGGCCCGCAGCCGCCGCAGCGGCCCGCTACGGCCTGTAGTGCGCCAGCGCCATCTATCGCCGCAATCGAAATGCGGGCGTTAACTCGCCACGCCGGCCGCCTTCGTCGATTCACCTCTCCCTATCTAACACCATGGTCTGGGACATGGTGTTAGATAGTTAATGTAAGGGATAACGAGAAAAAAACAGCGTGTCTTGCTGCACTCACAGAACCCTCCAAGAGTGCATGTAAACGAGCGCACAGCAATAAAGCCAGCAGCAGTGGTGTTAAAGGATGTGCGGACTGATAGCGTTACATACTGATACAAAGTGCGCTGCACCCAGAAAGAACTAAAGGCCAAACCACATGCACGCGTAAAACCGACGTACTCGCGCAACGACGTACGCCTGTGGTGACATACGCCACAGCCTTTACGCCGACCAATGACGTCGGAGAGGGCGAGTAACCACTATCGCCGCAACGCGCGCGTAAACCAATGCGCCGCGCAGTGTGCCCCGACTACCCCGGACTCAGCTTTGTGGCAACCAGTTCAACTACATTTTAGCTCAAATCAAACAAATAATGCCTATTCTTACAATAGTACGTGTATCTAATACAGAATCAACTAAAACAGTTCTTGGGACATTACAAAACGTTGAGGATTAATATGCATACTTGCCAGGCACAAAACCCTCCGCTACATTTGGCGTAAACTGCCTTGCTCCAATAGTTGCTCGTTGCTTCGCTTGTTTTTTCCGGTTGTTTGCTGCCCGTATTTTACAAACTACTTCTTTTTATCGCATGATAAATAGTAAAGTTAGCTTAATTATGAATTTGCTGTCTTGTTATGCCAGATAACATCACCGCCAGCGGCCTACGTCAGCACCGTGCGCCCGAAAGTTTGCGTCGATGTCTGGCGGGGTCTGACTTGGGCGTAACAAGCGCGTAGCAATGCATTCCGCGTACGCCGGAGTACGCCGGTTCCTTACGCGCTTACGCCGGTTAAGTCCTTGCGCGAGTACGTGGCTTTTACGCATGCATGTGGTTGCGCCTTAAAAGTGTTAAATTTAAACGCCCAAAGCGTAGCAAATAAAACTGATAAAATTGAATATTTTCTTCTTGAATACGATCCACACATAACAATGATAACCGAGACGTGGTTGCGTAATTACATCCGTGATTGTGTTGTAGTTCCTGCATCCTATAAAAAGGGTCCGCAATGACCGCCCTACTCGCGGCAGTGTGGTAGCTCTTTTGTTAAAACGTTCGCTTACCTATATTATTCTGCCGCATATAACCAACCATGAGAGTTTGTTGTTAAAGGTAAACTGCTGGGGTCATAATTTCACGGTATGCGCTGTGTATAGGCCTCCTAATTCCTCGCCCAGGTAGTAGGAAATGCTTCAAGACCATTTGCATATGTTCAAAGATTTCAAAAATGACCGAGTCATAATATTTGGGCATTTTATTCTTCCACAAATTGACCCGCGTCAGAAAAAATCAGTCTTTAATGCTGTTGTGAACCCTCTCCTAGATATTATGCTCATGTGTGATCTTGTACAGACTGTTACCGATTACGCAAGAGTTGTCGGTAATGCCCGTTCAATATTATACCTTGTTTTTGTCATTTCAAGAACGCTTGCGTACACGGTTTCTATTAACAATGGTATCTCTAATCCCAAAAGTGTGCTGCTTTTTACCTCTAGGGCATATCAAGGACCACCGTAAACAAGGTGTGAAATTTGTGAAAAGTTATTCTAATGTCGACGCACAACCTATAGTAGACATTCTTTGGAGCTCCTGTGAAAAGCCCCCCCCCCCCCATTAACTGGATATTTTGTGGAATGCCTAAAATATACCACTTAGTTTTTCATCGACAAGTATGTTACTACCACGGGTTTCCGTACCAATAAAAAACAATCCATGGATATCAAGAGAAATCGTTTAGCTACACCGCAAGATTAAGCGCGCCAAACGGCATCATTCTCCTCCCTGTAAGATATTTCCGTTGACAACTCTTCTTGCAGCTAAGCTTTCTGAGGCCAAGAAAAAATATTTCTCGCGCACTCTCCCACAATTTTAATAAAACAGCCCTAATAAGTTTTCGCGGTACTTAGGTATCCGCCTAAACATACCGACCATATATTCATTAACGGGTTAGTCAGGAGTGACCCAGCTGTCGTCGCAAACAACTTCAACAAATATTTATCTCAGAATTCTCCCCAATTCAAGAAAGTACGCCGTTTAACATGCCTCTTCCCGATCTAGCTTCTGACTTCGTAATTGTTGAAGGCGTTATCTATATACTACACAATCTATAAACTACATGTTCTGATGGTCCTGAAAACATACCTAATGCCTTTCTGCACCATTACGCTCAACCGCTCATCTTTTTAGGCTATCCTTCGATTGCTGCGAAATTCCTGATGGCTCGCGCATGGCCTGTGTTGTGCTACTCTTTAAAAAGGAGACCGCCTCTTTGCAGACAACTATTCCCCCATCCCTCTCGCATCGAACATATGCAAACTTTTTAAACACGTAGTATCTAATTTCCTTATTTCGTTTTTAGAAGCTAAAAATATTCTGACGCCTTTCCAGCACGGATTCAGAAAACGCTTATCTACACTCACACAGTTCGTTACCATTACGCACGAATTCGCTTCTGCACTTGATAACGCTGCACAAATTGACATCATCTTTCTGGACTTTAGTAAAGCCTTCGACCATGTTCCTCACAGTAAACGTATCTCAAAGCTTCAAGAATTTTCCTACCAATAACTCTCGTAAAATGGATCCAGTGCTATCTCTCTAAGTGTAAGCAGTTTCTTAAAATAAATAACTAGTGTTCCGTCACCGTCCCCGTCTCTTCCGGTATTCCCAGGGCAGCGTACTCGCACCTGTACTGTTTTTAATGTACAATAATTATATTACAGAGTGTATTGATGCATTATCTACTCGTTTAAAATTGTTTACAGATGACTCTGTACTATTCAAGCGCATTTCCTCCACTTGTGACCAGGTTAACCTTCCATGTATCCTCCATGCCATCGCTGAATGGTGTGTGAAATGGGACATTGAAATGAAATGTGACAAATCTGCATTGCTTCAAGAACTAACAAAAAACACATTGCTTCAAGTAACTACCAAAAAACACGTATTTTCGTTTTCTTACATGCAGGCATGCACTCAAACAGGGGGAGGAATGTAAATATTTATGGGTTACTGAGACTAACCGTCTGAGTTGGTCCTGTAACATAAGTAAAATTTCCGCGTGAGCCTCTAGAAAACTCTAGAAGGCATAAACTTAAAGCCGCACCTTCTCATGTGAAGTTACAAGTCTATAATTCAATTGTTAGGCCTCGACTGGAATACGCATGCCCAGCATGGGGCCCATTTCTAAAAAAGCATATTCATAAACAATAAATGGCACAAAGGAGAGCTGCCCGATTCATCTAACTCTTATAACAGCAGTACATCGCCTTCCCTTCTTATGTCCAACAACAATATAATAACCTTTGAAAAGAGGAGGCAGATTGTGCGGCACAAGTTTCCCTTTCCACTTATCTCACATCAATTGAATATTAATCCCGAATTTTATATACAGCCCCGTTTATCTCACCATACTTGATACACCAACAAGCAAACTTTAACCCCAATTTTCATTCACACCAACTTTTTCATGCATTCTTTTTCCCCCGCTCAATCGAGGAATGGAATGTGTTGCCGGCAGAAGCGCTCTCTGCACGGGATGCTTCCCGTTTTAAAAAGACTATTTCTGTGGATAAGCATATATATACGCCCTGCTGCTGTCACTAGTGCACGCCTTTCCTGTCAAGAAATGATCTCTTGTTCTTGTTTTTCTTTTTTTCTCAGGTTTGATTACCGTATTTCAAATATGTATTACCTACATCATTCAATGCTTTGTTTTAAATATAATACTCTTTGTACTTGCCCAAATGCTTGGTCTACGGACTTCAGTAATAAATAAATAAATAAATAACAAGAACAAAAAAATAAATAAGAAAATCGTGGATGAGTGACGGATGGCTTATGCTGTGTTCATACTAAACCAAGAACCCTACGCTCTCTGATGCCGCAAAAAGCAATGGTGTGCTCAGCTTCCACCATAGGACGACTGCATGTGCTTGTAGTCTAGCGTAGAGAAACCACTGAAATCCGTGATCAACTGCGAAGTCGCCCTGCCTAGTGAGGTTTTTACTCTGCCGCAAAATGCGAGCATTTGTTTCTTCACCCACGCATTTATAAAGCGTTATTAGCAGTCCACTCGCTTCGACGGTGCTTAAAGAAGAAACCTCACAAAATGGTCAAAAGCTTTCACCAAATCAGCTACGAGTCTACAGGCAGCAGTCCCGTGCTAAAAATATTGCCGTACCTGGGTTCCTCGGGGTGGTTGGCGTAGTGGATTCTGAAATAAACAAAAGAAAACATGAAGTGAAATTGGAAAGCGAAACATCCAACGCAATAAAATTGCGAAACCTAAAAAGCTTTGTGAGAGCCTAATATAACACCACACACAAACTTTTTTACACCCTTTTAGCTAAAAAAGGTGTAGCATAAGTGGAAAAGGGGTGTTGGGAGGCCTTTACACCGTTTTTATTAAATCTCAACATCCTTTTTCTAGGTGTACACCCTTTTTGTGTGAAAAAAGTGTGTTGATCAACATTAACACCCTTGGTTTTTCTTAGGGTGTTGAAAGGGTGTGGAAAAGGTGTTCAGCTGTTCATTGAATAAGGCCATGCTTGGATGCATAATAACACTATAAAGAACAAGACATCCCCTCATATACTTCTCTACTCACAAGAAATTTTCAAACGCAAAAAAATAATCGCTCGTATGCAATGATCGCTCGTTTCCATATGCGGTGCACCTCATGCCCCAAGTTTAGCTTTGGCACGTGAAACAACAATTTGAACCTTCAAAATTAAAAACACTATACTCGTGTGGCGAAAAGGGTGTTTACCAACTGCAACAGGCTTGGCTTTCTGCAGGGTGTTGAACTGGTGTGAAATAGGTGTTCAGTTGCAAAAAAATAACAGAGGAGCTGGGGGTCGACCTAGTTTCTTCCGGTGTTGCTAAGTTTTTGTTATGTTTGCTAAGCTTTCCAAGTTTCTTTCTAAGCTAGGTTAAGGGTGAGGCCAAGTTTACCAGAGTTTACAAGGCTGTTCCAGTGTGTCCTCCCAGTGACAGGTGATCCAAAGAAGAAACAAGCTAGGTCGACCCCCAGCTATGCTGTTTCTCCAGTCGTGCACCACTATTGCAAGCTGCACCAATTCTTTTGCCTTTTGGATTCCAAAAAAAGGCTAGTATCGGTAAAATGGTATGGTAAGACGTGCGCATACGCATACGCTCCTTGTGCTCACACTCAAACAAGCTCGAAAGCCGACTTCACTGTTATAATACCCTATTTGCGATGGGGCACCCTTTACAGGTGCCGCAGTTTTTTTTCTCTGTATTTTTTTGCTAACGCCACCGAAACTAGCTCAAGCTTAAACAGCTTCACTGGTAATAAATTATGCGAATTCATTGCTTCAAACGTTGTGAGGTTCAGTTCACCGGTGTAAACAGGTACAAAATGCCTCCAAAGTTGGAGGTCTCTGCACCTTTTTTCCTAGTTGACGGTCTTTTCTCATCCCTTTTCCCTACACCCTTTTTCTTTACGCCTTTTTGCTCAGTTTCGAACACCCTAATTTGTAGTTTTACAGCCTTGTGAGAAAAAGGGTGTTGAAATAATGAACACCCTTTTTGAAGGGTGTTGAGGTGGCGGGAAGGATTTATTTGGTATTTATTAAAATTTTCTCGGTAATTTAATATAAAAACTACCTCGTGATAAAAAGTTTTTGCAAATCCGCGTGTTGATTTGTGTACTATTATAGTCAAAACCAGTTCCTAAATTAGCGCTAAAATATCGGTTTTTTGCGACATGCCCAGCGAGTGTATCGGAGGGCTTTCCTCTGCTCGATATAAAAGCAAGAAAAGCAAATTTATTACGAAGTATGCACTCCCTGTATCGCTTGCATCCTATTGGTTTTCTTGCTCAGTTTATTGGTGTTCCAAGTGTAGCTTGTGTGGATTGACTGTTTGTGTTGAATGCTGCGCGCGCCGCCGATTCACATTGCCACGCGTACCTGCTGCTCTGGCCACACCATTATTTTAGGGGGTTGATCAACGTTACTTCTTTTTAGGTGCAGAGAACCTCTTTCCGCACAATATCCGTCCGCATCCGTGCGAATAGCATTTACAGTCGCAAAAAATCGCACTCGCACCGGCAGGATTCGAGCCTGTGTCTTGTAGACTAGACAGAGTTATTGTCAGTCGTTTAACCTATTGGGCTACGAACGATGCGGAGTACCTTGGGACCTCCCAACGTCCATCCGCGTCCATCCGTGCGCACACATCCATCGAGCGAAAATCAAGCGAAATTTTATTTGAGCCGTGAGTGGCAGTTTAATTTAAAAAAAGTAGAACTCACGGCTCAAATTGAATGACGGCCGGGGCGCAAAGCGGATGTCACTCCGGGCGCAACTTGGATTTCATTTCGAGTCCCCGTACTCCGCACCCTCGCCATAATCCACGGAGTGGAGATGCTGATTTTTTTAGGGTGTTCACACGAACACCCTTTTTCCTTCGTGCGCCTTTCTTTCGTCAAATCACCTTAAAACGTGTTCGCTATGGGACAAGGTTCTTACACCCTTTTCGACCGAAAAGGGTGTAAGAAAGTTTAGTGTGCAGTAGATCTCCACCAAGCTACCTGAAGCAACTGTAAGAGTAGGGAATACATGCTTATTTCACAGGGAGCCCTCATTGTAAATAGATACAGAGGAACCGCATTTACTCTTTTGGATGTACGATGATGAATATATGAATGGTCGTTTCATACATTTTGCGTTACTTTCAACTGAAATATCTAATTTACTGCAAGAATACTTATCTGTAATGTTTGACGGGATGCTCGGGTCCACTATTTTTTTATTTTTTTGGAAGTCACACCACGCTTTTCTTTATCACCATTAGGCAGTGGTTACAAAACCATTAAAATGAAAGCATCGTCATTAAAATATAAAAGGTGGCGAAAAAAAAAAACATTGCCGGCCAACAATCACACAGAGCAGGCTAACAGGATTTTAGAATCGCTCCAAAGTAAGCGTAAATTACTTGATGGAAAGGTGATTCGAACAAACTTCGGGGTAATGCGGGCAGATGGAACAAGTAGGTCATGGTGAGTAAACAGACTACGTGCAAAAAGGAGCTCTCACAAAGATTGTTTGAGAACCGGTGGACATAAAGACAACATACAAGCACCACAAGTTTATAACGGTACTAATGCATCGAAATATGCTATTGAACGGCGAGTGCAGAAAGTGTACGAATTTCGGAATAACTCTATACAGTATGTCTGCTCCTCACCAGTTAGCAAAGACAATCAAATTACTTTGTAGTTGCAAACACCTTGAAGACCGACGAGGCTTCCTTGCGGCTTTACTGGTCTTGGGAAAAAAAATGCATTATTTTTCAGTAGAAGGATCTTCGGCCTTGGTCAACTTCCTATCCAAAGTAGCAAATCGCTTTCTGTGCGCTCTTTAAGGGTGCATGGAGAAACATTTCCATTGTGCTGGCCCGTGAAATCATTTCGCAATACGGAAGAACTCACACTTTTGGACGTCGATCTTCAAGAAGCTATTAATCACGTTAAACTGATTCAGAATAAAATCGATCAATAGAGGCGGGCGGAATTCTCTGCCTGCCATCACACGTGACAGGCATAGCGGATCTGTGTATTGCTCTGGGCACTCGCGGGTGCCGCTGAGAGCTTCTATTCGTCCGTGCATTGCATGCTCAAAAACGTTGCGAGGGGAGTTACAAAAGACGACTCCATCCGGCGTTCTGGATAGATTAGCTGTTGCGGCTGCCGTCTGTGTTTTCCAGGTAAAACAAAAACAGTGGTAAATGACAATAAAGTCCAAAATGAATAAGTTAATGTTAAAGCGCTTGAGATCCACCTCCCCTTTTGAGGTTAACGTCTGCCCGTTTGTGTTCTGAATGGAGCCTCTACATGGCAGCGATTTCAATTCCGCAATTGCCGTAGACACGGACACAGTGCCAATATTGGTAAACAGAACATTCTATGTACGGTATAAAATGTGGAGAGGCCCATGCTGCTTCTTAGTGTTCAGCCCCGCAGTCCAGATGTTGCCTATACCAAGCAGCTCAGGCGGCTGATATCCCTACTGTCCATTATTTGCTCAGGAAGGAAGTGTTTCGGACATTCTAGAGAAGAGAAGGTACTGGCGTGTTGACACTTTGGGAGCCCTCATGGAAATGTCGGGTGATCAGGCCGTCGGCGCTTGTCACCGGGAATTAATCAATCCGCCGTCCTACCAATCTCTCCGCCGTAAATCACCACGACATTTATTCTGCAGCCGCAAGGAAGCTAATTTTCAGTGCATGTGGCGAATGCAACAGCGACAATGAACGTAAATGCATCGTTGTTGACCCTTCGCATGTAGTTACTGTCTAAAGGCGTTTTCTGTTAGCGGGCGACCTTGCTGCTCATACTCCTACGGTGTCTAGTGGTGCCTAGCTGCTGCAGCAGCAGCTTCGTCGGAATCAGGTCAGTTGATCCCAATGCAGCTTTGGGTCGCGAACCCTGCTACACCAGAGGGGATTCCTCGATAGGAAAACTATCAGATGCGTTCCCCTCCAGCGGAAGGGCTGCCGTGAGGCAGCAACAGGTGGATTACACTGACACCCTCAGTCTTTAGTCGCATACCTGGTTAGAATTCAGAGTACGGGGAGTTAGAAGTTTACCCCCTTCCGCCCACCAAGTTTAAGGGCGTAGGCTTTACCCCAACGAGTATGATGACATTGCCGTGCCCAAAACAAAAATAATTAATTAGATGACGTTTCATTCTCCATGACAAGACAAGCAGATGGACGATTTACATGAACATGCATATTTTCTGAGCAGTTGCACTACTTATTACGGGTTTTCCAGTACTTCAGTGGAACAGCCGTTATATTTCCTCTGTACCTTCTTGTCTCAATTGCTTCGTGGCTTAATATAACTCCGGCATAATCCCCCACAATTAAACTGGGATTTCTACTACTCATTTATTTTATTTACAATACTGCTGACCCCAGTTAAGGGGTCGTAGCAGGGTGGAAAGAAGAGTGTGAGACATTTCACAATAAAACAGACAAAAAGAACGCATAACATCCGCAAAAAAACAGGATTGAACTGAATGCCAATTCACAGTGGCGGGTGGATAATATTTGGCGAAGGGCACAAAAAAGGAAAGAAGAAACCGACACACGCATTGAAACGACACACGCTGCAAAAAGAAGAGCACACATCAATGCCCCGCGAACGCAATATACACCGAGAACCAGAACACGTCAGATATTTCTTCATTAACTCAGGTTCAGGGTGTTTTTGTTTCAGCCGTCTACATAGGGGGGGGGGGGGGGCGCGGAGCGGACTGCTCAGGAGGAAGAACAGATACTTCTTCGTACTGGTTTCCCTAAAATTTTGCCACCATTAGCGTATGCATTTCGCTTTCTTCTATGACACAGTAAAATTCTCGCAATGGATTTCGCCCTAGTACGGGGTGGAGTTTTTGTGAGTCTGTGCTTCGTATACATGGTGACCTCGACTGCGCCAGTGGCGGCTGATTTTACGGTTGGTAAGAATGACGTGAAAATCACAAGGGAACTTCGTTAAATTATAGTGACTGTGGATAGTATTGACGGTCTTGTGGCAGATTTGTCAAAAGAGTGCTGTAGCCATACTGCGTCTCCTATCAAGCCAAGTCAAAGCGACCTGAAAAAGCTAGATAAAACAGTATATAAACATGCTTAAGTCCAAAAAATTTATACCCGGTCAAGAAAATTTAGTGTGACATCTGACTGCGGGAAAAAAAATCTGTTTGCTAGGTATTCTGTGATATATTGTGCAACGCCTACTGTCCATTCCTTTTGTATTATCAGGAGTGAGGTACATTGCTTCATCAATATGACTCATGATGCCACCTACACCATTGAGGCCTGCCTTTTATTTCTACTCAGTGCAATGGCTGTCGCTTGAAGGATCTACTGTGTATTACAAAATGCGGCCAATCAACAATTTTTTTGCTATTTCTAAGCTTAAGGAGAAGAAATGCAATTCGTGTGAATGATGGCTGGATGATAGACTATCGCCCGTGAAGGCACCCTGGAAAAATTCACAGTGCAGCAGTGTTGAGCAAACGACAGCAATTCTAGTTGTTTTTGTACTGTGTTTAAGCAAACTGTTAAATCTGCAAATAAGGTTATTAACACAAACTGTTTTCCTTTTCTACCTTTACTTTTTTTGATAAAGACCCATGTCTGTAATTGGTGCGTGCTCTTTGATATCTTGCGATTCAGGAAAAGCGGTGTTGGCTCATCAGGCCTTGGTTCACTTTGTATATACAGACGCCAACCATACTAAAGGTCCTTTTGGAACACTTGGCTGTAGACCTGTAGGGTCTTTTCACCTGTCTTTTTGTAATCCATCTGGACCCTTATGATGCATCTGGATCTTGTCCCTTGTAATGTAAACGTCGAGGTCTGCATTACAAACCCTGGAAACTTTGAATAGGTAACGACGGGTGAGCTACAAGACGTGGTCCACGGTGACTTCATGTCAGAACCAACTTCAAACCATACTACTGTCCCCATAAGCAAGTTGACTTTACAGCGGAACTGTTTAGGCGTTCTTCTTTCCGCGCGGATCCGTACGCGGACATTCCTAAAGAGGCGGAAGAGGCCAGGCTAAGAAGCGTGAGGAAAAGCGGCAAGGGGGCATGGAGACCACGAGCGGGTTTTCAGAGTGCGCAACTCAACAAAAAAACAGGCGCAGCTTGTGGTAGTGGTGCAAAGCTGGAGCATCACCAGAGCTGGCGGCAGCTCTCTCTTTGTCGAAGACCCTGCGGTGGCACCTCCCACGGACTTCATTTGGAATCTCCGTTTTATGTGAAGTCGAGGATGTTCGCGGACATTCCTTATTCCGGAACCAAATCGCTTCAGAAACCCCGCCAATGATTGCGTGCTTTCTAATATCTTCCCATTCCTATCCGAGAAACGCGATTTGCTCACCCCTCTGCGGTAAGCCTAGGGCTTGATCATGGTTAATTGTTGTAATTGTGGTGTTCTTTGACAAGCATTTTTTAGCACGAAACCTAACTGGAAATCTTGAGATTGCTTTTTCCGGCTTCTAATGTCGGAGCTGTCTCGCCGGCTTTCCATGGCAAAAGCCTGAGAGGGCGTCGTAACCTGTCCAACACCTTATGACTTAAAGTTTTTTTTTCATTTTAAAAGCACCTACTAAAGCGCTCATGCTTCTGCGTGAAATTTAAATAACCTAAATGTAAGCGCAGGTTGGCGTACTCTGGAGAGTGGGCGAACGAAATGCTGGGGCATTTCGCTTGCACTCATTCACCTCGAGGCGAAGTGGCTTTTATTAACAATTATTTCACACGGAAATGTTGCCGGTCAAGCGAGAAACGCGGGATTGAAGAGCAGCTTACGCTCTTTTCTTATTTAACCAAATATCAATGAACGCAAATCCTCTGCCTGGCAGTGCTGGCACTGTAGCGTGGAGAAATCATTGTATCACTGTAAACTCAAACTAGCCGGAAATGGAGTTTTAATCAAGTAATGTGCCCTGGAAAGTACCTATAGCAAAAAATGTACTCCCTAGGCATGATCTAAAAATGTGGACGAACCTCCATGGTAGTACCGTTGCCCATCCGTGTAGCAAAAGGGAGGATTTAGAACGACTTAACACCATTTGTGAGATGGCGTTCGGTTCCTTGTAAACTACCACGTCCACAATAAACTCCCCATCGGAGGTAATCATCTCAAGCGGGCGGTCGCCATGTTAGTCTTGTGTTGCTTCCGTGTATCAGCACTTCAACCGTGGCCTAATGCCAATTAGAACGAGTAAGCAGGACGCGACGGTTGCATATAGTTGCAAAACCCGTATAGATGCTTCAACCAGCGCGATCACAGGCAGACAGCGCGGCCGTGTTGTTTCAATCTGTTTATTTTGGCGATAGGTGTTGTCAAACTCTGCTGCTAACGAAGAGACAGTTCTCGCCGCTGCAAACAATTGCAATGTTCATCTGTTTCGCTTGCTTGCGCATATATAGACGATTTAAATTCTCGTGCCAGCGCGCCAACGCACCCGACTGCAGCGACTCAACTTGCCCTGGCGGCACGACTTGCTGCCCGGATGTAAACAACCTCCGCGCAATCAATGCAGCGCGGCCGGTGACTTGGTGCTGCCGGAGCTTCAAGCGCCGCGCCTTGGGCCATCATTTTTTCTTATTTGAGAAGGACTAGTAGTGCCATTTGGTGGAAAGATTTTTATGTGCCCCTGTCACACGACGAACGGCCGCTAACAGCATTTGGATACGGCGACAGCTGTGGACAGCTCGCTGGTAAGTGGTCTGTCATCAGTCAATGCGTTTGTCAAACGTTTGGATAGGCTTAACTGCAAAGTACCCGTGCCGCACACAGCACGTACACGCACGGACAAGGAAAAAAGCGCTCACTCGTTTTATTTTACTTGTTTGTGGGTTTGGGGTATGCATTCGCATTCTTTTGTAAGCCGGTTTGTAACAGGGCATTCGAGATAAAATCGCTTGTCGCGCGCGGCGTCGTTTCAAAGCAACGTGACGGTTACTTCATGCTGGCGAAAATCAGCGCAGTCAGACGGAAGCGAGAAGGAACGTAGAGAGGTCGGGAAAGAGGGCGCTCATATTTAAAAGAAAGCGTAATGCAAGACGAGAAAAGGAACGCAACCCGCCTGCATTTCTCCGAACTTCAGGACAGAGCCGCACACGGGTACGTTGCCACAAACTCGAGCGTACGACGTCTAAAAGTACCGTATATTTTTTTCATTTTTTATTGTACAGGGCCTAATTCTTGTTAAGTCGTCCGATTCATTCAGTTCAGTTCTATTTGCCCCTAGAAAACGCTGGAATTTGTCGAACGAAGCGGCGGTAACGCGACCACTCGCCGGCAAGAAAATACCAAAATTAAAACTCCGCTTCTGAGCTTTCACCGAAGCTCAGTTCTGTCGAGGGGCGAGCGTAGCTTTGCCAGTGCTAAGGCGTGTCGATGATTCTAGAAGGAAGAAAGGCAAGTGGTGCGCTCGTCGGCGGCGGGGGCGTTGCGGGTTGTGCCCTTTATCTCCGCGAAGTGCGCAGTTATAAAAAAAAGAGACTAGCGCCGAAGCAAGTTAGCTACGCTTGGGCGTCGTTCACAGGTAGCCGAATCGCCTCCGACAGCGGTGCATCATCTGGCCTGGTAGATGAATATTGTGGGACTCTGTCTCTCATATGTATCGAACTGTTCGTGTTCTTTTTAGTTAACTGCTCTACTTTGTAATATCTATTTGTCAACGCTCCTGATTGTATGTTTTGTATTTGAACTGTTGCTGGCATTTGTATTCATTCTAAGTTACCTTTTCGTTCCTGTCCTCGTGCTTGTACCGTGTTTTGCCTGTCCAAATATAAGTCTTTGTGTTGTTTTCGTTCAAGGCTCTGACTCATTCTTACCGCTCTGGTAGGTAAAAATGAGTATTGAAATGAGTAAGAATTTTACGTGTGGGGCATTTTTTTTTCTTTTTTGCTTTTTCAGACATGTTCCTTTGACTCCCTGCCTGCATTCCATGAATGCGGAAGTTGGCCTCCACATCGATGGCCAGCGTGTCTTGACTGCATCATCTTTACTGGGAGGACTGTGTAGTCTGTTTGCATTGTTCTGGGTTTTGAACATTCAATATCCCAAGAAGGCACACAGAGCTCTAACGTTTGTGGAACATGCCATTTTGGACCTTGCCAGCACCAAACCACTGTGAAGGATTTAGAAATAATTAACTTTTATCTCATGAATATCGCTCACTAATATTTTATTTGTTTTCAATCCTGTAATCATTGGATAGTAGTCAAAAAGAATTTTCCCTATTATGTTTCTGACTTTTTCTTTTTTCTTTTTTTTTACTGAAAAGAGCCTATTTGATGGGCCATTCTGTATGCTGATAATACAGCTATCTTTTAGTGAAGCAATAATTTTAACAAACTAATTTAAGTTGAACCAATTATCTAAATAATGTTGGCAACAGGTGCGAAATGAATCAACTAAAAATTATCCGAAAAACATGAATTTCATGGCTTTTTGTTCTCACTCTAAAGAAGCTGTCGCGATAGCACCCATTCTGTTCTATATCATTGCAATTAACCCGTCAGACTCGGTCACTTTTCTTGGCGCATTTGTGTCTTTATCAAAACGCACTGGTATTTCGTGCAGCATATTTTTTTTTCTTTATATTACTCATTTATCCATGGCCATCTCACTGCTGTCTGTCTCCTGCATCATTTATCTCTTGTGCCTTTACCACCTACAAAGTGCTCGTTACCTTTCAGTATCAAATCTCTGCACAGCTCTCGCTCATTTCACCACCAATTGAAAAATTTTTTGTTGTTGTAAACCACTGCAACCATTTTTTTCTTCACTTTGTGTACTGAGTACTGATGCGTACTGATAAGTTCTGATAAGTACTGACGCGTTCTAGATCCTCTAGTATTATATAATGATTTCACTTACCATGCGGTTGTGTTTGTGCCCGATCTGTTTTCGTGTATTTCCAGTTCTTGCATTAATATTGTTTCTACAATCTGTTCAACTAGCACACTGCTCTCGCTCATTTCACCACCAACTGAAAACTTTTTTGTTATTGTAAACCACCGGAACCATTTTTTTCACTTTGTGTACTGAGTACTGATGCGTACTGATAAGTTCTGATAAGTACCGGCGCATTCTCGATCCGCTAGTATTATATAATGATTTCACTTACCATGCGGTTGTGTTTGTGCCTATCTTTTTTTTCGCGTATTTTGAGTTCTTTAGTAATATTGTTTCTACGGTTTGTTCAACTAGCATCGTATTGCTGTCTTCCATTCCTAACTGGCGTGTTATTTAGCAATGTACCATTTGTGCTTTCTTATAGAAGGTCGCCCTAAGTTTTTATTTCGGAACCTCCTTGTGTACACCATGTACCATGTAAACTTGTCTGCGAAAGTTCGTTTGAAATAAACCTGAAATCGACAAAAACCGTGTGAAATCAGTACTCCCGCAGGAAAATAGAAATTCTCCCTTGTGGCCTCGAAAAACTTCTTTCGGAAGGCCTACAAAACTCCCCAAGCTTTAGCAAAACTCCATGCAAAAGAAGTAAATGCTTCCCTTGAACCTCCTAAAAACGCCCCTAAAATACCAGAAGTACTTCCCAAGGGAGCCATAATAGGCTCCTATTCAACCGCCTAAAAATTCCTAAACATCACTTAAAAACGCCCCTTTTAAAAATAAAGAATACTCCATTTTCAACTCCTTAAATTCTCCCGACATTTCTTAACACTCCCTAAATACCTCCTTTCCATCACCTAAAAACGCCCTGTTTTGAGGAGGTAAACAAAACCTCCCTGTTCCATGTAGTAGAAAAACTCCTACAAGGAGGATCACTAGAGGACAAGCGAAAAAGAACCTCTAGGGAGTATATGGGAGGCAAAAAAGTTTAGAGTGAACGCCGGATCCCCAGCATTATTGCACTGGCTCTGGATATTTTAGCACCTTTCCACAATTCTGGCATCTCTGTCTTCATTCATGCGTTTACCATGTGTTATCGGAAGAATACTGGCTGGCTTTGACGCACTTTTAATGGCGGAAACAACCTCTGAAATATTTAAAAACATTGCATAAAATGAAGTGCGAGTTGATAGCACGGCTGCATATTGCTAAAAATATTGCCTTATCTGAATTCCCGAAGTCGGCTGAGGGACAATAACCTCAAATAAGGTTTCAAAATATTTCGCGAAATCAAGTACAAGTGTACAGCGCCGAAGCATAATGCTGGGAAAATTGTAATACCTGCATTCCCTGAGTCGGCTGAGGGAGAATTGTCTGAAATAAATAAAAGAAACAATAACTGTCAAAAATAGCAAACATTCTCGCAGACTAAAATTGCACATCTTATAAAGCTTTTTCGGAGCTGTTTAAAATCCACACCAGGAACTAAGAAATCTGCACGAACGAGAAAATTGCTAAATAGATAGTTCATTGAGAGGAAACCCTAACTGTGAATACAAACAAAAGAACCCTTTTAATAAGCTTGGTGAACAAGAAAGACAGTATGAACAGTTGCTTTCCCGCATTTTTCTTGATTATCATCCTATGCATGTAATTGTTTTGCAAAACAGAACTCCGCGGCAAGTTGTTTCGCGATCTTCGCTCAACGTACATATTACTGTTTGGCAGGCCACACCACGCGTTTGTTTATCGCCTTTAAGTAGGGCACACAAAATCGTTGCAAAAAATGTCCCTCATTAGAATATAAATGTTGACTAGAAAACTTCTTTTTTGGTAGCGCAAAATTCCAAAAACTACGCAAATTGGTGTCTAGAACTGTTCATAAGTAAGAGAAAATATTCTGAAGCCGTGGTCATCCCTCCGTACTTCCGGTTAATGCCAGGAAACGGCTTTAGTTTTAAAGAGTAACTGGGCAAAAATCACCTCCAATGTAGACCTTTTCTGAAATGACCGACTGTAACGCAGCATGCGTGGACAAGTTGATGAAGGCTGTAACAGGTTCCGCAACCGAGATATGAATTTGCGGTCCTGTTTTTCTGATGCCGTGTTGCCGATCATTGCTCCACGGTTATGTTCCTACCACGAGGCTCTACACCACCGCCTTCTGAAAGGCACCCGAAGCGAAATTCTCGTAGTGATTAGGTGAGAGTTTGAAATTTACTTGAGCCAGCCTCGGCGGCCGCTTTTCTGATGGAGGCGAAAAGCAAAAACACCCGTGTGTACGAGATTTTGGCGCACGTTAAAGATCCCCATGTGGTCAAGATTAATCCGGAGCCCTCCACTACGTTGCGCCTCATCGCCTGCGTTGCGTTGGCGCGTTAAACCCTACAATCAATCAATCAATTTACTTGAGCACCATAACTTCAAAATCCTTGTTAGTGACAATGTAAATATTGAATATCAAATTTTTTTTTCTATATCGCAAATGTTTTTCTGTATCTACACCCCAATACCTCACACAGAATTATGAAGACCTTCTGTGCCCCTGGACAAGTCGAGACATATACGCTTTTCTGAATACTAAGGATTCATATTACAACAGATGAAAAAGAGTATTACCGCAAGAAAAGTTCAGCAATTACAAGAACAAGGCTGTCTTGAATGACGAGAGGATCAACAAATCTGCATTACATAAAAATGGTTACACTAAACACAGACATGAAACCACTATGAACGATGAACAAGAACGTAATTGGAATAAATGGACAAAATATATCCCCGCTATTTGCTTACAGCTGTAACGATTACCTATTCAATGTAATTTCGTCAGTATTTGGCATTTACAAGCACCGCTAACTACTTTGCCTGTACCGAAAAGTGCCTGTCAGCACTTCTGTTTTGAAATATCTATTGAAGATGTAAGGTCTCTTGCCCGTAGGATGGTGGTAAATAAAGCAGGTGGTCTTGATGGCATCCAGTAGAGCGTAATAAAGACACCATTGTTATCATTGTGCCTTACTTACGCCACCTGTTCCCTCACTCTTAAAAATAGCTCTTACCCTGATATACTCAAAGTTGCAAACGTGAACCGCGCCTATAAAGATGGATATCGTAAGAAATGAGATATTTACAGGCCTATATCAGCACTTGGTGCGGTGGACACTTTTCGAAAAGCTAATTAGGCAGCAGGTTTTAAAATGTCTAATGAAAATAATTTTATTACACCGTAGTAGCACTTTGTAGAAAGTAGACCTTCTACTACGGGTGTATTAACTTTATCGAAAGCATTTAACCACGCGATGGATCAAAATACATAGCTGCCGTTGTTTTCTTGGATATTAAGCAGGCATTTGACACGGTTTATCACCCAATCATGATGCAGAAATTAGAAAGTTATGGCTTTACAAAAATGTCACTTAAATTCTTTTATAAATATCTATTCACTTGAAAGCAAGGGTACTTATTAATGATTGCATATCACACGTTAAACAAATAACTTGCGTATTAGCGCAGGGGTCGGTTATGGGTCCCGTACCATTTTCATTTTACATAAACAATCGCTCACAGGCTCTTCGCTCTTCTCCATGACTAATGTATGCAGATGCCGCCGTTATTATTGTTTATAGAACACCTCCTCCGGTATTTGAAGCCACACTGATTTGTGAACTGAAAAAATTGTCTTCCTGTTTTTTGCCAATTGCTTAACACACTATGCATATAAAACAAAGTATGTCAGTTTTATATTCAAGTACAGGACCGCCAACAATTTATGTACACTTACTTTCGGTGGCCTGGTATTACAGCCATCGTCGTATTTCAATTGCGTTGGAGTTACTTATGATTGTCCTATTTATTGCAGAGAACGAATTGATAACGTATGTAAAAACCAACCTCGACATGCTACGCGCTTTTAAGACGAGATTTGATTCTGCATACTATGTATGACGCTCCCTCTGCTATGCTTCTTTAAATTTCCGTCTTGATCAACACTATCTGAAACACCAGTTCTCCATTACATTGTCATAGTACAAGGCAAGCATCCAACGCCATCTTAACCATCCCAAACGTAACAAAGAATAGGGTGAATGGCTGGCCGGGTTCAGTGGAGTTAAAATATGAGACGAGCTACAAATAGAGATAAAAATAGATAGATAATTAAAAAAAAAACTTACCTGCGTTACAAGTCGAATAAAATTCCGGCTCAACCTCTAGTTATTATTTTTTAATGCGTCTTTTTTGGATTTGTTGTTTGTATCTTGTGAACATCTACCATTCTAGATGTATGATATGCAGCCTTGTATACATCTCAACTTTTCTTCAGGCCTCCACGCTCTGTGGCTGAATTGATTTTACTTTTCGTTTTAGACGCGCCAATAGGCTTTGGGGCTATTGATCAAAAGAGTTTTGTACCTAAATTATCTTTTATGGAATAAAGTTTTGCAATAAAAATGCTTCGAATTTATAGAGTTTTTAAGGTAAAGGACATACCGGCACCGAAGATACAAACCAGGGATTTTGTGAAACGCTCAATGCAACCAATTTTCACGCTTGCTGAAATATATTAAAAAACCACCCGCCCTTGACGCTACGTTAGGAATAGATTCCTTGGCTAAACCAAATGGGGGATTACCTGGACTACTTTATTAAAGAAATGCTACCCACATGACCATTCCCTTTCTATTTCACGTCTTTTATACGCGTCAAGTAAATGACACGGCTTTAAAACAAATACTCTTATCTGTTGAAACCACAGTTTTATACCATGTTACGCATTTTATGTTCTAGTAATGCTTCAAGGGCATATACAGTAGCTTCCCGCTGCTACGTTCCTCACTGTTGCGTTTTCCTTGCTGTTACGTTGCTTGTCATCGGTCCTGGAATAGCTCCCGTAGGATATAATGCATTGCGAACCCAGCAGTAACGTCGCAACTGTGGGCCCGTCCCCGTATGATGCGTGGCCACCTAACACTCCCGAGCCGCTTGGGCACAGTTATTTTGCCTTTTGATGAGTATTGGCTAGGCTTTGTTACTAAGCTGGCTTCAAGAAGCCGCAAGCTAGTTGGAAAGGTGGTCACTATAGACCATTTCACGTGTAATCTTTATAATGATCAGGCCATGCTCTGGGCTGTGTTGCGCATGCGCAGTTAGATGATCCTGTCGGCTGCGCCAATCAAAGATCCGCTAGCACAGCCCACTGGTAAAATGGTTGCTCCCAGGACGAATAAATTAAAAAGGTCTATAGTCAGTGTCAACTTAAGAACGTCACCGGAAGTTGCCGCTGTGCCTTATCACCGTAGCCGGATGTTTCTCCGCGCGGCGCAAGTAGGGCGTTACTGGGAATATTTTGAACACGACGTCAGCCGTTCCCGTGATTATTAGGACTTAATATGCTCATAAACGACTCCAGTGACGACAAACAAACTGCGTGAGACAAGGCAGACGATATCAGGCATTCATAGTAAACCCGTTTAAAAACGCGCACGCACTGACGTCACAGGTCCGGCGCTTTGGCGGAGTGATATACTACATGATTTGGTGCCGTTCTTGAGTTGTAATCGAGAATAGAAGGCCATCCGTCGAAAGGGCTATCACCTTCATCACTGTGCTTACAGCAGAAGTTTCACTGCGGAACGCCGGAACTGCTAAATGTTAGCGCAGCAGGGCTGTTGTGATGGTGCCGTGCAGCGTTTTTAGATTAGGTCAGTTGGCTATGAGCACGGCATTCCAGCACAGCGTCCGGGTCGGTGCTGCCGCCGACCCGGCGATGGTGCTGCGGTAGCGTTGAGATCGGTCTCGGCGCGTCGTCTGCTGCTTCCTTGCTATAATCTCTGCGCTTTCTACACCACCCATACCGTCACTTGCGCCGGTTTTCTCTCCCATCACATTGGCAGGACGCAACGCTTCCTTTGGGTGTTTTTCTGCATGACTTTGGCGCCTTTGTTTTAACAGGCGCTCGCAGGTATGTTAGAGGAAATACAGGGCACCGCGCTCTCAATCCGAGTCAATCTGCCTCGCGGTATCCTTAGTTTGACCGTTCACGGTGGGTTTGCAACAGTTCACAATGTCTGAAGGCTCACAATGAATGTCAAAGCCGCATGTTTGCGACCTAACCTTGAGGTTTTTCCGTGCAATCGCGCTTGGCCACTGCCTAAGCAACCCCGTACTGCCGCCCTGCGCGCAGCACGTCAACAAACCAAACCGACGCTTCAGAGATCCTCTAAACTATGTATGCACGATGACAGCACAGAGTTAAAACATTAATAAAGACGTGATGGCAACAATGGAGCTCTAGATAGGGGGTGATTTAATGACATCAGTTAGACGTCAGCCCATTTTCGTGGCTTTCCTCACTCTTATGTTTTCCCGGCTGTTACGTTTTCTTTTCCGGCCCGGTGAAAAACGTATGAACGGGGTTCTACTGTATTTCGTTCATAAGGCGCTGTAGAGAAGCTAACCTAATTTATTTATTCATTGGCACGAAATAAATACTCGTACTATGCACGTATGGGTATACAGCCACTTTAACCACTCTCGTTGACACCCTTATGCTCGTGTGCGGGAAAGTGGGCTGTCCAACAGCGTGTGGAAAACGTTTCTGGTTTTTAGGAATACTTCACTTTGATGGATGTGCTCCTCACCATTGCGTGAACGTGATTAAATAACTGGTCAGTTGCAAAATATTTAGCAGGGCTACGTGGCATGTTGGCGGCGTCACTGCTCTGAATCAAGAAATATGATTTATTTTCCCGTGGAGGGATTTTCAACCTTGGCCGATTTCTTTAGCGACACAGGAAATCGCCGAGCGTATAGTCAGTAATGATGGAGGGAGAAAAATTAGCATGGTCCGGGTACGCAAATCAAGTCAAAATACAGAAGAATAGCCCACACTTTTACACAACGACTTCCAAGAAGCTACCAATCATGTTTAACTGATTCGGAGGTAAAACCGTTCATAGATGCGGGATGAATTCTTTACCGGCTATCAGATCTGGCAGGCGTAGCGGATCTCTGTACTGTTCTCGGCACACCCGGGTGCCGGTGAGGGCTTTTATTCGCCCATACCTTGCATGCTCAATAGAACGTGAATCTATCTCAGGGTGTGGATAGCTGAGCTGTTGCGGCTGCCGTCTGTGTTTTCCGTGTGAAATGACAAGGTAAATGACAAGGAAGTCTAAATGAATGGGTTAATGATTAAGTAGCTGAGACCTACTTCCCTTTGTGACGTTAACGTCTGCCCGCTTGTGCTCCGAATAAAGATTGTAGATCATTGCCGTTTCAATTGTACAATCGCTGAAGACACTGGCATAGCGACAATATTGGTAGACTGAACATTCTATGTACGGTATATATTAGGGAGAGGCCCATTCTGCTTCTTAGGGTTCAGTCCGGAGTACAACAGGTGTTGCCTATATCAAGCAGCTCAGTCCGCGAACATCCCGATCGTCCGGTATTATCTCAGGAAGCAAGTGTGTCAGAAATTGTAGAGAAGCTAGGGTACTCGCCTGTTTAGGCTTTAGGAGCCCCATGGAAACGGCGGATGATCAGGTTGTAGCGACACCCCGCATAGAATAATCGATGCGTAATCAATCACTGCGTTCGACCATCCTCAATCTCTCCGCCGTAAATCACCACGACATTTATTCTGCAGCCGCAAGGAAGCTAATTTTCAGTGCATGTGGCGAATGCAACAGCGACAATGAACGTAAATGCATCGTTGTTGACCCTTCGCATGTAGTTACTGTCTAAAGGCGTTTTCTGTTAGCGGGCGACCTTGCTGCTCATACTCCTACGGTGTCTAGTGGTGCCTAGCTGCTGCAGCAGCAGCTTCGTCGGAATCAGGTCAGTTGATCCCAATGCAGCTTTGGGTCGCGAACCCTGCTACACCAGAGGGGATTCCTCGATAGGAAAACTATCAGATGCGTTCCCCTCCAGCGGAAGGGCTGCCATGAGGCAGCAACAGGTGGATTACACTGACACCCTCAGTCGTTAATCGCATCCCTGGTGAGAAATCAGAGTACGGGGGGGGGGTCACAACCTTTCGCCCCCCAAGGTTAAAAGCGTAGGTTTTACCCCGCGTAGTATGGTGACATTGCAGCACCCAATAAAAGTAATTAGTAAGATGACGTTTCATTCTCGATGACAACACAAGCAGATGGACGATTTACATGAACATGCATATGTTCTGTGCAGTTGCACTCCTTATTACGGGTATTCCAGTATACTTCAGTGGAACAGCCGTTATATCTCCTCTGTACCTTCTGGTCTCAATTGCCTCGTGGCTCAATATAACTCACACGTAATCTCCCACACTAAAAGCTGGCCTTCTCTCAGGCCTTAAAGCAAAGCTTTCTAGCTCTATCAGCCAACTGTTCTTCCGTGGCATGAGGTACAGCACACCCTTAAAGCGTCGGAGGCTTCGGCGGTGGGAGGGTGAAAGGCGGAGGGTTTCCCTCACGGAGCACACAAGAGATGGCACCGCGAATTTGCCCACAGTTCCCCGCGCTGGAGTGCCTGCTCGTCGGTGGCGGTGTCCGCGGTACGACTTTCTCGTCTGCTTCAGCGGCGGTTGTTTTCGCCCTGTTTCGGTGCAGCTTCGCGTCTACTGCGCGGTGCCTTCACACGGCTCCATTAACTTGTTCGGCAGGACCTGCCGAGTAACCCGCACCAGACGGAATTAAGGGGTCGTACGGCAAACATACGTTAAGGATTGGTTTGAAGGGCGGGAAAACAAAATGTAGAGACCACTTACAGACATCCGGCCGCTACAAAAACGCCACCTTTTGCGGGCTTCTTGTCACGAATGGGGCTCCGTTTTCTAAATTGGTGAATACCCGTACTGTTTTGTTTTAAGAGGTATTACAAAAGGGGAAAGTAGCAACAACAGGTTTTGATAAATAGGAATTATGAGAGTTCCCTCTGCTTTCTCGCAATTCTCAAACTTACTAAGCTAACTAGTTTAAATCGGTATATATGGGAATCACTGAGCTCGCATGCCGCATTCGGTGTCTGCGCTTGTGTTGCGCGGTGGCGTAGCCCCAAGCTCGCCGCTTGGGGCTACGCCACCACTCGCCGCCGGGCTACAGCGGCCGCGTCCGCCGCTCTAGTCCGGCCGTGGCCGATACTGCTGCTGCGTTGGGGACGCCGCCCCCGCAAGTTCTAGGTGACGGCTGGCAGAATCCCTGGTTTCACGTTTTGTAAAGGCACTTTTGTGAATTCAATTGACGTCGCATGGGTGTCTTTTGAAACTTTGCTTTCCAACCACCTTCACAGCGTGGATTGGTGCGAATTTTTTATTGTTTATCTTAGGTTGGGGGCATTTTTGGTTCATCCGGCTACGTAGAATAACGAGGAGAGGGGTACTGCTTGGTACTGGTTTCTCAAACGTTTTGACGTTTTACCGCATGCATTTTGTTTTCTTCTATATAAGCGTAAAATTCTCGCAGTTGACTTTCTTCGTCTATAGTGTGACCTCGACTGCTTCAGTGGCTCCTGATCATACGGTTGGTTAGAATGAAGTCTTAATTGCTGGTAATTTCATTGCATCATATTGACTGTACAGTTCGTTCTTATTCTTGGCAGGTTTTTTAGAAGAGTGTTGTTACCATTACTCGGTCTCCTATCAACGCAAGGAGAAGCAACCGGAAAAAGTTAGACAAAACCATTTAATAACAACCTTAAGTGAAAGCAATTTATGCCCGGTCACAGAAATTTGGTGTAAGATATGACTTTTGAAAAATGAGATCTGGTTGCTAGGTAGTCTGTGATGGATTGTATAACGCAAACTGTCCTTAACCTTTTGAGTGATGACCAGTGAGGTACATTGCTTCATCAATGACTCTGGAGGACACATCAACCATTGAGGCCCGCCTTATATTTCTACTGAGTGCACTGCCTGTCGCTTAAATTATCTCTCTTGTATTACAAAATTGGGCCACTTAAGAAATTTTCTTTACTGTCGACCGGGCGGTGACGGCGGCATCCCTTCGCGGCTTCCTGGACATCGGAGGCTGACCACACGCCCTTCGCTTATGCCTTTGCTCTATAATAAACGTTTTTTCACCATTTCTACGCTTGAGGAGGCGGAATTAAATCCGCATGAATGGTAATTCTATGATAGACTATCACAGGTGGAGGCAGCGTGGAAAGATTCATCCTTCAAGAGTATTAAGCAAATCGGTGTAAGTTTTGTGGTTTTCGCACTGTGTTTAAACAAACCGTTGTATCTGCAACATAGATGTATTACACAAAGTGCGTCTCTTTCCTATCTTCACTTTTCCTTACAAAGAGCTACGCTTGTATTCGCGCGTGGTGTTTGCTGTTCTGCCATTCAGCAAAATCAGTGTTGGCTCATTCGACCTTGGTTCTTTCATACACATGCGAACCGTACTAAAAGTCCTGTTGGGTCACCTGACTATAGGGCTGCAAGATCTTTTCACCTCTGTTTTGCTTCTGGCTCCCTTGTAGTTCATCTGGATCCTGCACAGTTTGACGAGGTACCGACAGGTGAGCTACAAGGCATCGTCAAATACGCTCCCGTTTCTGCGCCAGATCCTAACGACACTGCTGTCCCATAATAAAATGGATGTAACAGCGGAGCTGCTTAGGCGTTCTTCTCCCGTGCGGATCCTTAACTGGAAGTTCACCTTGATGAGTTGGATTAGCGGAAAATGCCAGGCCAAGAAGTGTGAAGAAAAGCGGAGAGGAGACGTGGAGCCCAGGAGCAGGTGTTGGGAGTGCGCGGCTCACAAATTGGCGCAGCTTGCAGTAGTTGTGCAAAGCTGGAGAAAGAGCACAGCTGGTGGTCCCTCTATCTTCGTAGGAGATACAACTGTTGCACCTCACTTAGACTTTTGAACCTACCGCTGAAAGTTCTCCATGACTGTCAGACCCGCATCGTTTTTTCAGCCGGCTTTGGGATCTCTCTGAAAGTAGACCGCTTTTGCACGCGCTAGAACCTGCGGCAACCGGCTTCGCGAACTCGCCGTCTAGCGGAAACTCGTCGTCTGTACACTCTACTTGAGGCGTAAAGGTATGTGAACTGGTGAGTAGAAGACACGGCAGAGATCACGCTACGAACGCTGTGCAGAGTGTTTTCGATGTTGAGCTGGGCGACGCCGGAAGCTCCCTCGATTTGTGATGTTGCCAGTTTGATTTCGAATTCTAGCAGGGGTGATTGTCGACTTTGCTTTATCTCAGTTTGCATGGAGAAACCTTAGCTTTTTAACTTCCGTTCTATAAAAGAGCGGCAGACGTAAGGAAAGCAAGGTAAATCCAGTTAAGACCACCAGCTGCGTTGTTTCGTGAATCTTCGCCACACAGTTGCCAATGTGGAGAATTTTTTTATTCAGTCGCCCTAGGACCCATGTATTTCTAACCTGTCATTCCGTTACTTACGGCTGTTTCAAATAGAGTCTGTCTAAACATGCTTCCTTGCAAAGAAGCTGGCTTGACGACATTTTTTGTGTAAAACGTATCGATCTTATATTAGATGCAGAGCATCTCATTCACTCGCCTTGTCCCTCCGGCGTCGTCGTCGTCGTTGTCGTCGGCGTTGTCCACCTCTCCCCCATTCTCCTCACCGCGCCAGCTGCGCTCTCCGCCGCTCACCCCCTCTCTTCTTCGATAGCGAACACTCTCTCGCGAGGAGCATTGGATTGGATTCGATTGGCTTGGCTTTGCTTGGCTTGGCTTGGCTTGGATTGGATTTGGATTGGGTTGGATTAAAGTGGATTTTTGGATTGTGTTCCGTCAGCTCTGCATCTAATATAGGATCGATACGTTCTATTGGAGATCCTATCGTGAGAGGGTTTTATGGGTCAGAATATAGAACTTTGACGTGGGTAATAATAATTTGAGCCTTCGTTGAGTGGGCTTTAGTCCTGGGTGCTTCATATCATCGTTTTTTGTACCACACAGTGATTCGATGAGGGTGTGTTTGTGGTCAACGCGTTGCTGCACGAAAACAACATTGCTTATATATGAATTGAAGTGTGTTAGCCCCGTTTTTGAATTAAGCTCTTTAAAGTCGTTTTATTCTCTCCCCTTCACCGTCTTCTCCTTTCTTCTTGCATGTTGGGATGGGTTTGCTTCGCTTGTATCAAGGAGCTGTGCGGAAGCAACGAACGCATGTGGTGGTTATTCGTCGCGAGAGTTTGTCTTTTCTTTCTTTTTTCCCGTCTGTCGCGCCATTTTTTTCGCTTCATACAAGAAAGCCCTTTTGCCTACTGGACATTGCTGAAGCCGTCATTTAGTTCACACTTGAGTGTGTGAATACAAGCTTGCTCAGTTATTCTCGAAATACAAAACGGATTGTTGGAGGCGAAATGCATAGAGTATGTTTCATGGAGGTGATGCGGGGCTCGTTAAGGGGAAGAAATTACGGTCTTTTTAATATGACGGCATATTATTGTGGGTTTGCTTGACCTTTGTAGCCCGAGTAAATATTCTAATACCGTAGTTGAGAGCTGCGGAAAATGTCCAGTGTCGAGCTCTGGCTTTCTTGGGCAGCGGTGAGATATCAAAAGACAAATATTTTTTTTCATAATCCCGCAGTCAGCATCCCTTACAACATCATTCTCTTTTTTTAAACGGCGATTCATACCACCGGGTATGCCTGCGTTCTTCGTAGCAGGATTACCTCTTATTTCTTTCCCACAATTCTGTTGGAGCTCTTCACAATCTCCGTTCTAAAGGAGTCGAAAATGTTAGCGGACTTTTATGATTCCCAGACCAACTCGCTGCTGAACCCCTGGCAACAATTTCTTGATTTTTGAGATCTTCAGAATGTGCTCCAAAAACCTAAATTTGCTCGCGCTTCTGCTGTAAAGCTAGGGCTTGATCATGGTTAACTGTTATCATAGTTGGAGTCGCTGCGTTTTTTGACAATTGCTTTTTCGAACGAAACCTAACTGGAATTGTTAAGATTGGTTTCTCCTGCTTCTCCTGTTGGCGCTTTCTTGGCGGCTTTCCGTGTCCAAAAGGCCTCAAAGGATGTCGTACCCGGCGAAGACGTTCTATAGAGTTGAGAATGACTTATACAGTGGAACCTCGATAGTACGACTTTCAGGGGACCGCCAGAAAGCGTCGTATGACCGGGGTGTCGTAGGACCAGGGTGCGGGTAAATGCCGGCATAGTAGACGGTCTCACGAGACAGGTGGTGTAATAACTTACTAAAACTTATATATTTAGCGCGTTCTTGCATGATTTGCTGATCTTTAGCTGTAAGAATAAGTTGAAAAAATTGGCCGCGTATCTGCTCCTTTCGTTGCAAATGTCGTGAAAAGACGATAGTCTTTATCGACTTTTGCCAAGTAACTGCCTCCCTTCGCTTTACCGCTCACCTCTCATGTTGTTCCTCCTGCGTCGCGCTCCTCCCAAGGTAAGAACCAAGGTTTGCTTAAATCATTTTAAATTCCCGGCGTTCCACTGCTCCAAACCGGGTGTCTCGATGCCAACGCTGCCGTACGGCGAAGACTTGCGTGAATCAAGGCGCCGTACTTCAGCGTTTATAGAACCACGTTTCCCTACTCCACGTGCGTTACAAGCGGAACGTGAAACCTATCTAGTGGAACCTTTCGTAAATGTTGCCTGTTGATTTCTTAAAATGGCGCCAGAAGCTATAGTGGTGCGGGCGACAGCAGGCGACGGCGGGGTCAATTTTTTTTCTGCAGTTGATGAAGTATTTAATTTCGGAAAAGTCAAGCATGTAGGATTTTTTTATAAAGGAACACTGCAAATATCACTTCTGTACTAATTTGTTGTCTTATATTTGCGTAGTGTCTCGTTCTTCTTCATCAATGGTGACAAGTATGACACCGGATTTAGACGGGTAGATTTAGCTGTGACTATATAAGACTATTGCACAGACATTGTTTTACTTTAGCCGGGTGGCTGAATCGAGTCACAGGCAGATAGACGGACAGACAGACAGACAGACAGACAGACAGACAGACAGACAGACACACAGACAGACCAAAATTTCTGGGTTTAAGGAGCCCAAGAAAGACTATCGCCTTTAAAAAGCAACGCCTTTGTTGTGCCCCCCTCCTCTCCATGGCGGGCAGCTAGCCGGCCACTCAAGCACCACACGTTACGCGACACCCGTGGCGTCCGCCGCTATTGATAGCCCCCCCCCCCAGTGCGCGCGAGATGAGGCCGACGTGGTTGAGCAATTCCGAGGGAAAATGGGAGTGTGAGATATCCAGGGCCAACCCAAACGAGCGATAGCACAAAGTGGAGATGAACAAAACTTGGCATTGGCGCACATGGTGGAGACACCGCTTGAACGGTCCCGTGCCGTCGGTATTGGGTCACTGGTGCTCAACACACAGCTATCTTCGTTTTGCACAAGACCCAGCAACGCGAAATAGATAACATGATTTAAAATTTCCCAGAAAACCGTGTTACGGTGAAAATTATAGTGTTGTTTTGCTACAGTGACTTGCTGCGGCGGCCAGCGAGTGAGCCAAAATGGCGCTGCCAACGGGAATGTGTCTCCACCTTTGCGGCGGACGCGCGTGAATTAAGGCACTCTAACAGAAGACCAGGGCGGAGTGACTATAGTGCTAGAGTAACAACGCGGCTACAGTGAACTGGTTAACTGTAACGCGAAGTTGAACGACTCTGATAAGAAGAGAGCACAGATATAGGGAGAAAGATCGCCGTAAAAGGAAGAAACTTGTATCGAGCGTGCGGGGAAAGCAGCAGTTCAGTCATCGCCGTGGGGTTGCGTCAAATGTTTTTTCTAGTTCGTGGGCGGCTTGACGGGAGCTTCAAATTTACGGTCCGCCTGCCACCTGAACTTCGACATCTCGTGGTTGACGCGTTCGCGTTCTGCTGCCGCGTGGGGCCGTCGCAAGTGATTGATTGATTGTGGGGTTTAACGCGCCGACGCAACGCAGGCGATGAGGCGCGCCGTAGTGGAGGGCTCCGGATTAATTTGACCACCTGGGGATCTTTATCGTGCGCCGAAATCTCGCACACACGGGCGTTTTGCTTTTCGCCTCCATCAGAAAAGCGGGCCGCCGCGGCCGGGAATCGAACCCGCGACCTCGTGCTCAGCAGCACAACGCCTTAGCCACTGAGCCACCGCGGCGGGTGGCCGTCGCAAGTTAACTCCTCATCACGAATACCTTCCTGATTGCTTGCGTATGTTCAGGAAGTGGTCTGTCCTGCGGACCTGTGCACATCAAGCAGTGTCAAACTGGGTTGAGAATAAAGGAGGATGGGAAGAGTCGGCGCAGCGTTGTAAAATATGGGAAAAGCGCCGGTTTATCCGCGCCAGGGTCGGTCGTATGAAGCGGACCGCATGCACCTCAGCGTGATATCATCGGAGTTCTTCTTGCATTGTTTCTATGGGGAGTTTGCCGAAGCTGGGGTGATCCGTCGTAAGAAGCGGGTCGTCATACGTCCGGTCGGCGTATCAGTGGGGTGCCACTGCAGTTTTTTTTTATTTTAAATTCACTTACTCAAGCGACCTCGTACTTCTCTATAAAATTTCATAAATCCAAGTGTAAACAGAGGGCAGCGTAAACTCGAGAGCGGCCGAGTGAAATGCCGTGGCACACATTTATCTCGAGGCGAAGTCGTTTTTATTAAAATCTAATCCCTAAGGAAACGTCGCCGCACAACAAGAAAGTTGTGACTGACGAACGGTTTACGTTGTTTCCTTATTGAACCATATAGGGAGGAACCCGACTCCTCTGCCTTCACCATACAGGATAAGATACCATCGCGAGGTCAGGAGCTGGCAGTGTAGCGTAGAGATATCATTGTAATGCCTGATCCACAGCCATATTCACTGCCTTGGGAGATTTTCGCACCTTTACACAATACGGGCATCTGTATCTTCATCAATACAATTACCACGAGTTATCGGACAAATACTCGGTGGCTTCGACGCTCTTTCAACGGCAGAAGAAACCCCGCAAAGATTTCAAAG
The DNA here is from genome assembly GCA_013339765.2 of Haemaphysalis longicornis. Classification (NCBI taxonomy): domain Eukaryota; kingdom Metazoa; phylum Arthropoda; class Arachnida; order Ixodida; family Ixodidae; genus Haemaphysalis; species Haemaphysalis longicornis. The sequence continues at coordinate 94,092,250 of CM023456.1, forward strand.
TATTTCGCAAAATAAGGTACGAGTGGACAGCACAGAAGCGTATGCTAAAAAAAGTGCCATACCTGAATGCCCAGGGTAGATTAAGGCAAGATTATCTGAAATCAATAAAGGAAAACAGATTGTGAACGTCAAAAGAAAAAAAACTATCGCGCTCTAAAACTGCACATCATATAAAACCTTCTAAGAGCTGTTTAACATACCCCCCCCCCCCCCCGCCCTCTATATTACCTGCAGCAACAGGAAAAGTGCGGAATAGACAGTTGTTTGAGACGAAACCGTACTTTTAAATCAAAAGAAAACCTCTGTTTACTATTTTTGCTATACAATTCAGATGGTAGGTTCGTTGGTTTCCTGCTTTTCTCTCGATTATCATTCGATGCATGTAGTTTTACTGCAAAAACAAAACTCCGCGGTAATTTTTTTTCGCGATCTTCACTGCAAATACTTTTTATTGTTTCGAAGGCCACACCACGCCTTTGTTTATCACAGTTAAATCGTGGGCACGAAATCCTTGAAGTGAAACCTCTCTCACTACAAAGTAAACGGTCACGAGAAAACATTTTCCGGTCGCAAAATTCCGCGAATCAGAAAATAGGCGTTTAGAATTGTTCATAAGCGTAAATCTCCTGAGACCATGGCCACTCCATCAGACTTCGCTGTGATGTCAGCAAAACGAAAGCCTATGTTACGGAGAGTAAGTGTGCAAAAAGGAGCTCTCACGTAGACTGCTTTGAAAACTTGTGGGCATTATTGCAACATGCGAGGAAAATATGTTGATAACCGGCTGTAACATGTTCTGCAAACTAGATATGAAATTGGCGATGCTGTGTGCGCGATCTCGTTGTTCCGTTATCATTGTCCAACGTTTATGTGCTTTCACGAGCCTGTATGATACCACCTTGACAGAGTCACCGTAAACGATCTTAACGTATTGGTTAGATCAAGGTTCGAAATTTATTGTGGACAATAACTTAGAAAACCAGCCTTGTGACAATGTACACATTGAATCTGAAAATTTTGTTTCGCGTATCACAAAGGTTTTTGCCCAATCTACACGCGAATAGCTTACACATAACTATGAAGACCTTGTGTGTCCTAGATAACTAGAGCCATATTTGCTGTATTGAAGTCTTAAGATTTATACTACAGCATATGAAAAACCGAAAATGAGTATTACCGCAAACAGTTTAATAAACGTAAAAACAAGTCAGTTTGCAATGACGAGAGGATGACGAAAAAAGGCACATGGGCGACTCGCTTGATAGAACTACTTGCAATTGGTTAACTGAACGTTGCAAAGGCTCATGATAACGTTCCGCAGCTCATTTTTTATAAAAGGTCGCTTGCTGTTCTTCGGCTCAGAAAACGCCGGAAGGGGAGACCCAACAGTAGGCAAACGGAGGCTTTGAACGAATAGCGTACCAGTTACACCAAAATCAAAGGTCAACAAAATAAAACCAAGACATGAACATGCTCAACTGAGCTTCAATGCTTGTAATGTGGGTTAGTTGGATGAAGCAAAGAAACATGCTAAAAACAGCGCAACGAGAGACACGACGCAAAGACAGAAAGGCACAGGACTAGCGCTGGACCACGACGAGTCCTGTGTTTTTCTTCCTTTGCGTCCTGTCTATAGCTGGTCTGCTTTAAGTTGTTGGGACTGGGCACCCCAAATTATCACCGATGATGGAATCAGCCATCCCGACGCTGTCACCACTGTTGCCACTTTTCCTTGCTCCGTGCGCTACCGCGGGGCGCTGAGCAGAGCGATGAAGTTCTGGAGCCGACGAAAACTTGAAGCAACATTTATACTCAGTGTACAAGGAACAGAGTTACATGGCTCGCACAAAGCCGACAGCACCTCTCAACTCGGTGCCTCCGTAAAGTGCCTCCGTTAAGTGCCTCCAGATAAGTGCCTCCGGACGGGTTTTTATACCCCCGAAAGTCCGTTGCGGCCCCGAGAAGTTTAAATTGGTCTAATCAGGACTCTCGCTGGCTGAAGTTTAAAATCCAATGAATGGAGCCGAAGCTGTTGCGTCAGCCGAGCTGTCCCGATGGGGAAAAGGAAGGCACGCTGTCGCCGTCTCAGCGAAGCTGCCTCCAGGCAATTAGCCGCCTGTAGGTTGCCGGTCGTTCAGCCGATACATGATTCGGCCGAGCCGCTGCGACGGAAGACGGAGAGGCGACTCTGAGGCGGGGCAAGTTTGGGCCTGTCGGCCGCGGGAGGATTGGTCTGGTTTGGACGAGGCGTGAATCGGGCCCGCTGTCAGCGTGCCGCCCGGAATTTGGGCCGGGCGCTCTCGCCTAACAAAGTGCAGAACACTTCAGGGGCTCGCCTTGTCGTCGTAGCTCGCTCTCTGGACCCACGTAAAGCCACGCGGCGTTTCGTCGTATACATACAGCGGCTGTTGTCGAGGCGTAAACCAGTGGCTTCGAACGTAAAACGGTTTATATAGTCACAAGCGTTTGAAACTCTTAAGGGCCTGGCGCTTGTCCTACATTGCCCGGTTGTTTGCGGAAAAAAAACTAGCAGTGGCTTAGCTCGGCTATGCCAGGATATACGTAGCATGAGCCGTACTCCAGCCATACTCCAATTGGATTGGAATACAATACAATCTAATTTTATCCAATACAATCCAAATCCAATCCAATCAAATCCAATGCTCCTGGCGTTTGCGCAGTAAGGCTCTTCAAGGTCCACGCAAAACTACTCAACCTTGGCCACTGTAGCTTACGCTCAAAAACTGCAGGTACATTTAGGGAAAAATATACGTAATTAACCGGCAGCGCACACGTTCATTTAGTCAGGAACGGTAGTTGGGTTGGGTTTTACGATAGCAAGCGAAACAAAGTGGCGTTGCAACGGCGGCACGGGCGGAAAGGAAAAGAAAGCACAAAAAGGTCGGGACTCCCGTTGGTGCTGTTCCAGGCAGGGGTGCGCGCGAGCATTGAGGAGGCGGGAAATTGGAATTGCATTGTGTGGTAGCAATGAGCGCATAACGGCTCTACAGCCCATTATGTCAAATCACTGCTCTGCATTTCCGGTAGGGTTCACGTTGAGTGGAACGGCTTTAAATTTATTATATTGTTTCTGAGATTTCGCTTTGCATTTCAAAGGTTGACTGAGCTGAAGCCGCTGCCCTTTTTTGTGCAACGTAGGCAAGCGGAGTCTCCTGACGCTGTATTTCTGCAGCAGCACGCTTAACTTGTCCCGCGTACGCCCGTCCAAAACCTCAATGCACTTGTACCGCAAAAGTCGAGCTTGAGTCGACAAGGGAACGGCTTTACCCAGAACTCGTGGTGGGCACATGTCAAATACGGCTCATAAATTTTCACCCGGAAATGAAAGTGTTACAAGAGTTGACCGAAGCTTTGAGTGTTGGGCGCACTTGCTTTAACCACTCGTCCAGCATCTGGGCATCCTCCTTACTCCCCCCAGTCCCAGAGGGCTATGGCTCTTGTTAAAGTCTTTCTGGTCGTTTTGTGGCTCGTCATGCAATGGCTGTAGCTATCGTAACTAACGTGTTCTGAAAGAGAAAATGCCGAAAATTGTGAACACAGCTACAATACTGTAGTGAAATACTTGCGGGCTGAATAAGCGTCTTTCGGATCTCTGCCGTTTTGATCAGATATTATTTCCCTGCGATAGCAATCTTTCGCCATAAAATCCGGAGGTAATCAACTGGTTTTGCATCAAAGAGCGTTCTTCGGGTATTGCAAAACGAGCTAACCATCCTAAAACATGATCAACTACGTCATATCCCGAATTAACATGTCTGCGCTGCCGTGCGATGAGCTGGCTTGTCAATTACAATCATTGGCGCCCTCATGTTGTCGAGTGCTGCCAGATAAATATTTTTATGGAAAGCATCACCCGCTCCAGGACAAGCGCCCATGAATTTTGACCATGTTATTTTCACGCGCTCCACCGTTTTCTCGGTGGTAGTAAAAGGACCATAAAACTGCGGATACTTTTTGACAGTGCTCAGCAGCTCGCATGCTGGAAGTAAACACTGCATTACACGTCAGGGGCACTGTGTCTGCGCCCTTGACAATTGTGGTATCGCATCGGCTTGCTTAATGACTTCGACAAGAGACTATATTTAACTGCAAAGCAGTCATAAAAACCGTCAAGCGCTACTGTGGATCACATCCTAAGTTCTTTTAACAATGCACAATACGCTGCTAGTATTCAACAGCTTTTACAACCACGAAAAGGTGTCAGTTAATTTTGTGTTATCATGTGAGGACCTCGTACGGACAATGTCGACAATTCTGGCGGCCTTTACTACGTACCTGATGTTGCAAAAGAAGGAACTGCCCGGCTGATTCACAATTGAAAATCTTTAACCCTATGTAGAGGAGAGTTGAAAGAACAGCTTACCATGCGCTAACACTGAGGAACTTGAGGTAGTAGAAAAGTGATTGTGGTGTTAGAGAAACATAATCGACATGGCCGAACACGCATGCTTTTGGCCGAAGCCGGACGCCGCAATGCCACCAATCGCAGTATCACAATTTTCTAGTTGCAGTCGTTTGACTCGGAGTCACGTTCGTTTCCTTACTTCAGACCTCTGTTTCCAAATAAAATATATACCCTATATTCTTTTTGATTTTATCCTAAATCTCGCACTCTAGGTAGGTGTATTTTGGTGTAAGAGTAGTTTTTAGGGCATGGAAGAAAATGATTCATGCACTATATAACCAACACAGAGGGAGCTTTCGCTGTGAAGGGCCGACTAACTGACCGACGGATGAGAGTGCGTGTAGTCGCAGAGAGGCTCACATGACCGAAGGGTTTCCCTCACTCACAGTTGTTTCATTTCATGTTGTGTGCACGAGAAATTTTGACATACGATACAGCTACTCAAGCTATGCGAAGTAATTATATTTACTAGCAAATATCGAATGAGGCAGAATTTTAGGACTGCAGTTTTACGGAACTGGAGGCTTTATTTACTGGCAACGTTCTGGGGCACAAAAATGTGCAATTCCATTTCGTCGTTACAACCAATCTATCCTTTGTTATATATGAAATAAAAAGTTCGCGTACAATAGTATTCACATAATAAGATTAATTTTATTATCTCAGAATCTAATACCTTGGTTATGCGATTCCGGAAGTGCGCGTTCATACTTGTGCCCTCTAAAATTTTGAACGGAATTCAAGTGCAGCGGGTCGGATTAGGGAACACAGCAACAACCAGTGGGCGATTGAGCAGTTTGCTTTCGTCGAAGTTATGACATTGAGTAGAGCTGATGATATAAAGAGTTGTGAAGCACATCACTTTCTTTTAATTTACGGTGTGTATTTTGATAGTGACAAAAGAACACTTATTTAGAAACAGCTGACCATCTGTTTTCAGCAGCACTCAAAAGACAATGTTTGTGCTTTGTACGTGAAAGCAAATTGTGATAAACACAACTTATTAATTTTTTTTACAGAAACGTACATTTGGAAGTTGGTTTACCATCGTTTTTTTACTTTCCTTATAGCGGTGCGACTGATTGGTCTCCAAATCTGCAACGGGCCGTTCTGTATTCAGCTGATTTTAATCGCACAAATGTGACTGAAATATACAGTGTACAATCTACACAACATTTTCAAAATATGAAAATAGTCGTGGTATTCCCAATCACTGTTGTGTAGAATATTCATCTGTTATAATGACCATCGGGGCAGTCCTCTGGCATCAGCAATTGTGCAAGTACGTGCTAGAGTTCTGCTTTTCTAACTTAGTATACTGGTGGTACTTACGTCCGCCTTCCGCAGTAGTAACGGTAGGATCGAAAATGCAGTTCGAAGTAAGGAACAGCGCGAAAAGGACGGTGGCTATAATTGCAGCACCCAGCATGTTTCAGTGTGCACCTTTGTATTGCTCTTAGTTATCTGGAAGAAAAAGCGGCTTGTTACATCAGAACCGCAAAAGCGTCCACAAAAAAAATTTTTCAGCTACGCACAAATGCTTACGATTATTCTATGCATAAAACTCTTGTACTGACATATTCACAAATTACCTATTATTCCTTTGTATTTGTAGTCATAATTATTTATACCCCACTGCCCTCCTCTTGTTCTTGCTCGTGTTCGTACTCACCCGAAGGAACCCGCAGTCTGTTATACTGATGTTTGCTTATAGAACAACTACAGCTCACTGCAACATACACTTGGTGATTCTTTAACGCGTTTGCGTTTCACTCAATGCCATTTCATGTTATTTCATTCGCTTACTCTCAAGCCCCCCACGGGGAACCTCGAGAAATCTTGGTGACGGTATTGGCGACACCGCGGACTCCGAGCCCCCAAACATAAGCTGGAACCAACCATGGCGTTGTGTTGTAAGGTCAAGACCAGAAACCACAAACGTTGGGCGTCGGAGCACAGGTGAAGCTCGGGCGGATGGGCTGTTCACCAGGCAGGGAGTTTCTGGACCTCTTCAGCTATCAGTGTAAGGCTGACCAAGGAACCCCCTTAAGTTAAAGTCAATCTTCCTCGTAGCAAAGTTTATCGAGAGTGTTGCAAGAAAGAACTACAAGACAAAAATCTTACGTCTGGAGATGTGCTCATTGAAGTTAGCCACAAACAGCAGGCAAATAAGTTTCTGAAACAAACCAGAATCACTGATCTAGAAATAAGTCACTCCTCATAGAACCCTAAACTATTCTCAAGGCGTCATCTCCGAACTCGATCTCATCAATGAAATAGAAACTGACATCCTAGAAGTACTGCGTGACCAAGGAATCACTTCAGTCCGGCGCAGCACAACAAGGTGCGACAATAATGAATTCAAAACAAAGCACAAAATCTCGACTTTTGATAGACCCTCTCTACCGGAAGCCATGACGGCAGGTTTCCTCTGATGTCTCACGCGCCCGTATGTGCCAAATCCACGTGGCTGCTTCAAATGCACGTGGTATGGGCATGGTACGAACTCCTGCCGCTGTAGATTAAAATGTGCGAAGTGTGGGCAAAACGGACCATCCTACAGACAACTGCGGTGCTAACAACTTCACTTGTACCAATTGCCATGGACCTCATGCCGTGTTTTCACGATCATGTGAAAAGTTCAAACAAAATAAAAACAAATAATCACTTTGAAGGTCAATGAGAACGTCAGTTTCCAGAAGCCCGGAAGAGGTTCGCACTCTTCAGGTCTGGAAGGTACGCAGACGCTGCTCGCCGGGGGGTTGAACGGCGCCTGGTTTCGGCAGGGACGCAATACAGCTCAGCTGACTTGTTCCCGCTGCCGCCCTCCCGCGACCCCCCCCCCCACGAGGGTCCCTGTAGCAGTCACCCCTTTCACCACGCCATTTTCTGGACCGGCGGTGGTTGAGGGGGTCACTCATGCTGATGGGAGTGTAGTCACTCCTGTTCCAGCCTCAAAGGTCAAGACCACACCCGAGAGCCCTGAGGAAATGAACACGGAGGGAACCGCGCTCTCTCCAAACCTCGCCCCACCACCTGTCCTGCCTGTGGCGCCCACGACGTTCTCGGCAGCGGTGGCTGAAGAGACGAGCGCACGAAACGGTGCTCCATCCAGATCCAGGGAGCCCAATCTGTAGGGCACAACCAGGACGTCTGGAGATGAGATGGACGTCCCGCCATACCTGCCTGCATCGCAGCGCAAGGAACGGCCTCCAACGTCGAAGCCAACAGAGAGGCCCAAAAAGCCCCTTCAGAGGGTACAAGCGTAGAGAGAAAAAATTCCCCCGCACCTCCCGAGGGGGATTGTGAGGATGCACAAATGCGAACGTCGAACGCAAAGTCCTCGGGTACCATGCGAGGAAGGCACCGCACAACCTTCGATACGTCGATGGGCACGTTCACCGCCTGTCCCTTGATTCCAAGCTGCCCGTTGCCTCGAGCCAGCCGCCTGATGCTCATGAAGGGGAGTCGAGGCGCGATGAGCCGCTCTCGACCGGGTTCAGATCGGGAAGATGCGCCGGCCGAGGAGGATAACGGTAGCCAAAACTCACGCAGCCCTCCTCTTCGCAGCTTTGTCTTCTTCTCCTTCTTCTTCTTCAGCGGTTCCCCTACGGGAAGATGACGATGGTGGTTGAACGCGAAGCTATCTCGTGATGGATTGTTTGGTTGGCCAATCCCTAGGGGCATCATGCCACAATCATCATCAGACGCGCTGAACACGCCGGCCAAGGGACGCACGACAACCCCCGACTATAATGCATTTCTGCATAAAACATAAATGCACACCCACACACAATTTTCAGTAGCTCTTAAATGGGTACCATTGGAAGACAAAATACCATCCAATGGAACTGCAGAGACCTCCTTAAAAATCTTGATGATGAGCAGGAGTTACTGCATGCCGGCCAAACAAGTGTCATGTGCATACAAGAAACACATTTAAATAGAAAACATACCAACTTCCTCAACAATTATCTGGTTTTCAGAAAGGACAGGGATGCGTCCCCAACATCTTCTGCTGGTGTGGCCATACTCGTCCAAAAATCCTTAGCATGTCCTCCAGTCACTCTGAGAACTGTCCTTGAGGCTATTGCTATCCGAACAATAATTTTTAACAGGGTGCTAATAATACGTTCCATATACATCCCTCCTGATTATCGGCTAACAAGTTCAGGTTTTGAAACACTGATGGATCAGTTGCCTGAACCATACATATTGTTAGGTGACCTGAATTCACACAACTCACTCCGGGGCTCTTCTCGCACAGATGCACGGGGTCGCCGTATTTAACGGTTCTTAACATCATGAGGAACATGCCTATTTAACAAAAAACAGCCTACATACCATACCAGTTGCTGTAGTCTATTAGGGCACCTGCTATAAAAAAATCACCCATGTAGTTGGATCATAAACAACATCTCATCCGATCCGTTGTTTGCAGCACGGCCATCGATACCCCCTCCTATCTCAACCCGAGTGAGAGCCCTCGCCGAGGAACTAGGGATTTCATTTGAGGAGAGCGTGAAGTCTTCTACTGCTTACCTCATTTCGCCTTGGGAGAGGTCAGCAATTTGGCGTGATTTTCTTTTAAACGTATTGACAAACAAAATGCGCCCAGAGAACTTATACTACAGCACTTTCTTCAGTTACAACACAAATACCCGCACACCGCCTTTTAACCGATGTTTCGAAGTCTTCTTCCGCCGTCGGATGTGCTGCACATGGCCCCAACGTTTCTAGCGAAAAGAAATTACACAGAAATAGCAGCATTTTTACGGCAGAAGCGCATGGTGTTTTATTAGCATTACAACATATTACAAAAACCTGAACGGAACACTCCAATATATTTACAGACTCACTAAGTGGGGTAACAGCCGTACTTGCCTCAAACCTACAAAAAACAGTGTCCTAAAGCATCTAATCAAAACTGTATCCTCTCCTGATCACTCACAACTAAAATATTTGTTTGCTGAGTTCCGGGTCACAGTGGCATTCTGGAGAACAAAATTGCTGACCAGAGTGCCGCTATGGCTGCAGTCCACGATAGCATAAATGTACCGTGTGTTCCCTACCTCGCCCTGAAGCCCCTGGTACGAACAGCTTCGCGCAAATGTTGGCAGGAAGCATGAGCATGGGACACACTAACAGGAAGCATGGGACACACTAACAGAGAACAAACTCCACACTATACAGCGACACTTAGGTAGATACATAAAAACAAACAAGTGAGACACACGGAAGTAGTCCTAGCCAGGCTACGGATAGGCCACATTTATTTAACACATTCACACTTGTTCACTGGGTCTTCGAGACCCCTGTACGGCAGGTGTGGAGAGGGCCTATCCGCATTTCACATACTAATCACATGCAAGACACTCCACGCCACACGACGCACACTTTCCAGAAATCTACAGATGACAAATCCCACTCCACCCATCGCACTTCTTAGGCGATGAACCAATGTTTTCTGTCAAACGTGTTTTTAAGTATCTATCAGAAGTTAACTTTCTGAATCTCACTTCGCATCATGCATAATCACAACCTGGCCCTCTACACCAGCAATCTCCATTGTATTTATTTGTTTTTACCTTTGTTGCTATTCAATTTAGTATTCAGTTTTAATTCTGTGGTAGTTAACCGTTGTTTTTGGCGCTCTTGGCGCTAGTTGGCCTTTCACCATTAAAATGCAACCGTCATCGTTTACTCTCAGGGTTGCCCGTCGCGTCAGCCAAGGGCTAAGGTGTTGGGCTGCTTAGCCCAAGGACGCGGTTTCTATTACCGGCCATGGCGGCCGCTTTCCTGATGAATGCAAACAGTGAAAACGTACGGTGACGTGTTTTGAGTTTTGGGCGCGCGTTAAAGATGCTCTTGTGGTCACAATTCATTTGGACCCCTACCGTACGAAGCGTGTAATTGCGTGTGTAGCGTCGGGGCGTAGCATCTCACAATAATCGATAGATTACTCTCATGGCTTGAGGCGACTAGACAGAGGGGCACAGAGGAAATCTTACAAAAACGACGTTACAACAGCTAGTAAGTTGCAGGAAATGCTCGGAGACTAAGGACATGAAGTGCGGAGTGTCACTGATAGAAACTACGGAGGTTGGTAGGTGATTCCTACTGCAAGCTAGTCTTCGGAACGAACAAAAAACATGAGGTAAGACAGAGGTTAGTTCGGTCAGTTTGACGCAGCTACTATGAGCCGATCATCAGTTCGTTGTGGCACACACGTGGGAACTGAAAACGGGAGAGTTCTAAGGTTTCACCGGCGCAAAGTATTTTATAAATAGTGTAAATTTGGGTTGCCATATGCATGATTGCAAGAACCGGTAGTTCTAATGTTTTTTTATCTTAGGGACACCGGTTGCGCCGTGTTTATCACAAGCAATAACACGAGCAGCCCGATTTGAATGGCTTCAGCGGTTGAGACAAGCTTAGCGGAACGCGGATTTCATTCAGCTGAGGCGTATTCGACGTTTGGACGCACAATGGTTTTGCAGAGGTGTAGTTTTCTTAACATGGGAGCTCGAGAAAAGGTGAGTCCTAAAGATCCCAGGATGTGGTTCACACTGTTAGTAATATTTTCTTGTGTGTGGGCCACTAAAGGTTGTCTGAAACATTAACGCCAAGGTGTTAATAGGTGGGTACCGAAAAACATGTGGAGCAGTTAAGACTAATAATGGCAGCGGTGTTTCTAGTCGTTCGTGTTACCGTCGTACACTTGCACTTCTCCACGTTAAGCTTCATTTGCCTGGTGCGGCACCCAGCGTAACTTGCGTAAGGATCGGTTAGAAGTTTGTTATGATGGCAAGGTTCAGATACTTACCATTATATGAAACAATCTGAATCGAAAAGGAGTATTTATGAGCCTATGTTATAAGGGACATCAATATTATAAACTAGGACGCAAAGAGGTTCCAGTACTAATGCCCGAGGGACCAACTCGCCAACCCTCTACCATATAATGCTTTGTTTCTGATGCTCTTGGCCCTTTTATCTGTTTTCTTGTGCATGTTAGTAACCTGGATCACCTACGGTGCACTATTCTTGGCTCAAAAAAAACAATGAGAAGGCCGGATTGAATATCCTCATCCGCAAGCCTACAAGGCTGCCACAGGAATCTCCAATAAGACGCCGACAAAAAAATTGCTTCAGCTTCTGTAGGTACTGTGGGTGCCGATATGGCCGTACGGCTGACCCTACATTTATTTGCATACGAGTTTCGGTAGCAGCAGAAGCCCGCGAGTCGGGGAGCGCCCGTGGAATACGGCCGAGCAGCGCCGAAGCCTGGGTGTTCTCTGGCGCGTGGCTCGTCCTGCCTGTCGAGGCCACGCGCTGGTGACGCTGGCACAGCGGTCCATGGGGATGATAGTGGGCGCCTGCTGTCGTATACGAAATGCCGCTACAGGGCTCCCCCCCTAGCGCGGAGCGCGACAAAAGAAAAGAAGAACATGAACAACTAACTAGCAAGAAAAGCTATGTACAGGGTGTGTCCGTGGTCAGAGTTCCTTAAGTAGTCCAAGTGAATTAAAAGGGATCTAAAATCATAGAGTCATTCTGGTCAGTCCCAAAATAGCATCCGCTGACAGTCCAATTCGTAGTCATGAGGGCTTCCTGTGCACATTATAACCTCCGGTGGCCTGGGTTGGGAGTGGAGTACCGGACGGGCTTGAGCAAGAATTGGCTGGTCCGATGGCAGGCTGTCGCGGGAGTCAGCATTAATGTAGCTGATGGGACGGGTCTGGAAAAGCGGGCGTAGTAAGTGTAGCGCCCCACGACGTGAGTGTGCCCGTCTATTAGCAGCACGCCTGAGCTGTCCAAGTGGAAGTTCTGGGGATAGAGCTGGGCGCAGGATGTATGAGTGTGCTTGACGCGAAATTTGGAGGTGACGCCGAGGAGGCACGCTGTATGCGCGTGGTGGGGATATCCCCAAAAGTAGGCGACGTCTCAGACAGAACCGATGACGGGTCCATCGCAGGCAGCATGCGCGTCGCCGTAGTCGAAGCAAACAGTTAACTTTGCATTTCGCTCCCGTAGACGCCGGTCGTCGTGGGTGGCGCTTGCGATGTCGGCGGCGAGTTTTAAGCTTGACGTCGGCTTTGTTGCAACAGCCGGTCACACGGGACTGGGGCAGCAGCTCGTCGGAGGATGGGTTTTCATCGTCGTCGGTAACGAGTACAATGGTGTACGTCTCGTGCGTGATTTGCGGCGAAGGCAGGGAGCCGTAATGGACGCGTCAGCCAGAGCAAAGATAGTTGAAATGCGTGGCGAAGAAGCGTCTTCGACTGAAGTATCCAGGTGTGTGGACATGCAGCACGTGGTTTTCGAAGTAGCGCTTGGATCCACAGGAGCCGATTGCATAAACGGGGGTAAAAACGGTTTCTTCAGGAGCCAGCCCGGGGCTTGAGTGCTGCGGGGAGGCAGCACAGATTCATTGGGTGACGGACTGGTAGGGTGTGAGGTGCAGTCTTTTGTTGTCGTTGCCTCTGGGCTGCCGTCCACTGGGTATAGCGTGGTCGTAGTAGTAGTGTCGTCACGGGGCGGTACCACCGACGCCAGTGTGCTGGTGTTAGGAACAAGGTCCCCGACAGAGGTAGTGCAAGGCCGGGCGGTTATCGTGGGTGGTTTGAGGTACCGACCGTAGCGCGTCAGGAGGACGGTCCTGAGCTCGTCGTAGGGCTGGGCTCCAGGCTCCGGCAAGCTGGAGGCTAAGCTTGTAGGTAGGAGCTCGTACATCAGTGAGTAACGGTTCTCCTGGGCTGTGACGTGGTAGAGGTCGAAAAAGCGCTGCATCTGCATAAGCCACACCTCGGGGTTCTTGGGGTAGAACGGTGGGCGAGGTGGCAACGCTGTTGTATTGGGTGGCTTGGCGGAATCACCAGGAGTTGAGTGCGAGGGCGCAACCAGACTGGAGTTGCCGATAGTGAATTGACGTTCCGCGAAGCCGGGTGGTGGTGGTAGAACGTCTCTTCGCTCTTGGGTCGGGGAATCGCTTACAGGGCGCGAGAGAGCCGGCAAGCAGGTCAGTACGGGTCCCATTCCATTGTGCGGTACGTCGTGCGAGGTAACCGCGGAAGCGGGCAATGCACCGTCCTTGTGGCGGGAAAAACTCGAGCCGAGGCGCGCCGTCACGTAGGCCTGTAGCGTGTCGTAGGGCCGCTCACCATGTTTTAGCGGCTCACAGCGTAGGTCGGCCGGAAGAAGGGCGGTGGTGATGCGGTAGCGCTCGGTCTGTGAGTCGATGCGGCGGATGAAGAAGTGCGCATTCATTTTTAAAAACCAGGCTCGTAGGTAGCGTCGCTCGAAGGCCAGATAGCGCGGCAGAGGGCAAGCGAATTGGGCCTCCATACTGCCGACGTCCGGGTCACCAATTAATGTGGGTGCTGATGTGGCCCTGCGGCGGACCCTACATTTATTTGCATACGAGTTTCGGTAGCAGCAGTAAGCCCCGCGAGTCGGGGAGCGCCCGTGGAATGCGGCCGAGCAGCGCCGAAGCCTGGGTGTTCTCTGGCACGCGGCTCGTCCTGCCTGTCGAGGCCACGCGCTGGTGACGCTGGCACAGCGGTCCATGGTGATGATAGTGGGCGCCTGCTGTCGATTACGAAGTGCCGCTACAGTACATTACCTGGGAAGAGATTCAGGAAGCCCATCATAACTCTCAAATAGTACGCCTGAGGCTAACGCCGACAGGACTAGCTACTCCAATGAGATTGAATTATACAACGCCGCCAACACAAGGCCACAAGGTTTGGATTTCCCCGCGAATAAGCCAGGATAATATGGTAACGCCACTACCCCGCTACATGCACCCAATTTACAACCGAGCTCGCCGAATCGCAGGAGCCAGGGACATGAACATAAAGCATATCCAAACCCGACTACAAGGCACACAGACGCGTCTTTTTATCTCCAGCGGCTAGCCACGGTGATATGCGTCTCCAATTTAACAGGTCAAAAAATAACGTCCCTCACCATGCATACAACAGAGACGGAAATCTCAGAGCAAGTGGCTATCAACTGAGCTGCAAGGACTAGTGAGGACACCATCGCAGTGCTTACGAATTCGCAAGCAGCGTGGTGAAGTTATCTACAGGTACGCATTTCCAAAACAGCTTTCTGCATCCTCGAAACCAAGGGTCAACTCCCCGACATAGAAATCGTCTGTGTACGCGGACACATCCCTCTCCGCTACGGATGCAGGCTATGCCGCTATCCGAGCACATGTACACCGGGCCATACTCTACGAGGGACAAACATCGCCCGCTGCTCCGAAAACGTAACCTCTCGTAAAATATGGAGATATTCTCACCCACTATCGCCAAACCAGATGAATATTCCCGGCTCCATACCTGAGTTATCCATACGGGAAGCCAGCAGCCTCCGAAGCATACAAACTCCTTTCCTTATTGCACCCTTCTGAAGGGTGCGATGATGATAGGAGTGTCTACCCCACCCTATGGGATGGGGTAGACATAGCCGGGCATAGGATGGGGTCTACCCCACCCTATGCCCGGATACCTGTAATTTCTGCCCCTTACCCAGCACCCTGTACCATGAAGTATGACAGGGCAGACAAATCCCAAGCCTAGCCTGCAATCCTTCCCCTCTTAAGAGCAGTGGGTGCCTGCTTGACAAGTTCGGACTCTGGGACCCGGCGCATACTGTTGAAGCTGCATGGACTGCCAACCAAGCCCAGTGCATCCCGGACTTGTGACGCCCCCACCGGGTGGCTGCCCTAACAGCAGCACTAGCGCTTGTGAAATAAACATTTTTTCATCGCCCTCCTCCTGCTTACAGGCGTTACGTAATTTTACACAGTTAACAATAGGTGAATCATCGCACAATGATGAGTTGACAATCACCCTTGCACAAAATTTGCGTTGCAGCACTGCAACATGAAAAGTAATCTTGAGTGAGGATATTTGTTTCTAGTTTATCTGTAAAACGTTTATTATCAGTGCATGTGGCGATGTCGTCGGGTAACGCTTCCATAGTGTTACAGCGTTAGGAAAACAAGAAGTAATGCTGATGTACTGCCGGCAATGGGGGCTATTGGAACGACTGTGATTTAAACGGATAAATTTTTAAGGTGGCCTCAGTAAAGTGCCTAGATTGTGGCCAGTGAAAGAATTTGTGGATGAGGCATAAGCGGGCAATGACACGGCGCGAATAAAGAGTCGGGAGGGAGAGGGATAGCATTAGCGCGGTGACCCTAATAAGGTTGGAATATTTCGAGGTGACAAAACGTGCGGCACGGTTTTGAATGGCTTCAATCTGTAAGGTTACATATGTTTGTGATGGATGCCAGATGGCTGAGCCATATTCCAGTTTCAGTCGCACGAAGGTTAGGTAAGCAAGTTTTTTATTTCAGGAGAAGCAAGTTTTAGATTGCGGCGAAGGCACCCGAGCATACGAGAGACTTCGGAGCAAATGGTATCAATAAGCGTCGCCCAAGCTAGAGATGAGTTCAAGAGCACGCCGAGGTATTTGTATAAAGTGACTGAGCTGATTGGAACAGAGTTGATATGATAGGTGTGCTGAGATGTGACATGTGTTCGTGTGAATAACAGTGATTTACAATTTCTTGGGTTTAATGGTATGTGCCATTTCTTACACCAGAAGATTTTGTCAAAGTCAGTTTGCAGGGTGTTATGATTGTTAGTTGCGGCAATAGCTCTGTACAAAACGCAATCGTTGGCAAAAAGTCGAAGGTTCGATGTGATTGTTAAGGACAAGTCATTTATATAAATTACAAAAAGTAAAGGCGATAGATTTGCCCCCTGCGGGACATCGGATGTTGCGTTGGTTAGATCGGACCTGTGATGATCAGCAAAGGTAAATTGCGTGCGTTCCTTCAGAAAGTGTTCAATCCATGAGAGTAAGTTAAAGTGAATGTTTAAGGTAGATAGTTTAGCAAGTAATTGGTTATGGCTAACACGGTCGAAGGCTTTGCAGAAGTCTAAAAAGACAGCGTCTACTTGAAGGTTATTGTCCATTTGTTGTAGTAAGTCGTGGGTGAATTCATCAAGCTGTGTTTCACATGAGTAGTGTTTGTGAAAGCCATGCTGGTCAGCTAAAAATAATTAACAGATTCCAGGTGAGCCATTAGATTTGAAGTTAAGATGTGTTCAAGTATCTTGGAAGGAATGCTCGTTAGGGAAATAGGGTGGTAGTTGGTTGCTAGTGAGCGGTTACCAGAATTGAAGATAGGCACAATCTGGGCAATCTTCCAATTGACTGGTACGACGCGTGATTGTAATGACTGTGTAAATCATAAATAGAGGATTAGGCTTGAGTAGTATGCGGTGTATTTTAAGAGTTTGCTATTATATTGACCCAGCCTGCCGACGATGTTAGCTTCGGATTACAAATTAGGTTGGTTAATAACTCAGGGATGATCAGTATATATGGGAAGGTGTTGCATGAAGGAGGTTCTTCTTGTGGGATGGTTACGGAGATAGAGGTAAACACGGAGGTAAAATAATTGTTCAGGACGGTTGCACATTGATTGCTGTGTATGGGTTCACCATCAGCACTTGTTAGTTGGAGTTGTTAACGCCTAGACTTGGGTGATAGAATGCGGCAAAATTTGTTAGGATTCGTTTTAGGAATTTATGGCAGATCAGAAGAAAAAAGTTTGTTTTTTGCTTCGGTAAGTGCTTTGATGTACTGTTTGGCGCATGTGTGGTATTTTTCCCTTGTGGCCGGCTTGTTTTCTTGATTCGCTAGTCTGTAGAGACGTTTTTTTGTTTAGAATGAATTTCAGTTGCCTACTGAACCACTGATTGTTCGAGTCGCAGGTTATGGTTAGCGTTGGTATGAATGTGTTCTGTAATTCAAGAAGGTTGTTTTTATACAACTCCAAATTAGCGTACACGGAGCGGGCTTAATATGAGTTACAAAAGTCCCCGTAAAAACTGGCAAGCTCCTAATAGCATCATAGTTCCCTTTGTTAAAATCTGTTTTTACTTTTTTGCTGAAAGTTTCTTTCCTAATGGCAGTGCTATGCTAATATGGAGTAAATCGTGGTCACTCAAACTGGGCAATGATGTCAGGCTTGTAACGTCTTCGGGGCGCGTTGTTAGCAGCACATATAGCGGACTATTACCTCAAGTCGGACAGGTTATTACTTGTTGAAGGTTGTAATCGAGTGACAGGTTGACTAAAAGGTTAGCTTCGTTGGAAGGGGATCTGTTCGGCACGGACAGCTGGGGCCAATAATGTGAGGGAATTTAAAGTCTCCAAATAGGAACACAGGATCATCGGGAAACGTCTTGGAGATGTAGGTTAGGAAGCGGCTGAGCAGGACGCAAAATGTCGCTTCACTGTCAGGTGGTCTGTAGGATACGCCGATAATGGTTTTTACTCCGTGGGAATAAACTTGGCCAGGTTAGTTTGATTGTGCCATCGTGACATACAAGTGACGAGTCTATGGTGTTTTTACTGCAATCAGAATGCCTTTCCCCCTACGACCGATTGGGTCGCGGCGATACTGAGTGAAGTTTGAATTAATCGGGAAGATTTCGTGGTCAAGAATGTCATCATGAAGCCACGTTTCGGTTAGGATGACTACGTCTGCAATAACGTCACATATGAAACTGTCTAGATGGTCGTGCTTTGGAATTAGGCTGTGTATATTAGGGAACGCAATGCTAAGTTCCAGTATGAGAAATGCCGAGGAGTGTCGTTATGGTTAAGACGGAGCGAATCACGCCATTTAAGGTTTGCGGCGGGTTAGTGGTTGAATCGTCGATTTCTGTTAGATTTTAAAGTGTTCTAGTACATTCTAGGACAGAGTCGGAGGTGGCATCGTAATAATAGCATTTTTTGCTATAATGCAGCCTGTTGAGACGAAGTTTAAATGCTCATTGCACAGGCCTGATGAATTTGACAAGGTTTAGGCGAGCAAGACGGGTGGCAGAGGCGAAGTCCACTCTTATCGCAAAGTTTGCGTTTTTTTAAATTTGGGGCCGCAATAGAGTATTGGTCTTAATGTTTGGTCTTAAAGCTCATAAATTTAATTATAATGGGCCGCCTTTTTTCCGGGGAAGGTGTTGCGATGCGATACGCTCTCGCGATACTATTCGGAAAAATTTCAAAGGACAGTTTTTCTTTGCAGAACGCCAAAACCTTATCTTCCGAGTCTTTCCACGTTTCCTCGTAATTATCGCCAATTCCAAGGAACATAGATTGTTTCTCCGCAGTCGGTAGCTCACATCAACACTTGCAGCCTTGAGAACTGCAATGTCTTGTTTTAGATTGACTGATTTTACAGAGATGGGTGCGGCGTCAGGAGGTTCGTGATAGGCCTCTAGATTAGAGAGCCTGCAGGACAGCGTCGATATTATACCTTCCTGCGTTTCACGGGCTTCCTTCAGTTTTTAGAATTCTTCGCGGGTGGCAGTATGCTGATCCTGAAGCTCTTTATTCGCGTTTAGAGTGGCTGTGATTTTCTTTGTGGGGCCAGGGTTAAGCTCTACGTCTCCACTTAGTAGCAACAGTAGGTGGCTCAGTAAGCTTTGCGCGAGCATGCGATAACAGGCACATTTGATACACTGGAAGTACAGGGTGATTGGCGGTTGAGGTAACTAACCTGGAATGTTAGAAGGGTGAACATGGCACGACTGATGGTGTCGTGCCCCGAGTTGTGGGTGTTGTCTCACAGATTATGTACACCACGCTTTGGCACGTACCTCTAACGTTGTTAATGGCGGCTGTTGCCAGGCGAACATTCCAGTGCGAGCCAGATTTGGGGGTTCTGGCTGCTCCGCTTCAACGAGGTAACGGCTTTCGACATCGCAGGGTCCAGTCAGTGGCTGTGGGTCCAGGGACGAGCAAGTACTGACGGGGAGCCAGCATGCCAGTGCCTGGAATGTTAGAAGGGCGAACATGGTCTGGCTGACTGTGTCGTGCCCCAAGTTGGGGTGTTGTCACAAGAATATGCACGCCGCGCTCAGGCCACGGGACTTCTGACGTTGTTGACGACAGCTGTTGCCAGGCGAATGTTCCAGTGCGAGTCAGATTTGGGGATTCTGGGTGTTCTGCTTCGACGAGGTAAGGGCTTTCAATGTCGCAGAGTCCAGTCAGTGGCTGTAGATCCAGGGACGGGCAAGTACTGATGGGGAGCCAGCACCAGGAATGTTAGAAGGGTCAACATGGTGGGACTGACGATGTCGTTCCCTGCTAATTAAAGGCGAAGCGCATCCCTCCGTAAGGTTTGCGGCTCCTTGGTGGGATCTGCCTTTCACACGGTACGGATGAACAGAGAAATAATATTTACAATTCTGCAGTTTCAGTGGACTAGGAAAAGAGTGATTTTACAAAGAGTGTTTGTATCTGCATCTTCATGGACCATTTGCACAGCTTCGGCCGCCTGGCACAAAGCGACAGGAATTCAGCAATCTGAAGGACTTGATGGCAGAGTTTTTGTAGTGGCGAGCTCTCTTGGAAATGCGTGCTTCAGCGCGTACTGTTCCAAACAGTAAAAGAGACAACGTCAGAACCTTGGGTGACATTACTCTTCCTGGCCGCATCTAGAGAGTTCTTGTTCAGAGGGCCTAAGTCCACCATTGAAGCAGAAAAGACGGCACCCGAGCTGCTCAGCTTGGTGAGGAAATAGTCTGGACTGGCTCCCAAAACAGAGGCTGACAGGTGAGTGCACGAAGGAGTAGGCCTCCTCGCGAAGTGCAAACGAACGAAAGTGATGTACCACTTAGGCAGACGGAGATGTTTTTGAAAATAATGCGCTATCTGTGTGCCCTAAACAAAGAAGGTTTTATTAATAAATGAAAGCCTTCTTAAATGAACAGTCGAACAAGCAATTTCATCAGCCTTTACATTCCCAGGAAATGGTTCCCTGAAGAGGAAAGAGAAGCGGTGAAAAAGTCGTGAACAGGGATGAAGCATGATGGTTTCGTTAAATGTATACCAAAAGCAAACAGTTGTGTCTGGACATCTTTGTCACTGCGAAAAGTAATAAAGTACACATTCGGCTAAGCGTAATTGTGTTTGAAAATGATACATGGCAAAAAGTAATTAGCGTTGTTCTCTCAGAAACTTTTAACTTGATAAGAGTCGAAGATGAGTCCTTTGTGCGGAAATCCAATACTGCCATTGAGTTTAAAAAAAACGCGATGAAAAAAGCTCTGTGGCAACCTCATTCCACACAAGATTTGTTTTACTTATGACCGCATCGTGTACGTCTGATTTGTATCAAACAGTGCATCGACAGGTACGGTTCTATTGCGTTTTAAAGTAGCAGAGGTGTCTAAGTAGAAGGATATTTAAACTTCTAACGGTGTACCTAATCTCCAGACATTCACAATTTTGGATGATAAGATAAATATAGAGAAAACATAAAACCAATTACTAGAGAAATTATTGAGCACTAAAAAAATAGAGAGCCACAAAGAAAAAGTGTTTTAGTAAGCCCTCGTTATCAGTATACCAAAAAAAGATTAATTTTCTTGCCCACAGGTAGGTGTGTCCACGTTGTCTCTATTTCCGTCGTTTCTTTCGTTTCGCTTCTTTCTCTTGTCTCTGCGAGACCTCGCTCTCGCCGCGCTGACGCTCTCGGGAGAGCGCGCCGCGCAGAATGCCACGTAAGAGCGTCACGCTACCTCTAGCACCGCTCTGCGCTCCGTTCAGGGCACCTGTAGGGGCCGCATGGGCGCCTTGTCCATGCGCTAGGATTTATAAAAATGAAATCACGGTCACACCAACAAATGTAATCGCACTTCTCCTCTGTCTCTGCTGTTGACCTAATCGCCTTCGTCGGGGGCGGCTGATACGGAGTAAAAGAGAGGTCGTCTAACACCGGGTTTCAGGTTCCTTTAATTGCATAAAAAAAGAACTTCCATTCACGCGCTCCCCCACTAAAACTCGACGAACCACCGTTAATGAATCATCCATTCATTTAGCGTCAGAAAGAATGTCTCTTTGAAGTAATAAAGGGTATGGTTTACTGATTTTCACTTGTATCTAATTTCACTCTTTTTAGAGCCGCGTTTGTATTTTCAAGCGACGTCGCATGCGTGACTTTGTGTGTCGAGTACAGCTTTCACTTCCAACCACCTTCACGGGGTGGGTTGGCGTGTATTTTTTTACCAGCTGAAATCCTGTCACTGCAGTGTTTTGCCGTGGTCAACTTTCGTTTGCCTGTGCTGTATGCCTAATTTATGCGCAAAGTGGTGCTGACAATGGTTGTAGCAGTAGAACCATTGGAAAACATAATGCCGTCATGTGATGATTGTGCGGAAAACCAGAAAGTAAAGTGGAATACCAGCAAGTATGGGCTATATCTCTGCCCTCCACACTATGTGTAGGCTATATGCAAGTGTGTGCGTGCATACACACCATGTGTAGGCTATATGCAAGTGTGTGCGTGCATACTCTGTGTGTATGCTGCACACATTATGCGGAGCGTCGAGGTGTTCGGGAAATCGCAAAAGCGTTTCCTCTGTTAACACAGCCTGAACCTTGCTAAATCAAGAATTGCCGAACACTGCCGAAATACATCTCAAAACTTTGACTTTGATCTAAAATGATTTGTAGAAAAAAAGCTTGCAAAGATGAGTGCCAACCTTTCATTCCTCCCACCACCACCTTCCTCATCAATCCTCCTGACGGGCTCGATAAAACAATGTTCACACAGACAACTAGAACGGACGTCGTCGGCAGCGTAGACCAAGCACCCGCATGCAGCTAGGATTGGGTGCAGCGCTACCTGGAGTGTGGAATGTGGTGTGCTGGAATATTCGCCGAAAGCGATGGTATAGCGGCAGAGGACACCAGCAGATGAGAATGCAGCAGGCGCCAATGAAACACTGCTGCTGTGTGCCATGGTCTCCCACCGTCGTCGTAGTCATGTTATATCAGTTCACTTTCAGCACTTGCAAAGCACGAGAAGTCCCACCAGGACGAAGTTGCGCTGTTTTTGTTTACACCTTAACTGCTAAACGAAGAGTGTGTCCCCAAATTTCCTATGCCTTACAATATTGAAGAGACGCCACAAGTACGGCAGGGCACTGCGTAAAACTTCATGGTATTCTGACCCATCTATGCCACATTAAGGCAACCAACTTTTTATCACAAATTTACTTCCCAATGAGACCTTGGCGATTAAAGGGGTCCTGAAATACCTTCCGCCGATGCACGGATGCACATGTAACCAAATAAAGCAATGTATTAGCAATCCCCCTGCAAGAATTTTCTTAAAGGGATGAGTATTAGCTGAGAACGTAAATGCACAAAACCGCGCATTATGTCGCGCCGACTTTCCTCCTCCTGTGACCTATCTCTTCTCTGTTGCGCGCCGACCTTCCCCCATGATGCTGGCTCCTCAGCGGTTACGTACTTCCGTTATTGCGCTCCTCAGACTTCCGTCTCTACGTCAAGCTCTTTCGGCCTTTTCACTTTGTTGACATCATAGACATCGATCCGCACTCCGCTCAATGCTGGAAAAGCCGGAACGAAAGACCTGGCCATGCTGTGTGCCGCCGGGCCTTGCCCTTTCGCGGTTACACTCCGCTGCAGTTGCTAATCGACCAGATTTAGGGGAAATCCCAAGGCGGAGTAAGTTTCTGTGAAGTCATTTTACATCCACCTAAACCCCCCCCCTAGGCACAAAGGAAAGCTATACAGCTTTACTTCAGAACTTCGCAGTTAAAGGCGAAAATTCGTCCTGGTCCAGGATTCGAACCCGGGACACTGCTTAACCGGAGCATCGCTCTACCAACTGAGTTAACCAGGAGGCTAGTCGTTAGTAGCGAAAAGCGCAATTGATCAGCAACTCGAAGTGAAGGACAGTTTTAATCGACCAGATTTGGGGGAAATCCCCAATGTGGAGTACATTTCTGTGAAGGAAAGTTTGACATCCGCCTAAATGCAGCCATACGGCTACAAGGAAAGCTATACAGCTTTCTCAGACTCCTCGCAGTTGGAAAGAAAAATTATCCTGGTCCAGGATTCGAACCGGGATTCGAACCCGGGAGCAGTTGCTATCGGCGGCACGTAACTTTTTATCGGCGGCGAACTCGCCGCCGCACGGGGAGAATTGTCCGCTTGTTCCCTTTGATGCACCGCGCACTGTTTATCCAAAAAGCCGTCTCAGATGTGGCCCCGCGTGTGCCGGGTGTTATTTTGCGGTGATGGTAATTTTTACGGGCGGCATATGAAAAAGATATTTTTAACCGACACAGAACCCGTCCACAAAACGCGCCGGATCGGATCACCTTATAGAATAGCAATATTTATTTCACACAACAAGAAAGATACAAGTTGCCTGGGGGGACCGGTGTAAAGTCACATAAGGCACGACAAAGCACCGATTCACCAGATTGCACATGCATAAATCACCAGTTAAACATGAACATCATTGATGTTCATATACCAGTGGCGATGAACCGCAAGGCGCAGAGCAAACCAGCGCCGCACTCGAGCAGCGAGCACCCGTGTTCTGACAAGCTGCACCCATGTGTTGCATTCAACACTGACGGGAAAGCGTGTGTTTGCACTTGTTTTGATAGTCGTATAGTACCTAGAATATACCAGTATATTCTAGGCACAATAAGAGTCGTCCTGCACTCCGCTAGCAGATCAGCCGGCGCGTCATTTCGCAAAATATTCGTCAGATGGCGCCGTATGCATTAGCGTGTCGCTAAGCAAAACTGATGAGACGCTCTTCTAAAACTACCCTCGCGGTGTTTACGTAGCGGGACGCAAAAATTTTATTGTTTAGCGTATGCAAAGGCAACAAACGCTGTACTAAACCTCTCGGTTAGCAGCAAAATAGCGTGCGTACGTAAGGCCGCAACATGGCGGCAAGTAGCGCGAGATGGAGGAAAGATTTTTTGCTTCCGATGAACCAAGTTCTTTGTCCGCGTGTTTTTAAATACGGCAAGTGGTTAGCACGTCGCCCTCACGCAGCTCTATATCGTCGTAACATCGCTGACTGCCCGAACGAAGCTTGCAGCTAAGCCAAGACAGCAACCGAAGCTGTGTGTGTGTGTGCATCGCCTCCTGTGTTGTGGACGCGTTCGTTTTGCGATGAAATGCGACGTTGTACTTCTACGGGTGGATAGTGCTTACCATGGTCTGGATTATCTTTCTCGAGTGACGTACGACTCAACCTCGCATGGTGTATGTGCATTGTCCCTGGCTAAAAGCAGTCTCGGCTTGCTTGCTGTTCGTCCCCGCAAACCGGGCGCGAGGTGAGTGCCGAATTTACGACGGGCAGGAGGAAGCAACCGATCGTCTGTCAATTGCGGTTCAGACTTGCAACGTAGGTTGTGACGTTGTGTTTGTTCGAAACGCATCTCTTGATTGTTTGGAAGTTGAATAAAATATATGCGTCAAACCCGGGCACTCGACTCAGGGCGTTCTCTGCGATTGCACGAAAGAAGTGCAACGGGGCTTTGACGCTTTCGTTATGGTACTTACTCACGTAAGATACTATCGATGTCGTGTTATGGCCGTCATTCAATACAAACGGTTAAGCATTTGTTTACACTTGTTTCGTTTGGCGTAAATTGTCCAAGGGCTCCGGCACGCCGCTGGCAGATCAGCCGGCGTGCCGACGCTCAGCAGACGACACATCTCTCTTCGGGAAGGGCATGAAAAACCAGCCCAATAGCAGGATGCCTACCTCATGACGAACATCTGGGAATCGATGACGTAGACATGTGAAGATGGCGGCTTTCAAAAACAGGCAGGGAAGGGTGAGCAAAGGGCGACAAACTTTGCAACAAAAGTGTGAGCTTTCCGCTGCACGTAAAAGAGTAATACGTGGCACAGCTGACGTTGACAACCCAATCTAACGATTGCGCTAGGTCATTTACTGTGCTCAGAACACCTTTCAGGGCCCCTTTAAAAGTAATTTTCAGATGTTCAGGCGGCCGAAAGGGAATAACCAGAATTCCCACGCTCGCAGATGTTGCATTATAGCTGCAAAAGTTTTTTCTACTGGGCCCAAATTTTTGGTATTGCTTGGTGTTTTGTTGGTAATAGCTTCCTCTTTATGACAGAGCCAAAATTAATTTTGTTATTTTTTCAACCTAACTTTATATTAGGACTACCATTTTTTGTGATGTGCAGCCTACCGTATTACAAGTCACAAAAAGATTAAAAAGTCATGTTTGTCAAGTTGCTTTCGCACAGAACTGAAACAACGCCATCTTGAGAATTCTTGTGATGGCACGCCTGATTAGTTATCTCGCATACCCTGCCCTGTCTTTCAATTGAAGGAGCATCGTTAGCGAATATATTTATTTTGTAGGCTCAGGGGGGAATCCTAAATAAAGATTTCTACTGTTAATTTCTCTAGCTCCGACATCATGCATGCTTAGTGTAAGTGAACTCCATTCCTAAGCTGTGTATTTTGGTCGCGGTTTACGAGCATACGTGTTAACTTCCGTGATGAGATCAATAGCCTGCTTCGCAGGCAGGACGCCAAACATGACTTTTATGTCATTAGCAGGTTAAAAGAAATTAGGCGTCAAAAGTGCGCTGCGCCATTATAAAAATGAAACACTTGCTTGTAGCTGCCCATAGTCTGCTAACCAGAGCGGGTAACCATTTGTTCGTTCCGATAAAACGGGACAACATAATTGCTTACAGAACAATGATCCCAGATTTACCACGCTCTTTATCACAAGAAAAAGTCAACAAAGCTTAATCATTCTCTTGTGTAAACCGGACTGCCAGGAGCCTTTTAGAGTCTGCCGATTTGACTATGTCGAGATGGTGTTTCTTTAAGTTTATTTTTAAGAGCACAATAACCCTATTCTAGTGTTACTAACTGTGCTCTATTGAAGAAGCAATGAAGCTCGTTCTTGGTTATGATTGTTGTTCACTCCACAAAGTTGCAATCTGCCTTGGACGGTTGCGGGAGTTAATAAGATGGGTATGTGAAGAATATTACTCGTGCTCTGACAAACTCCTTCGTCGCTGCGATGAGGTAACTCAAATGTTACTTTATTAAGCCAACAGCTGTTGTTTTGCGATTGTTTCTGGTCGTATAGGGTGTTGCAAATAGGGTGTTGCAATAGGGTGTTGTCGTATAGGGTGTTGCACTACTATCATCATCATTGTACATAGTGTTCCATCCTGTCTCATTAAAGCGGCGGCTCTCGTTCGTGGTCCCGGCTCGGTCCTTTCCGCGACATGGTGCCGAAACCCGGGAAAAGCGGCTTTCACAGACGTGAGACACTAACGAGCGCCGGCCCCATCGACCTTCGAGAAGAAGTTTCCGCCGGTGCATTTGCGTCCTCGTCTGGAGCCGCGCCAAGGGAACTCAACAGTGGAAGGTCCGAGTGGGCTCCCAACCAACGACAACGTGAGCTGTGGGGCGAGGACTGTTGGACCTGACGCAGAACGAGCTTGAAGCACCAATAGAAACGACATGGAAGGAACGAGCTTCAAGCACATGCATTCACGATTAAGACACCACCTTCATACGTTGTAACGACGGTGTACTTCGTGGCCATACCAAGGAACGCCTACCTACCAACGATTTTGTGGAGTGCATAACGCCGAGGAGAACAATGGAGGAGCTTAGCAGCCAACGACTCCAGCTACGTAACGAAGTCTCAAACAATTATTAGGCAAGTGGAGAAGCATCTTTCATCTGGTTCACTTTCGCTAGTAATGCTGTGTAGCTGGAATAGGACACTGCTAGAGAAAGAACAAGCTTTAAAGAAACTCGACGGCGAAGTCGAAGACATCATTGCCATAGACAAGATTGCCGAGGAGATCGAAAGTGCTGAAACATGGGCCAATACTATCGTAACGGTGAAGTGGAAAATACAAGAGGTTCTCAGCGATTTACGGCAGTCTTTAAAAAGCTCAGTTCGGCAACGGATCAAACGCAACGTGAAATATCTGGACGTAACATCGCTCACCGGTTACGGTTCAAATGGGGAGGGCCTTCTCCCGATATGTCCGATACGTCACTGATGTACATTACGGACGAAACATATGACAAGCAGGTCATAACCGACTTCAAAAACGAGCCAGAAATGAAGCGTAATCAAGACTCCGACATCGGGTATTTTGCGAACAGCACGTCATTGCCTTCAGCACTGACAGAAACTTTTCAGTGCAGCCATCCGGAATCTGAGGCAGAAAATGACGGTGACACCCAAAAAGCGCTAATCCGCACGGTCTGTCCTGTAAACGTGAACGAAGAGGCTCTAACAAGTAACAACGTAGAAGAGCGTACGCTGTGTGCGAAAATAACGCATCAAAAGGAATGCAGAACGCATCGAACGCGCAAAGAAGGAAAGAAACGGGAAGGCACTAACCTTCCGGAGAAAAGCCTGAAAAGAAGTGTGTTCATAATTTCATGTGGGAAAAGAGGAAACGCTCTTCAAATGGCAGCAAAGAAGATGCAGAGACATACAACCGGAAAACCTCGCAAGCAACGATGTACAGGCAGGATTCCATGCCGCCTGAGAATGTCGCAACGCTGTCAGGAGACTCCTTCTCGGGGGGATACCACTGTTTCCTGTGGAGCTGACAAAGCGACCTATGTGCCCCATTTCACGCGGTGCAACTCCACACACCGAAGTTTTGGCAGACGGTACAAGCACCGATGGCGAAGCAAGTGCACTGGGGCTGCACCGGACTGCTTTCAAGACTACACCGGCTCGTTTTTGAATTACCCATGTACTTTGGAACGATAACGCTGTCGTTTAGTACCTTCATCTTTTCGTGGTCGGGAGGATGTTGCAAATCACGGCGAGGAGGAAGAAGAAGAGACCGTGCGCTCGAGCGGAGCGTGCACTATTATCATCATCAGTGTACATAGTGTTCCATCCTGTCCCATTAAAGCGGCGGCTCCCGTTCGTGGTCCCGGCTCGGTCCTTTCCGCGACATAGGGTTTAGAAGTGGGCTTTTGTTTCTCCAGACCCGAGGTGTATATTGTAACCTATGTGGTGAATACTTGCTTTTGGTGTCGCCTCCTTACCACGTACAGTATGAAATAAAAAGGCTGTTCGCGCACAGCCGATGTGGCGAACGTACCCTACAAGCAGGGTTGGACGGAATTTGGGATGCATCATGCGTGTATCATACTTCTCCGGCTGGACGCCTGTGATTCAAATACTTCTCATAATACCCAGCGCAAGTAAGACACTTCACAAGGAGAGAGAGGGTGACATTGCGCCTGTGTCATTATCGTTTCTCTTTTCTCGTGTATTCTTTGCACCGGTCACGATAAGCATTTGTCATCTCACTTAATTTGCTAACCTATGCAGGTATTACACATAATTTGAGAAATTAACGTTGGCAATATTGTTAAGCTACCTACATAGTGTCCGAAATGTCTAGTGGCCTTGAGAAGGGAAGGAAAAGGAACAGAGGTGTAGGGGTATTTGAGGACAGTCTGGGTAAGGTTGAAAAAGAACGGGATGGTGTTTGGCGGCTGCAGCTGCGAACAAGTGTTTGTCTGTACTAGCAGTGCTACTTTTGAGGACTTCCTTACAAGCACATTTATGCGTGCGAATTCCATCGTGTTTGGGTTTTGAAATAGGAGGTGGTGCAATATGACCAATTCGATGGACGCCTGACTGAGTTGCTGCAAAATGTCCTTGCGCATTCCGCTTTGCCTACACGATAAGCAGTGTAGCATATAAATTACCTGCGTCCCCATCTGCAGTAAGTTCGACAAAGTGACGGTTGTTTTGGGATTACTCCATATGAGTGGACCCTGAATCTTGATGTTGGACTGGACAGTTGCGAAACTTTCTTGCCTTATGTGATGATGTGCAATCATATTGGTTATTGGTGTTCCAGGCATTCATGACAGCCAAACAATCGGTGATAACAAAGTGGTCATTGTGTAGCCGCTTACCGTTGCCCAAATGGATGGGATGCCGTGTGCGAAGAAAAAAACACCACGGCATACACACAAAAAATAGACCTACAGATTATTAACTCAGCTTGAGATGCAGCTTCTGCGAGCTGTTGTTCATTGCTTTGAAGTTTTTCGGAGCGAAACACTAATCGTGTGCCATAAATGCTTTCATTGTAGATTTTAAGTGCGAAAGTAACAACTTGGAAGCGTTTCGTCGTCTGTACAAGGTGGCAAGGTATTTGAAGACTGTAGGGTGAGGTAAAAGGGCAAAAGCAAACCTAAAAACGTGATTTGGTGCTACGAGTTCTATTCAAGAACACACGGGCTTTTTCTCAATTCCACTGGATCTTTGTTGCGTTATCCTTTTCAACGCTTGCAGTCCCACAACAGCCAACTCAGTATCCGGAATGCAATGTACCAGGATCAACTACTGCTGCTAGAGGAATATTGCCTGGCCAGTAAAGCTGCCCTATGCAAGCACAGTGGACACAACGTTTGCTTTCAGTATTCATGCAAAAACCACATTGCAGTTTTGGAAGTAATGCACGTTTCACTCCCCTTGAATGTATATTACGGGTGCACGATTGGAGCTTAGAGTGGGGGGTTTCTTCTGCTTCGTAGATTTACAAGATCCAGCTTAAAAAGTTAACCCTTGCTGAGTTATTTCCGTTTCCACTGTGGTATAATTGTATACATACCTGCTCCCCTCCGGAAACTGGTTCAGCAGTCGTGAACACTGTAGCGACAGTTACGGTAAAAGATTTAGTCGAGCTGAATACACCGAAATGGTTTTGCTGACAATGTCTCTCCCCGCATGTCGCCAGTAATAAAACCATAAAAAATGGCTTTTTTCATTTGGCTGCTATGCGGCATTGTGTGATGAAAGGTAAACCACCTGAATGCATTGTTCCTTCTATTTGGCATCTGCACAATGGAGGGAAAGAGGGTGGTTGCTCGTCTATTCTCTCCGCAAACAATAGAGAGCGCCAATACAATGCAACCAACGTAAGTACAAAACCAAATTTGGTCGAGTATGCGCACTTGAAGCAAGGAGGGCAACAGTAAATTGCGATTGTGAAGCATGTTAACAATGTTTGCTGCCAATTACGTGCTTCATGCGGCATTCCTCGACAAACCACTGGAGTTATGTGACGAGATGTCTGAACCTCCGTGGATAGGTATTCTTTGAGATCATGTAGAATGGAGGGGGCACAGCGGGGACAACCACTGCGGCTCCTTTTGGAACTTGCCGGTTCCGTTTTGGCGAAGGGCAACGAAAAGTGTTATGTTCCTTTTTTCTGACGTTCTTCTTTCTCTTCCGAAGGAGAGGTAGCACATGTGAAGCCAGAGCGTTCGTTCCTAAAGCAATGTGCCACGCGGCATGGCGCCGGCTCTGGGGGCGTAGTTAGAAATATTGGTGCAGCAACAGCTCGACTTCGAATTACCGGTCATTTTTATTCTTAAAATTCTGACAAACTTTGCTCAACTAACCACACAGTTGAAAAGGGCGATCAAGTCATGTTCATTCAAGTTTTAATTTAAGATGTGTAAAAACACAAATGACCAATTAACACAGGCCTTCCGAAAGACACATGATCACGCTACCCTAGAGAATCCCAGCCGGCGCCTTTAGAGCAAAAACATCAGCAAGAAAAGTCCCGCTTTGACCGCACCCTTAGGCAAAAAATAACGCGTGTCGCACAAGCTACCAAACAATTACGCACATGGCTCAATAGGATCCGTCCGCGAATCTCCTACCTGGAATTTTAAAGTGGTCAAGCCCATGCGAAACAAAAAAACATCATCAGAACAAAACACTTTTCTGAATGCCTCGCTCCGTCCGGTCTGCCAATCCACAAAAAAATTGCCCACATGTTCAAGGAACTCACAATTTGACCGGTTCAAAACAGATTCCTTATTAATAGGAAACAAAATTTATTTCACTAGTTGCAGTTACACGACCCAGATATTATGGAAATTCAGCAGGGAGAAGAGACCACATTTAGCTGAGTCGTTACAACATTTACTTTATTACAGGCAAGTACCACACATCAATCTTCAAGAATGACCATACCATGGCTCATCATCATTTGTCTTTCTCATTGGAATGCAAATTCATTGCGCTCATGCTGAAAACGCCCAAGGAAGCCTGTTCATCTTGAACATCTGCAGTCCCCACAGGTATCCCTCACCTGTCTGTATGGCATCATACAACTGCTAAACAGCAATCTCTGGGACACAAACTCTATTTAGGTGACTTCACTGTTTCACATGTAGCCGTCGGCTACTATGAAGCTGCCGGAAAGGGAGATTGCATGCACACTCTGCCATCACGGTATCAGCTAAATCTCTGGAACGAACGAACCGCGCCAAGCAGAGTCCAGAACACGGGCTCGAGAGGCTCGACGCTTTACTTGAACTTTTATTTTAACATAAGAAATCAGGAGTGGCTCCACCTGGATGAGACTGTACGGAGCGACCACAGCATTGAAACTTATTCTTGTCCATTACGTAACCCCGCCATGCGTTCGAAAAATTAGGATTGCTAACTGTAAACCTATCCGCGAGGACACCCAAAGAACCATCATAATACCGCAGAGAAATTGGCAGTAAAAATTGCCAAAGCTGTTTCCAAACAGACCAAAAACATTTCAAATTAACAGCGATAGCCCTGTCACTGATCTGAAACTCCTACACCTATGGGGGGATCAAAGAAGCTTCAGCTGACGACTGAAAAAAAATAAAAGCCATGTCCTGAAACTTCGCATAACCCAAAGAACTGCGGAGGCATTAGAATGGGCACAAAATCTCAGCACAGAGAAGTGGAATTAGTTATACGATCAACAAAAAGGTACGCTGAGCAATAGCCAATCTTGGCAAATTCTAAAAAATACTTATCAGCAATACAGCAACATAGGCAACCATTACCCATAATTTACACCGTCCCATTCACCAAGGAAAAAACCAAGAGATATTGCTAACACTTCCATAGGATCTACTTCGCCATCGCTTGCCTGCTACCCACTTATGGTACTAACCCGAACCGACAATTTCAGACCCCTTTACGGTAGCGAAACGCATCGCACCAATTCACATCCCGACAGAAAAAACGTCAGGCCACGACAAAAGCAAAAAGACTCTTAGAAACCTGGACAGCGATGTAATGAAATGTTTAGCGTAATACATCAATGAACAATGGGAAAATGGTCAAGTACCCGTCGTCTCAAAAAACACCGGCATCACATTAATCCTAAAAACTAAACATTATTGTGACGCCCTACAGTTTAAATTGCTAAACGACCGGCAGGATTCTATGAGTAACTCTCGCTACACCAATGCCAATTTATTGACTTTGCTAAAGCATTTGATTGCGTGCAGCACCAACGGTTAATTGCTAGAGTTTGCAATCGGCATCTAGACGATAAAACTACCCAGTGGATCAAGGGCTTTCTTAGTACCAGGGTCCAGTCTGTCAAAATTAACATTGCTTTCTTTAGTCCCAGTCCCGTCAAGTCTGGAGTACCTCAGGGTTCCGTGTTAGGCCTTTTATTGCTACTAGTCTACAATAATGATATCGGGTCTAACATTAACTCTTCACTGCGTCTGTTTGCCGAAGATGTCGTCATCTACAAGGACATAACTAAACCAAATGACATAACCACCTTGTAGTCAGACCTGACAAAATTAACGGAATGGTGCTGTATATGGAAAACTGAAAATATTGTTATGGTTCCATCCATAAAGTATTTAGGCATTCTTTTTCACTTCGATTTATCTTAGACCAGCCATGTCGAATACATAACGGGAGAAGAACTAAGGAAGCTGGGCCTTAAACGTCGTCTGAAACTCACGAACAAAGACACCAAACTTCACGCATATAATGCTGTGATTAAGCCAACCCTATAGTCCTTTTCATCGGGTGAGGGGGAAACGTACTCCCAGACACAGCGGCCGCGGCACGCGGACCGCCTTTCCCCCTATCTGGAGTGTGCGCCCCGATCACGGCGGGCCTCGCGCGGCTGCTCCTTTGCCTTGACTACGCTTTGTAGGCATCGCGTGTGCGGGTTTACCACTAATTTAAGCATTATTTTAATGAAATGTTGCTAGTAAATGATCCAGACTAGCAGCTTGTGAGTTGCGCACTTGATAGCAAACAATATTTTTGGCAATTTTGTTCTTCTGAGCTGTGTCTGCACACTCCTACCTTGAAGTAGGGGCAGAAAATTCTTCTGCCTTCTTTTAAAATAAAATGGGTAACTGAAACTTGGCTTGTGCCGCAGATGGTATTAGTTTCACCTTCACTGCTGCTGCGGTCATATTGCGGCATACCCGACTCCAAGTATTACGTGGGCTGGCGTTGGCGATTTTCACAGTGACACCTCCCTATGATGTCCCTTTCCCCAGCCAATCTGGGAGGGGACTACTGAAGGGGATTCCACCTCCATTCTTCCCCCATCCCCGACTAGGGCAAAATAAAGTTGTTCACTCGCTCACTTCAGCCACGAGTTCAGTCTATTACCCAAATATGATGTCTCCTTGTCGGCAACATCAAACATAGATACAAGCAACCAAAAGTGAAATCTTGTCTGGTTTCCCAACAGCGGACGCTTAAAAGGATGCTTAATGATAAGTTGCCCAACGGCGGACTATCTCCAAAAGCTGTGTTGTTTACTTTATTTATGTTGTACTTTAGTACTGAAGAGCAGCTTGAAATTCCAGAGAGAGGGAGATTTGTTTATAGTTGACGACAGTGGTGGGTGAGGGTGAGGTGTTGATAAATCGATAATATTTAATACAAACTATGTAATACGCCAAATACTACCAAGTCCACCAAAAACAACCTGTATTAAACCCTGCAGGGATATGAAGCAAACGCGGAGCAAACGCCCAAGCTTGCGAATGGGCCAGCTACGAGAGGGCGATGCGCACGCAAGATGGCGGCGCCCTGGTTGGAATGGTCTATAATATGCTTCAATAGTATGGCGCCCGCACACAACAGTCCTTACCGAAATGCTTGAATTGGTTCAAAACAAAGCCGCACGGTTTATCTTGTCATGCTATTCCCGTTATAAAAGTGTGTCATCCATTAAGCAAAGTTTGGATCTCTCCCCACTTGCCATGCGGAGAAAATGTTTCCGCTTATCCCTCTTCCACAGGTTATACCATAATGATTCGCGATTTTATCGAACTTTCATTCACCGTGCTTCATACACTTCCATTCGGATCGACCATGATCATTAGTTAGAACCACTATTTTCTCGAACAAAGAAACACCAATCTTCCCCTTTTTCTTTGTCGATAAATGAGTGGAATTCACTGCCTGCTAGCATTGTCGCACACACTCAAATTCAACTTTCCAATCTGCGTTACTTGCTTTTCTTGAAACCGATAACCAATCGTATTCATTGCAACATTGTGCTTGTGCAAAAACGATAAGTACTGCTTTCCCAATGTGTTTGCTCTGTGAATGCTTGTTGCGGTTTTTCTGTGCGTTTTTTAAAGTCCGACTGAATATTTTTTGATACCCTGCATATTTGAAACAATCTTATTTGTTATTAGTGCTGTATGTCGCCCCCCCATATGTAATGCCCTTTTGGATCCTTAAGGTAAATAAATAAATAAACAAATAAATAAATAAATAAATAAATAAATAAATAAATAAATAAATAAATAATGACAATATAAATAAAAAATAAATAAATGAATAAATAAAAAAATAAATACATAAACTAAAAAACACTAAATTTTGCAAGCCCATGTCTCATCTCTCTGACTTCCCGCATTGGCATGCTGTATTGGTTTATTGGGACTGATAGGCTTTCCCTTTACCTCAAAGACGATGATCACTATCCATAAACCTTATATGGCTTGCCAAGAAACACTCCTACGTAGAAACACTCCTACATATCCAAGAAGATATCCTAGACAATCTAAGCAACCAGCAAAATGTGCGCTTGGATCTTGCTGTCAAATTTTGTCTTTTTGATCTCTAACTTGACTGACTATCCCATATTAGAAGATCTATAGTCAACCCACTGTGGCGAGCGGACGCTAAACTTCGTGATTTTTTTAAAGGACTGCACTGCTGCAATCTGAATCGGAAACCTCAGGACAAAAAACCTTACCAAAAAAACGCTCAATGGCTCCGTCATATCAACAACGTTTTTTTACCGCCACGAGAGTCATTGCTGCACAATTAAACACTATCGGACGAATAAGTCCCACCTTCTAAGCCGATGACATCACAATATTGATTGATTGATTGATTGATTGATTGATTGATTGATTAATTTATTTATTTATTTATTTATTGATTGATTGATTGATTGAAGGAATGTTTATTAGCATTTGTCACATGAAGTTTACAAACACTGATTGGACCCATAGCCAGAGGCTAGTGCAGGGTCCAATAAGAAAAGTAATGGACAGAAGCAGGAAATATCAATCACACATAATACAGATGTAGCTATACAGACACTGTAAATATATACTTCCACGTAATTATGAGCATACCTCATTTACAGAGTAGAGAAGTCTTTCTCTCCTAATAATCGGGTCACAAAAAACAAAACTACACTTGTGCATACAATCAAAAAGTTATGACAGATCACTTTGTGGACACACCCAGAAACATCAGTTAAAATACAAAGAACACTGTAACTATCACGGATTTTAGGAAGAGAAAAAAAGGCTAGATTTACAAGATTCACCAATGTATAATAATACAAATATAAGCGTTTACCACCAAAAAAAAAGAAGCCGTTACAGCCTGTTTAAGAATTGATTGTTTAGTTTTACCGCAGCATTCTGTTATCTCTTCAATTCAGTGGGCCAACTTTTCCAGATCTTTATCCCTGTGAATTGCAATACTCTCCCCATAAACGTTATTTCTTGGTGCCAAGTTAAAGTTACCGAACGTGATACTTCTAGTAGGGCGAGAATAGGAATAAAATAACGAGACATCAAATGGGTTATTGTATTTTACAATACTATTAACAGAAACAGCCGTCTTATGTTCACGCAAAAGACCGAAGGGTAGTATTTTTAGCGATCGAAATAACGTCCGGCTTGGCTCGTTGTGGTTACTGCGACTTATTATTCTGATGGCAGGCTTTTGTAACCTCCGAAGGGGATGCAGATAAGAACCATAAATCCAGGCCCACGATTCCATGCAGTAAGTTAAATGGCTATTGATGAATGCAAAGTAAAGCGCCCGCAGAATGCTTTTATCGAAGTAGCCTCTAGCTTGTAAAAGCGCGTGACAGCCGGAAGCCAGCTTTGCACCGACGGCATTTATTTGACCTGTCCAGTGAAAGTGATTATCTAGTATAATCCCGAGGTATTTAAACGTGTCCGTACGTTCCAGTATGCAGTTCCAGTATGCAGCCAGGGGTACGTTCCAGTATGCAGCCAGGGGCTTTGCCTGCACACAGCAACACTTCTTGATAGAAGGAATTGAAACCATAGAACAGCACCATCGCGGACGTGGCGTCTACAGTTCCGCAGATGAATTTGAGTTCCTCCTTAAAAAACCAACAACCCCCAGCGCCAACACCCGAAATAGAACTTCAGAAAAACAATGTTTCATCCCTAAGGCCAAAGCTGTCTGCCTACCTAGGTTTTAACGGTCAAACCGAACATAGCTAAAACGACCGAAAGGGCAACTTCACCGAGAGGTTGATTAATTCGAAACTAGCTGTGCACAAACTTCGATCCTAATCTAAAAGAATGCGTGGTGCAGGTTACAATCCAATGAAGCGAGGCAAATGTTGAGGAACATGCAATGTTGAACTAGATAATGTACATTTTGGCATCCGCCAAGACCTGGAGCAGTATTACCATTAACACTACGCAAGACGTCAACTTAGCTGAGACGTGCTGCGCCTAGATATCCTCTCTGTTGCACCCAAACGTCCCGCGTTTGTACACAAAGTGTGACCGTGGAAATTTGCGGGAACACGTGCAATGGTGCCTGGGAAACTAAGTTCAACCTTGCTGTGCTGCAGGGAGAATCTCCTACGAGCAGCAGCTAGTTTAATTCAATTGCTGTCCTGGCGGCATTATCATCAGTTAAAACTAGTGCCGAGGAGTGTAAATCACGAATTTCTCACATGGACTTCTGTGGGCTTTTTTAAACGTTTTGGCCAAGAACGTTTTGCTCGTTGTTCGAAGGCCTACATTTTCTAAAGGACGTAGCAACACTCCTTCGCCTTATGAAGGAACCGTTTGGTAAAATGATGACGATGTTTAGAGTTTAATGGCGCAAGGCCGACTAAGGGCAAAGAGCGCCATACAAAAGTGATTACATGAAAGTGACATGGAAGTAAAAGAACACTTTAGTAAAAATAAACAAAGTAAAACACAACGTAATGAAGATGACTGGTGTAAAGGGCCAGGTTGTCAACATGCATGATAAGAAATGAGATGTAAAAATTTTACGTCGGTGAGAAACTCGAAAACGCGTTTGATTGGAAACAGGGCTTCGTCTCCTAAGAAGTGTGACGGGTGTGGTGGAATATGTCGTGTGTGTAGTTGAGGGAAGTGTTTGCGGCGTGTAGTGTCGAGTGCCTTACATTGTATGAGGATGTGCATCACGGATAGGGCCTCTCCGCACCTACTGCACAGAGGTCTTGGAGACCCAGTGAGAAGGTGCGAGTGTGTTGCATGAGTATGCCCTATCCGTAATCTGGCCAAGGCGACTTCAGTGTATCTATTGCGTGTGTCGGTGGTGTATGGTCCCAAGTGTGGTTTTATTACGTGTAACTTGTTGTCTGTCTGTTCACTCCAGTGTGTTTGCCATGTTTTGCGAAGTTGTTGTCTGATGTGTGGTTTCACGTCGGTGTAGGGTAATGTGGTTATGTCTACTGCATTCAAGAGTGTAGCAGCAGCAGCCATTCGGTCCGCTGCTTCGTTCCCGGCTATACCACAGTGGCCAGGGACCCAGCAAAGGACTAGTTCAAATTTGTGGACATACACAGACATAATACCCTTGACTATTAAATTTATAACGTGATTTTTGGAATACTTTGTTGAAGACAACGCCCGCACAACACTGAGAGAATCTGTATATATAATGGATTGTGGGATGTGACTTTGAAGGATATGATTAACAACAAGAAGTACACCATAAGCCTCTGCCGTAAAGATACTTGTATTACTGTTAAGAGTTCTAGTGACACTAAGGCCGGTCCCCATGCGCCGCGCAGGACACCGAGGTGGAAGTTTTAGAGGCGTCCGTATAAAATTCAGAACATTGGTACTTCTGCTGCAAACACAAGAAGTGCTGCATAATTGCACATGTGGGAGCTCGGTTTTTATCTACATGTGTGAATGATGTGTCGCATGAGACAGGGCGGAGATGCCATGGTGCTATGAAATCTTGTAACAGAACTTTGGATGGTATTTAAAAAGGAGACAGCAAGCTCTGACGCTTCCTCTCTAACTCTGTAAGAGAAGGGCGCAGAGAACGATGGTCGATTTAAAAGGAGTTCAGTCATGGAGGTATCATGAAAAACTGATTTAAAAGGATGGTGAGGCATGGATGAAATTTTTAAAAGCATAAGGAGGTCTGTGTATTCTCGCTGACGTTGTAGGTTCCATTTGTTGCACTCTACATACAGGCCTTTCGACTGGACTAGTCCGAAAGGCGCCACACGACAAGCGGAGCCCTAGATGAAGCACAGGTCCAGCATTCTGAGGGATGTTTTAGTGGCTGACCCATAGACAATGCTGCCATAGTCCAATCGTGAACCTATCAAGCTGGTAAAACACGCAAAAGAAGTTGTTTTGTCAGCACCAAAAGAGATGTGCGAGAGAACCTTCAGGATATTCATTGTTTTTAAGCATTTATGTTTTAGTTGTTTTATGTGTGGGATGAATGTGAGCTTTTCGTCAAAGATTATACCTAAAAACTTGTGTTCCTTTTGGACAGGAATAGAGGCACCGTGGAGTCGAATGTCTGGATCCGGACGCATGCCACGCCTCTTGGAAAACAAGACACAAGTGCACTTCCCTGGATTAAATTTAAAACCGTTGCTGTCTGCCCAACCAGCTAGCTTGTTAACACCAAGCTGGACTTGGCGCTCGCAGACAGACAGGTTACAAGACTTAAAGGATAATTGAACGTCGTCTACGTAAATGGAGCAGGAAATCGATGGTGGTAGCGCCTTCCGAAGAGAATTCATTTTTACAATAAACAAAGTGCAACTCAAAACTCCACCTTGCGGCACGCCGTTTTCCTGCACATGAACCCTAGAAAGTGCAGTTCCAACTCGCACGCGAAACGTTCTTTCAGACAGGTAACTGGCAAGCGTGTTCATTATGTTACCCGACATGCCAAAGGACTTGAGGTCGCTTAGGATGCCATACCGCCACGCGGTATCGTACGCTTTTTCTAGATCAAAGAATACTGTCATACAGTACTGCTTATGGAGAAAAGCATCTTTTATATACGCCTCTAATGCAACGAGTTGATCGTTGGTAGATCGCCCCGCCCTGAAGCCCGCCTGGCAGCTCTCGAGAAGACCATTGTACTCTAAGAAGTACACAAGTCTCCTGTTTATCATCTTCTCGAAGAGCTTACACAGGCAGCTTGTCAGGGCAATGGGGCGGTAACTGGCAGGAGAGGAAGGGTCCTTCCCTTCCTTTTAGGACAGCCACTACTATGGCCTCCCTCCAAGAGCGTGGAATGTGCCCCGAAAGCCATATGTTGTTGTATAGATGTAGGAGTGTTTCAAGAGTGTCTGGGTGTAGGTGCTGTATCATGGTGTATGTAATCTTATCTGCGCCTGGAGCTGAAGGTTTGCACGTGCTCAGGGCAGCCCTCAACTCATAGAGAGTGAATTCAGAGTTGTAAGAAGTTTTTGATTTGTCTTTGTCGTGTAAGGGCTTTTTTCTGCAGATGTTTTGTGTTTCATGAAAGTGTTTGTGTAGTGTGCTGAACTAGACACGTGTTCGAAGTGTTGTGCAAGAGTGTTAGCCTGGTCTTCCAGTGTGTCCCCTGTTGTGCTAACCAGGGGCAGGCTGTGTGTCTGTTGTCCTTTGAGCTTGCGTATACGTGTACAGACTTTGTGTGTGTCTGTGTATGAATTAATGGATGTCAAGAAGGTGGTGCCAACTCTCTCGTTTTGCCTCACGGCGCACACGTTTTCCAAACGCCTTGGCCCGTTTGAACAAAATAAGGTTACCCGGCGTGGGGTACCGACGAAGGATACCCCACGCCTTGTTCTGGGCCTCTCGCGCCCGCCTACAGTCCTCATTCCACCACGGCCTCCTCTGGTTGCACGGGGCACCAGAGACGTGGGGAATGGACTTTTCGGCGGCGTCGAGGATGTGTGCCGTGAGGAGTTGGGTAGCTTCTTCAACGTGTAGGTGTCCTATGGATGTGTGGTGTAGTTTCGATGTCTCTGTAAATGTGTTCCAGTTAGCTCGTGCTTCATTGAACCTATTATGGGAAGATGAACTGCTTGGGCCTTTACCTATATATGTTAGTGATGTGGGGAAGTGGTCACTGCCATATGGGTCCGTGCCCACACCCCACTCAAGACATGGAAAGAGAATTGCCGAACCAATAGCCAAGTCAAGATTTGAGTATGTATTGTGTCCTATGTTATGATATGTAGGCTGTTTATTATGGAAAAGGGCATGCTCCAGAGGATGTAAGAAACCTCTCTATCAGGCGACCCCGGGCATCCGTACGAGAAGAGCCCCAAAGAGAATTGTGAGGCATTAAGGTCGCCTGTTAGAATGTACGGCTCCGGCAGCTGGTCGACCAGCGCCTCAAAGTCAGAGCTCGAAAGTGCAAGATCAGGAGGGATGTAAATGGAGCATACCGTTATCAACCTATTAAATATTATTGTGCGGATGGCTACAGCCTCAAGGATAGTATTCAAGGCGACAGGGTGGCATGCTAAGGATTTGCGGGCGATTATGGCCACACCGCCAGAAGAGTGGGTGCAGCCATCCCTGTCTTTCCTGTATACCAGGTAACTATTCAAGACATTTGTGTTTTTGGAATTCAGATGTGTTTCCTGGACACACATTAAACTTGGCTGGTTGGCATGCAGAATCTCATGCACGTCGTCAAGATTATTCAGAAGGCCTCTGCAGTTCCATTGAACTATGTTTTCTCTTCCCATTATTATGTGTTCAGAGCTACTGGAGTGTGATTATTTATGTAGGGTCTTTCGGGGCTTGGACTCTTGGGAGGGGCTTTCTGGCCTTCTCTACTGACCTGGACGTCGCAGCCCGTTCCTTCCGCTGCGATGAAAGCCGGAAGGGCTCGACGTCCATGTCGTCATCTGAAGGCAAGGGGGTCCTCAGCGGACTAGGCCCCCTTGACGTGGTACCCTTTCGGGCATTCTTGCCTGCGCTGCCAGTGCCGAAGGCGTGGGAAGCACGACAGGTGGCACAGGCAGTGAGGCAGAGGAGGGGGTCGCTGCGACTGCCTCCGTCTCCATCTCCGTGCCTTGCGTGTGCTTTGGGCCGGTGGGGAGGATGCAGTGGATGCAGCGGCATCCCCAACAGACGTTGCAACCACAGCCGCTGCTGGGTGAGCGAGCGGTTGCAGAGGCTGGTTGGGCTGCCTGGGGCAACCCTGGGGGGGGGGCGGGGGCGGGACCAAGTCCGACTCGCGGTACTGGGTCCCCGCCGAAACCAGACGCCGCTCCGCCCCCCGGCGAGCTGCGTCGGCGTACCTCCCCAGAGGGAAAGAGGCGAACCTCTTCCGCGCCTCTGGGAAGTGATGTTTTCAGTGACCTTGATGTTAATGATTTTCTTTTCTAATTGAAACTTTTCACAGCTGCGGGACCATGCTGCGTGCGGCCCCTGACAGTTTGCACAGGTGAAGGTAGTAGAGTCACAGTTTTCAGTAGGGTGGTCATGTGCGGCGCATTTCGCGCAGGTCGTTTTGCCGCGACAAGAAGTTGTAGCGTGCCCGAATCGCTGGCACTTGTAGCAGCGGCGCGGGTTAGGTATGTACGGACGTACACCACACCTAATGAAGCCAGCATTGATGTGCTCAGGAAGTTTTGATTGTTGAATGTCAGGATTATATGCTTTGTGGGGATTTCCTTATTGTCTCGTCTGATGGTGATACGCCTCACTGCAGTTAACACCCTGATCTTTCAGGCCTTCCAACAGATCAGCTTCGGTCTCATTCAACAAATCGGTCTCCGAGATCACACCCTGAGAGCTGTTGAGGCTCCGATGGGGAGTGACTCGGATGGCCAGATCTGCCATGCAGGTTTGCGACAGGAGGGTTAGTGGCTTGTTGCTGCGTCTTGACATTGACAAGGACTTCTCCGGTACGGAGTTTCTTAGCATCGAACGATTTTCCGAGGATGCCTTCCAGGAACTTAGTGATCAGGAATACGGACATTGAAGAAACAGGGTTTGTTTTGTCAACTGCCTCGATAACCAAGAATCGAGGATAGTTGTCAGGTTTCGGACTGTGGATTGTTGGAAGGGATGGAAAAGAAACTTCGGTGCGGCCCCTTTTCGGGGGCCGATCACGTCTAGGGGGGGGGGTTGATTTATCCATATGGCATAGGAAAAAGCAGGGAGACGGGGTACTTTCTTCTTTGACCTTACCCTGGTAGCCAAAGAGGTCCCGGAGCTCCCTGCCTGGTGAACAGACAGGGAGCCCATCCGCCGGAGCTTGACCTGGGCTCCGACGGCCACCGTTCGTGGTTTCTAACCCTCCACCTATAAACACATCGCCACGGTTGGATCCA
Organism: Haemaphysalis longicornis; assembly: GCA_013339765.2. Classification (NCBI taxonomy): domain Eukaryota; kingdom Metazoa; phylum Arthropoda; class Arachnida; order Ixodida; family Ixodidae; genus Haemaphysalis; species Haemaphysalis longicornis. Next base: position 94,135,262 of record CM023456.1, read on the forward strand.
GCTTATGTTTGGGGGCTCGGGGTCCGCGGTATCGCCAGTACCGTCACCAAGATTACTCAAGGTGCCCCGTGCGGGGCCGTTTGGTAAAAGCAGCAGCGGCATGTGTCTGGCTATATCACCATTTTTCGACATTATTTTTGTGAAACGAGTCGCAATTAGACTGTCTTTGTTTCTTTTCCACACATATCGCATACTTCCAAAGCAGCTTATGTCATTTTTGGGCAGCAGAATGGCTGTACACATTCTACCGTTTCATTATAGATATTATTTTCATAGCGGAAATTTGTGCTACTAACATAATTACATACTTCATCATGTCGTCCTACCGCTTTGAGGTCATTTTATGCCGTGAAACGTATTCGCGTACGCAATCCTATATGTGTCATACCAGCAAAGCGCTTCTATGCAGCATGACTTCAGCAAGCTTCTACAAACAAGTGGGAAGAGCTTGTTATCGGGAAAAAGGAGATGCTCTTAACTGAAAAACAGAAATAAATGTTTTACACTGACACCATCGATGGCTGTGGTCTTTTTGCGCTTCGTAAGCAAAGTGCTTGTAGCGTGTTCTTTCAACATAGCCTAACGTGTTAGTGAAGGGATAAATTTTCTGTTATGATTTCTACGTTAGTAATACGGAGAGAAACCCTACGGGGCGGCCATCGTTGTTAAAGTGCTAGGCTTTTTTTTTCAAACGCAAAATTTATTCCACCCTGCAGCTATTGTTCCCGCACTTTTGTTTTTACAGGGCCCACAGATTGCACAAGCAATATTCGAACAGAGGCTTTGTAGGACGTAGCACTTCCCTAGGCAGTATGACGTCAATATATACGTGCTTAGACACTAAACTTTTGTGAAGGATAGATATCCTTCGTAGCAGGTTCAATGACCTAGAAAATTTCATTAACTTCGCGCTGTGGAAACCGAATGCCCCAGAGACAACCCACCACCCCATGGAAGATTTAGGCCATCCAATATCTAGCAGCACGTTGAGCATCCTAATCTTAACTGCTACACTGTGAGCAACCATTAGAACACTCGAATATGTTTTAGCGTGTTCGTACTCGCCTTGAGGGAACCAAGTATTTCACTGAGTTCAGATTGTAAGGCAGAGGAGCACATGAAAAGTAATGTACGAAACGTTTTTACACTTGTACCCTTGCGTTTTGCGGTAAAATTACCCAACGCACGTTTTGCCCCAAATCAGGTTGTTCCAATTGCGCTTTCAATGTTGATCTAATGCTCTTAAAAGCGAGGTGTTGCATGAGTGTTCATACATCAGAGTTTACGGGATACGTTGCTGGTTATGTTTAAATAAGGTAAAATACGTCAGTTACCGGGTTAAGAAGAAATAATTTTCCAAGTGCTCCGAAAATAAATACTCTGTTTATTTGAGTCTCCTGCAAATAATTTTTATCTGAACACAGTGGGTGGTATAGTAAAATGAATCTAAAATCAAAGTTTTGGAAATATAGGATTTTATGCATTCCTTAGAACACTACATTACTAAATGAGCGACATGTTTATTTATAGAAATGCTGTATGAATGCGCATGATGCTTTGCAAATAAATACATGAAAAATGTGACACGGTGTCCGAGTTTGCAAGAAATGTTGACTTTATACACTGGTAAGCGGCGTTGCGGAGGTGGTAGCGTCACCGGTGATGGCGTTCGTTGATCCGGAGTTGGGGCAAACACTGCGGCCGCGTATGGCGAAGAAAGAAACTTTATGTACAGATATTTACATGGCGTTTGAGTGAGTGAACAGGTTTCTACACTTCTGCGCGCATGAGAATAAATAGCCAGGTTGGGTCCACCCCCTTTCACCCTTCTTCTCGGCTGACGCCAGGAAGCACCAATCCGTGGCACTGAAACTGACGTCTACCCACTCACAAAGAGAAGGCACTTTTCCTCTCGCACACGTCACTCGGTTGGCTTCGGTGATGCAACCCTCCTTGAACGCCGGCGTCTCGCACCCACAACAAGCGGCCCACAATGCTCGGCTCGCAGCTGAACATTGCCGCCTTAAAGGAGCACTGACACCAATTTTCGGCGTTAATATTATTGCACAGTTCGCTTCCTTCACTCAACAGAATACCCTGGCTGAAATATGAGCGGCCTGCGACGCGAAGAACAAAGTTCAATTGGATCGCATATTTCGCGCCGACGGAGCAGCGCGCGGAGCGGCACTCAGCAAATGGACATCAGCGTGACATCACTCCAGGAGAGGAAAAAGAAGTGACACGACAGCGCTCGTCAAAAACTCGTGACGTCACTTCACGCGCGCGGCCCCACGAGCGGGGGAGCGGGCGCAACACCCTCTCGAGCGGGCGCCGGTGACGTCCGCACAAAGCGGTGAGGTCAAACCGGGAGGCTGTCATATGCGCCGTTCGGGATGAAAGCGCGGGAATTTGAAACAAACGATTTTCAGGCCGTTCAATGTAATTAACTATCGCACGCTGAAGTATTTGAAGTGCTGTTTCAGGTTCGCCAGACCACTAAGCATCGATGAAAGCAATAAAAGTGTAACATAAAATTTTCGTGTCAGTGCTCCTTTAAGAGCAACGCAGCACGCCTTTGTTCATCCCTCCCTGCACCATTCCCGCTCATTGTGACCTGCCTTCCCGGCGGGCGCTGGGGTTACCGTGAAGCCGCGGAAAGCGGCTTCGGTCCAGCGACAAAGCCTTGTCGCTTCCCGTTGATGAGAGGGCGGGGGAAAGAACCGGCGAAAAGCAGACGAAGGGAGCATTGGGTGATGAAACCCGATAATATTGCAGACGGTTGTCGCAATGCCAATAAGCCGATCGTAACAGTGGTCACATCAAAATGTGTGCTTAAGCTATCTTCTTTAAGAAAGGTACAAATCGCGGAAAACGAAAATGTCATGTAAATATTTTGCGGAGAGCGCGAAACCTTGGCTGGTGCTGCAAGAAAACTAGACTCCGCAGCACTTTTAAATGAGTAAAGCATGGTTTAACAATATATTGGGTTGATAACAGTACTGGTTATGGAACAAGGCTGCTATATAAATTGTCACATAGGGCAGGCAATTTAGTGAAAACACGTGATTGTTGAATAATGGCAGAAGTTTCAGGTGTGGTTTCGCTTTGCCATAAATATTTAAGAAATCGGTGATGTTGCGCAACCATCACAATCGCGTTTTCTAGTGTTCCAAAATATCTAGTCTGGCTGTTGTTTGCAATTACTAGAAAAAGTGGTCACTGTGCTGTGGTTTTAAAAAGTATTTTTATAATTCAAGCGTAGTTGGATGACATATAGAAATGTACTGAGTGTGAGTTTTCGGCGTAATTCTAGGTGCTTTACATCCGCATATACTATGTTCTCACGGTGTGTTCTCTCACTGCATTATGTTCTCTCACTGCGAAATCTAATATACAGGGTGTTTTCAGCGAATACTTTCAAAAATTCCGAAAAATACGCTCTTCCGGCAAAAAAAGAAACCCTCTTCAGAAAGAGATTGCTAGCGGTGGAAAACGTCACATAGTATCAAGGGTGTGCACATTAGTTAGGTGGGTAATTAAGCTCTACTAATGAGCTTCTTAATTAGAGGAGTTTGGTGGTTATTGTCAATGGTGATTTTGTAGCCCCGGAGAAGACTATTTTATATCAGTTTTTAACACAACGAAAAAGTCGGTGTTTAAAGCCCACTAGCGCGAGAAAACCTGCCGTTGTGTTTTTCGTTCAAAAACGAAACTCGGTGCTCGATGTGTGCTGGAAATCTTGAGCGAACGCAACGTCGCCTGGTGACGTGTTTCAATGAATGTGGCGGCCAATTCCGAATTTAAGTGCGCTTTTTCCTAGCTAGGAAGCCTCAGCATGCAGCCACAACCGCGAAAGCCCTCCTCGCACAGCAAACAAACCTTTCCTTTGTTTGATGCGCTTTCTTACACGCAGCGATTATAAACAAACAGCAGAAAAACCTAACGAAAAAATGAACGGATGGTGACGTTTCACATCTTGCACATCTGGTAGCCACGTGAGATGCGGTTGAGACAATAAAAAAAAGAAAGGTAACACTGTCCCCAACTCCCACTGGGACTCCCGTAACGGGTGACCGTGTTGTTAAATGGCTAGCCTCTTTTTGCGCCTACCAACGAAAGAAAAGATAGCGCTAGCCGTGGTATAAGGCGAGCGTTGAATATTGAAAAAAATACAGGAGGCGATGGCGTTGATATCAGCTGATTCCCTAGCGTGGGGAATCACCAGAGCCTTCTTGAATTGGACGGCAGAGTCACTGCAACATGTCATCAGCGGATGTTGCATTTGCACTAGACTTCTGGCTCACCATGTGCGCTGCGTTTCAGTTTCATGGGGGAAAATACTTGAGTTTTGCGGGCTGCACGGTTCTACAGACTGTATTTTTCTTTGCTTTAAAAACTGATTGGTTGTCGTCGTCTCCGTGGCTACAATCTGACGATTTGCAGCAACCGCCAAACTTTGCTAATTAAAAAGTTCCTTAGACAGTTTTAGGTTATTAGCTATGTTCTCTACATGTTTCTCATAACTGCTGACGTCCGCCGAACGTGATAGCTTGTTCCTGAAGAGAATTCCTATTTTTCTTTAAAAGCATACCTTCATGAATTTTTGAAAGTGTTCACTGAAACACCCTGTATATCACTAACAGCGTAACAGCCGTCACCGTACTGAACAGGGGTAGCAACGAATCACGGTAACTTCCCAATGGTCTCATTTGTTTGCCTCGTAAACTTTACGGCAGATTTTCTAAGGAGCATTGAATGCTTACTAGGTGCACCTTTAAAAAAACATTGCAGTGGAGAAAGGTATTCAAAGAGTTCGTGACCCGGGCACACAGACAACACATAAATTGGAGGAAGACTGAAAGCATAACAACGCAACAAAAAGTACCCAAAATGAAGCCGAATGTTTAATCGACTCTCATGCAAAGTTAAGACGTTAAGGTGATTAAAAAGCTGGGTTTGGGTGGGATTCAACCCAATGCTTTCCAGAAAGCGAGAGGAGCAGGACAGCTCAACAACACCACAGAGCCGTTACTGTAGAGGAATACATTTGGATCAACTAAGTGCGTTGTGACCTGTGGCCTAAAAGTGGTTGTTGCGTACATGTACATGCTTAATGAGTAACGACCTACATGTAATTTGAGAAAAAAAATTCTCTGGTCTTCCGCTCTGTGAAGAAGGACGGTGCGCGAGGCTACGCTCAGTCTAAGGAGTGGATAAAACAAAGCACATTTGTTTTCAATTTCTTGATCCGCATACTTTCCGGCCTATTACTCGAATAAATCTTGCAACGACTTCAGCTTTATGCGGTCGGACGTGCATTTGGACATCCGGTTCGCTAACTCGGAGTAGGCATCTTGGTGTCTGTGTAACACCCCAATCCAAACCGCTCGATCACGCAGGATAGCAGCCAGGTCGGATTGGGCCGTGAGACGCCCACGTTTATTTCTCCCGTTAGCAACGGCATTTTATTGGCGATGGTATAAAGCTTAAATGTTCATGCACAACCTCCTGCCTTCCAATCCCACCCCTTACACTTTTAAATCGGCAACCCGTGATGAGTGCGTGCTTAGACGTGAATTGCATCGGGAAAGCTGTCGCTTTCAAAGCTCTTTAGGCAGAAGAAGGATTGTTGGCTCAAGTTTGCGTTCCAAGAGGGCAAATTCCTGCTCAGGTAGAACTTGAGGCAGCACCGGCGGAAAATCGTCAAAACTCTGAAACACCTTGCACCTTCTGGGACGAGAGTCTTCTTTTGCTTTCGCAACAGAAAACTGTTTAATAACTAATATAGTTCAAATGAAGAATTGCACACTCTGCTTTGTCACCAGCGATCACCAAGGTTAAACCATCCCCAAAATTATAGACTATAAGCTTCTGAGAATAACACATGTAAGTACTCTTTTAAGTGCGAATGCACTTCTTAAGCGAGCCTGAAGCGTCCGCCGCCGTCCGCATAGCAACAGCTGCGGGTGCGCGCGCTCCTCGTCTTCCTTGGCAACGGGGGGAGATGGGCGCGCGCTGCCTGGCCGCTGACATGGCACATACCCACGTGGGGGATTGGCCAGGAATCTCCTCGTCTTCCTTGGCAACGGGGGGAGATGGGCGCGCGCTGCCTGGCCGCTGACATGGCACATACCCACGTGGGGGATTGGCCAGGAATCGGGCGTGAGAAGGGCTAATGCACCCGCTTAAAGGAGTACTGACACGAAATTTCAAAGCTGAGGTCTGCTCTAGAAATCAAGTACAACGACAACACAAATAGGTGTCTGTGAATAAATGCATCTTTCTTTCTTTGTAGTTGTGTGTGTGTGTGTGATCTCTCTTCCGCGAACATTACCGAAACGCGCAAATTCAACTCGTGCATTCGCACTTTCACATTCTTCCACTCGGGGAAATGCGGGGAATTTTTATATCCTCTCCAGGACATACCAAAAATGGCACCGAGCACTCTGTCACGATGTTTATTGTGTCAGGTATTTGACACAAAGTGGAAAGCATGCATAAGGGCACAAACAATCATTTGTTTTCACCCACACTTTAACGAGGAGGTTCTTGCTGTTAACAAAAAAGAAAGCTTCACCGAAGCTGCCACGAGCACGTCCTTCACACGAGAGAGAACATCTTCTCCAGAGTCTGCAATGTACAAAGACCGGTACAATTGCACTGAGAACGTGGTAAGAGGTTTTGTTTGAGCTCAAAAATTTAACAGCATCTACCACTTATGTCATTTGCTCTTTCACAGCCCAAAGGTGGTCCTCAACTGACAAAGCAATCAAATCTCGAAGCTGTTATAATAAAAAACTTGGAAAAAAGCGCAAATGAAAGGGTATGTGCCGTCTTGCAATAAAAACCAATCGATTCATAAACTGTCGCACAAAAAGCCACGACAGACCTAGCACTCATTTTACGCTGCAAAAAAGACAATCACGGCTAATGCACTCCAGAGTGTAACCCCACACAAACACAGCACACATCCGGCGTATTATCTGCGCTTGCAATCGTATGATAGTTCTGCAGTTTTTCTAAATATTTTCATCCGAATATCCTACACTGCCTACACGGATTCAGGGCATCCCGTTTGTTGTAGTCATGAAGAACCAACACCGCACCAGGCTTTCTATTCCGCACCACCACCCTCTCTCAAGCGGAGGAAGCGGCCATCGTTCTGACCATAAGTCAAACCACAGCTACTGTCACCATCACCAAATTGCAGCAGGCGTGCAGCAATATCACCAACAGAAGACTTTACTGTACCAACCCCCAAAATTCTTTTACCAGCCACCCAAACCATTTCATAAATATCACCTGAATCACTGCTTATGTCAACGTTAACGGCAACGAGATCACCAATCTCCCAAGAGCTATCCCCCCGAGCCGCTGTTGTCGGAAATGATCCTGTGCACATGTACCCGGTGATGACATACCAATAAAGCACACCAAGCTACGGATTACATGACAAAATTGCCCTCCCGTCGAGCACATTCCCCTACCCCACTAGAAGTCATATTTTGGCTCCCACCTCTTATCCCTCGCAGTGCTGCTTCGGCGAGGCCCCCGGGACACTTCATTACATTGTAGGAGGCTGCGACCGAGCCCCACTTTCCGGGAACAAACCCGTATCCCCCCTCTGAGATTTGGGAGAGCGCCTTCGCCGGCTTCACCTTCGGCGATCAGCGTCTGCTGGACGAGAGGGCTGTTGTCACAGCACGTGGTCAAGGTGTCCTGGACAGAGAAAGCCACACTGAAGACTCCAATGTGTTCTCAATAAAATATTTATTCTCTCTTAAAGTTAAAGAATAAATCTCTTAAAAGATTTATTCTCTCTTATTCTCTCTTAAATACTGCGAGCAGTCTCGCAGTATGTGGTACATTGCGCGGCTTGTCGGTGAGTGAAATGAGAAAAAAATGGTAGCCGTCCCGCCATACGAAAGGGGATGTCGAACAAAGCTGTTGCAAACCATTACAAATGGTGATGGAGGAGGGTATAAAATGCTTCTCGCTGTCTCAGCGGGCTTGTCGCTTGCACTCAGCTTGTGTCACTATAAGGGTGCAGAGTACCGGCGTTCTTTTCTCCTATTGTTTCGTGCCGCCATAATCGTTGACCAACTCGCATTAGGTGACATTTACGACAATACGACGGTTCATGGCAGCTGCCATTTTGTGGTTTCTGCGTTTTAGTCGTTGGCATAATTAGCTCGACCTTACCGCTCTGAGCCCGCGCAGGACTGACGTCGTTTCTAATGCGATTTAAATAAATGCACGTAAGTGCGTTTCGGCAGCGCAAGTGTGTCTAAACATGCGGTGAATGATGGGTCCAGCCCATCCTAATGCATGTGTTCGACGTCTTGAGTAATAACTGCTCTATTTAGTGACTTTGATGAGCTCTATTGAGAAAACAGGCTCAGAAAAGAAAACAGCGGAAGGAGAGGAGGACACTCACCCGCTAATAGGTATGCCCCTCGAAAAGAGCCTGGAAGACGAGGAAGCGGAAGAGGAACGCGGCGGACGGTTTGCTGGACAAACGTTCGGAGTGCGCCTGCATAGAGCTGCGAATACACCCATCGACGGCGCCCGTGCGACCACGCCGGGACATCACCAGGTACCCCCTGGTCACCAACCGGATTCCGCTACTGCACAGGGCAACATCGGGCCAATCGCGACCGAGTCACAACAAACTACAGACGTGGGACTGTTCTGGTCTTGTTCACGAGTGTGCTCCTTCTCACGAATTGCCACCGAACTGCCACAAGGAAGGAGGTCGTCACCCTTACCTCTCAATTTGGGTTTCGTTCTTTTATTTTTCACTTTTGTTCATTTTTCCACCCGGTTCTGCGCATCCCCATTTTCCCGTGCAAGTGGAATATCATGAAGCTACGTTTCACCTTCTTGTTGTGGCTGTCGTCAGTGATCTTGCGTGGACATCTCGGGGTTCTTACCTCCGAACCCTGACATCATCACAATTGGGGTCCATAACAGGACCTCTTCAACAACAGCTCGGAGAGGTCACGAGGCTTGTCGAAGAGCCGTGAAGACAGAAAAGCAACAAGGAGGTGAAGAAGTTAGTGTCCAGCGGAAAGGAGCTGGAACACCGCGAGTACCGTACTGCGTGAATGGGTCAAATCGGAGCACGATCGGTAACGCGATGAAAGGGCAGCAGGACGGAAAGCTCTGAAGGCTGCAGCCGAGCTGGAACGCGCAAAGCAGAAGGCCCTAAGGCTCAGCTTTAGCCTACAAGAAGGCGCGCAAACCAGCCCTTGAGCTGAGGGCTCCGTGGCAGCCCTACCAAACGACATGCTTGATATGTCGACGAGCCCACATAATTTTGTTACGCCGTTTGATGGCCACAGAGGTGACTTGGACGCTTAACCTCCTAAGGTTCGAGAAGGTCGATGCAGGTAATACATGGCGGGAGGATAAAGTGGCCGTTAGATTGAGGACATGCCTCACCGGAGACCTGCTCTCTGTCACCGGAAGGATGACGCCAGAAAACTCTATTGATTATCAAAAAATCAAGCTGGCGCTTTTTCAGCGGTTCCGTTTTACCGCTCAAGGGTATAATGACAAATTCGGCCGGGCCAAAGCTGAGGACGCGTCAACTGCAACTGAGTTCGCTACGCGACTCTCCTGTTATTTTGACCGATGGCTCGAACCGTCTGGGATTCTCAAGACGTTCGAAGCATTACGCTGCAAGATGATCGCGGAGCAATTTTTGAAGTGTTCATCCCAGCTGGCTATTTTCATTAAGGAAAGGGACTGCAAGTCGACCAAAGAAATGGCTGAAGGTTTTGATCGCTCCCTTAAAGCCGAAGCTGTGACAAAATTGGGAAAGGTCAGGGACGAAAAGAAAGTGCCACGTAAAGAACTTCCTTCCAAGAGAGCTCCAACCTGCTTTATGTGGAAAAGCTGGGCACAGCGCGCCACACTGCCGAGGAGTAGGCCTTCACATCCGCTGAGGACGTTGCGGAAAACAAGGGCATCATGCAGACAGCTTTCGTTCTAAGGCTCCTGATAAAAAGCAGGTGGGGGCTTGCACTTTGCAGGGAAGCGTCGTCACGACATACCGCAACAGTACCACGGGAACAAAGGCACATGAGCTCCAACACGTTCACAGCGTAAAACACAACGCGAGCTCTAAAAGAAAACTACCGCAAGGCGTATGCCTGTTGTAACCGGTGAGATCTACAGATAACGAGTTTCCGTTTTAAAAGACGCCTGAGCAACGCTGTCATCGTTCGACGAGACCTCGTTCCAGATAGTTTCCTTGCAGGCCATGACTGAACCGTCCGTTTTGTGGAAAATAAGATGACGTCCTTCCGAGGCCCTGTCAAAAACCGCGAGATTGTCGTCCACCAGTGCTCACCACTATGACTGATTCTGCGTAGTATGGTGCACAGGTCTGCAGGCAGTCTTAAGAGTTGACCCCTGTCAATTACGACTTTTGCAAAACCTATTTTCAAGTAAAACGTGAAACAGCTGAAGCTTAACCCGGCTAATGGTGACGTCTAATCACTGCATCCGTGACAGCGGCAATGGGTATAGATGAATCAAATACGTAATGAAAAAAGAACAAAGACAAAGACCAACCTATATTGTCTATAGAACAAGCACTTGGGGGTGTCAAATTTTTTTCGCATAAGCCTAAACTTGGGTATGGTCATGACAACAAACCTACTCAGCTTTATAGGCCAGTAAATATGGCAGCCGCAGTTGGAAGCTCACACCAGAATCACCAATTCTTTGTCTCGTCATTACCGAAACAACCCCCGCAACATACTTACGCGCTTACTCCAGCTATTACCCGAATGACAATTACCACTTCCACGAAATGCTCAAGGCTGTTACACGACATCCCACATGACTAAGACTGCACAAACCAATCAACATTTCCTGCGTATCGCCTTGATGCAACTCATTATGACTGAACCTTTTAGGAGCTTACTGGTTATTCAGACACGTATTTTGGATGCGAAAGAAGAACGCCCACCCACAATCCAAAAGCAAGTGGATAGCCGCATTAGATTGAAAGACAAATTTAAAAGCTCAAGGCCAGTCGACATCTAGTCATTCAAACGCGATTGCAGGATAACAACCAAGACTTCGCACATTTCCTTTTAAAGGATTCGTCAATGACGATGACAGAAGCCGTAAGAGGATTACTGCGAAGCCCTATTTTAAACTTAGGTGGTTGTCATCTTATTCTCCAAATTTGCTCCTTCGAAACTCCGCCACAAGTGATGCCTTCTATTCTGGTGTCATAAAGAAAGCAGAGATGCGCCATAATTTTTATTTGCCATGAAATAACTTTAATACCAACTTCAACTGACGTGCGACACAAAGTGTCACGGGCAGAATAAGTAAAATTCTAGAGAAGTTTGTAATACCAGCAATAATTCTGATTATCGGCAGGGGCCTAAAGACTGTTTCTGTCGCCTATTGCAGTTCCTGACTTCTCGCCTGGTGTTCCAAAAGCCCGAATGGATTTTCGCTGCCTTTGCCTGTAACCGGTCAGCGTGCGCACACCCTATCTGCCGAAGTGCGCAAGCCGATATCGACGCAATTCTACAACCAGGGCCCTGCTGCTGGCGCCGCTACGCTGCTGTTTTCTGCAAGTTATCTCGCTGTCATCGCTACGCCCACTTCTGTTCACATCGGCAGCGGCGGTGGCATGGTGCGGTTGGCTAAAGACTGTTTCTGTCGCCTATTGCAGTTCCTGACTTCTCGCCTGGTGTTCCAAAAGCCCGAATGGATTTTCGCTGCCTGTGCCTGTAACCGGTCAGCGTGCGCACACCCTATTTCCGAAGTGCGCAAGCCGATATCGACGCAATTCTACAACCAGGGCCCTGCTGCTGGCGCCGCTACGCTGCTGTTTTCTGCAAGTTATCTCGCTGTCATCGCTACGCCCACTTCTGTTCACATCGGCAGCGGCGGTGGCATGGTGCGGTTGGCTAAAGACTGTTTCTGTCGCCTATTGCAGGTAGGTGCTTCCTTCCTTTCATTTGACCTTTCGTTTATGTTCTGCTCCCGCCGCTGCCGAGCATGCAACACTGTGTGTTTTGCTGTATATCGTATCCCTTGTATTTCTCAATGAGTAACAAAGTGTGTGCAGCATGCTCAAAAAAGTTCTCAGCTCAAGGTCGCTTTATGCAGTGCTCAACATGTGATTCTTTACTTCACCTGAGGAAATGTTCAGGGGGGATTGAAGCGGCGGCCAAAAACAAAGCTGAAACTTTCTTTCAGTCATGGCAGTGCCCATCATGCTATGCAAATCGACTCAGGAGTGTGGGCAACGGCAAGGATAAGCAACCTGCAGATATCCATCAAATCGTGTCCGCGATAGATGCCAAACAAGATAAATTAGATAACCATGCAGAAAAGGTTGATGGAATTGAGAAGGCTATCTTGTTAATGTCAGAAAATATGATGAAGTGCTGCAGGCAGGCGCCAGGCACGATGCAGAACTGAAGGAACTCCGCAGGCGAATTGGAGCTCTGGAAGCCCGTGAGGGTAGTGCTGAGGTCCAGCAGCTCAAACTTGAAGTGAATGACCTGGAATCGCAAAGCAGGCGCCACAACTTGGTTATACATGGTGTACAGTTTTCAGAAAATGAAGACCTGCTTTCCAAAGTCAACGCAGTTGGACGCATGGTGGAACTTCCCAACGTGAGCATGAATGAATTATAGGCTTTACATAGGCTACCGTCGAAACCAGAAAAAGTCCCGAGAATACTCATTTGTTTTGCTCAGCTGCAGCAGCAAGAAAACTGGCTCCAAGAATGCAAAAAGTTTAGAAACTTGCAATGCAATGTGTCGGTCACTGAGAACCTTACTCAATGAAATAGGCTTCTGCTATTCACTGCCAAGAAATGGGCCAAAAAAAATGGGTTTGAATACTCCTGGCACAGCAACGGAAAAGTGCTTGTGCGAAGGGCTAGTAAGGAAACCATACATGTCATTCGTGTGGAAAGTTACCTGGCAAAGCTTGTCTAGTAAATTCGTTTTAATGTAGAAATCTACACAAAACCGATATGAAGGGTTACTCTAAACCGAGTGATTTGAATAAGTTCGCTGCAAAAAACTCAGCCCTATCAGTTTTGCATATTATTATCCAATCTACTAGAGGCAAAGAAGCAGTTTTTGATGAGTTCCTTAATGAATTTTGTTTCAATTATACAGCAATTATGATCAGCGAGACCTGGCTTCACGATCATGAATGTTTTGTTGTCAACAAGTACCGATCTTTTTACCTGAATCGAGCCGATCGACGAGGGGGAGGAGTCGGTTTATCAATACTGGAATGTATGCACTGTGAAAGAGAAAATCAAGCATGTGCGGTAACAGCCAACTATGAAATCCTTTCTGTGCGCACTGGAACTACCCTATTTGTTGTGGCTTATCGCCCTCCTGATGGAAACCTTGATGAATTTTTGGCCTATCTGGAGACCGTTTTTGAATTTGCTGATTCTTGGGGTATACTGTTTTTATGGGAGGTGATTTCAACATTAACATTGGTGAAAACTCTTCTCGACGCCGCGCATGCTGACGCTGTTAGAATCTCATTTTATGCAAAATGTAATCAACCTACCTACGCTTGTGACTCCCACGTCAGCAACAATACTTGACCTGTTAATTGTGAGCAAATCAATTCTACTTTCCTTAGCAGGGGTTATTGATAGTTCCCTCAGTGACATCTCCCTGTTTTTGCTATTTGCAGCAACGCTGCCCAGCGCACGAACCGTAAAACACTGACACAAAATAAATTCAACAAATAAATAGCTATACACTTGAAACATTCAGGAATGCTATAATCAGGTGTGACTGGGAGTCGGTGCGCAACTATACAAATGCTGACAATGCATTTCATTTCTTCTGCTTCCCATACAAGACGTTCACAATACCTAAACGAGCCCGTAATCCATGGGTCACCTCTTATATCCTTAAAATGATATCTGAGAAAAAGAAACTGTACAGGGTATTCCTTAGGAGTCGTAACACAGCTGATTTTAAGACTTTTAAACGACACCGTAACAAAATAAATGCTATGCTAAAGAAAGCGAAAAACAACTACTACATAAACCTGTTCAACGGCATCACAGATAAAAAATTGTTTGGATTAGAGTAAACACACTACTCTGCAACAAACATTCCCGTGTACCCACAGTCTGGTTAATGATGACAAAAAATCACTGGAAAACAACTAGCTGACAAATTCAACATTACTTTGTTTCGCTTGTTTAGTGAGCTTGACCCCACTGCTCTCGACTACATAGATAACCATGTGTTGAATTCCCTTTTCCTCACTTCGTGTGATGAAATGGAGGTTCAGTCGGCTTTCGGCCGCTTGAAAATCAGTAAATGGAAGACGCATTCGGTATCAAAACGCAACCAGTTATTTACGTCATAGACATTATTTGCCCTATCTTAACTTACATTTCCCCGCACGGGGCACCTTGAGTAATCTTGGTGACGGTACTGGCGATACCGCGGACCCCGAGCCCCCAAACATAAGCTGGATCCAACCGTGGCGATGTGTGTATATAGTGGAGGGTTAGAAACCACGAACGGTGGCCGTCGGAGCCCAGGTCAAGCTCCGGCGGATGGGCTCCCTGTCTGTTCACCAGGCAGGGAGCTCCGGGACCTCTTGACTACCAGGGTACGGTCAAAGAAGAAAGTACCCCCGTCTCCCTGCTTTTTCCTATGCCATATGGATAAATCAAACCCCCCCCCCAGACGTGATCGGCCCCCTAAAAGGGGCCGCACCGAAGCATCTTTTCCTTCTTTGCCTTCTATCTCGCTCCCAAAGCCAGATAACTACCCTCGTTTTTTTTATCATTGAATCTGTAGACAAATCGAAGCCGGTTTCCTCTCAATCTGTATTTCTTGTTTCAAAATACCTTGAAGGTATCATCGGCAAAACATACGACGCCAAAAAAGCTCAGAACTGGTGAAGTGCTAGTTGAAGTTAAAACTCAGCAGCAATCCACAATCCTCCTGAAACAAACCCGCATGGCAGATCTGGAGATCAGGGACACCCCCACCGCAGCCTCAACAGCTGTCAAGGTGTGATCTCTGAGGCAGATCTCATGTCCGAGACCGAGGCCGACCTTTTGGAAGGCTTAAGGGATCAGGGCGTCACGGCTGTAAAGCGCATATCAATACGCCGCGATGACAAACAGGTAGCAACTAGACACATTATCTTGACCTTCGATCGATCCACCCTTCCAGAATTCATAAATGCCGGTTACATACATTGTTCTGTCCGCCCATACATCCCGAACCCACGGCGCTGCTTCAAGTGCCAACGGTTCGGGCATGGCACAAACTCCTGCCGCGGCCGCCTTACCTGTGCAAAATGCGGCCAACATGACCACCCATCCGAAAACTGCAACACCCAGAGTTTCACCTGTGCCAACTGCCAGGGCCCCACGCAGCGTGGTCCCGCACTTGCGACAAATTCCAAACAAGAAAAGAAATAATCAATGTCAAAGTAACAGAGAACATCACCTTCCAGAGGCGCGAAAGAGGTTCGCCTCTTTCCCCCTGGGGAGGTACGGGCCGACGCAGCTCGCCGGGGGGCGGAGCGGCGTCTGGTTCGGGCGGGGACCCAGTACCACGAGTCGACTTGGTCCCGCCCCCGCCCCCCCTGGGTTGCCTCTGGCAGCCCGACCCGCCTCCGCACCGCTCGCTGAGCCAGCAGCGGTTGTGGTGGCAACCTCTTCCGTCGGGACCGGTGCCGCTCCCGTCCCTGCCTCCCCGTCCTCCAGTGCGTTGGAGGGTGCCATGGACACCACGGGCCCCGCACCGGCTCCCACCGCCACCGCACCGCCCGTACCACTCTCTGGTACCCCCGACACTTGCGGCGTGGCGGTTCAAACGAAGGGCCCCCGAAGGGGGTCCAGTCCGGGGGGCCCGGTTCGACGGCACACCCAGGACATCGGACGATGAGATGGACGTCGGGCCGTTCTTGCCTGCGGTGCACCGCAAGGAACGCGTCCCGACGCCAAAGCCTCCCGACAAGCCAAAGAAGGCGAGAGTCACAGCCCCGAAAGACGACACATAAACCCACACACTCCAGTAGCTCTACACTAAATAATGGGAAGAGAAAACATAATTCAATGGAACTGTAGAGGCCTTCTTAAAAATCTTGACGATGTATACGAAATATTGCATGCTAATCAGCCAAGTGTAATGTGTGTTCAGGAAACACATTGGAATTCTAAACACAAATTTCTTGAATAGTTACCTGGTATACAGAAAAGACAGGGATGGCTGCACACACTTCTGGTGGTGTGGCCATAATTGCCCGGAAATCTTTAGCATGCCACCCTGTCACTTTGAACACCATCCTTGAGGCTGTAGCAATACGCTTAATAATATTTAATAGGTTGATTACGGTATGCTCCTTATACATTCCTCCTGATGTTTCACTTTTAAGCTCTGACTTCGAGGCGCTGGTAGACCAGCTGCCCGAACCATACATCCTTACAGGCGACCTTAATGCTCACAACTCTCTTTGGGGCTCTTCCAGAACGGATGCCCGAGGTCGCCTGATAGAGAAATTCCTTACATCTTCTGGAGCATGCCTTTTCAACAGTAAACAGCCTACATACCATAACATAGGACACAACACATACTCATGTCTTGACTTGGCGATTGGCTCCGCAGTTCTCTTTCCTCTTGTCGAGTGGGAGTGGGAACTGACCCATATGGCAGTGACCACTTCCCCACCTCACTCACATACATAGTAAAGGCCCATGCAGTCATCTTCCCATATAGGTTCAATGAAGCACGAGCTAACTGGAATACATTTACAGAGACATCCAAACTACACCACACATCCATAGGACACCTACACGTTGAAGAAGCTACCCAACTCCTCACGGCGCACATCCTCGACGCCGCCGAAAAGTCCATTCCCCACGCCTCTGGTGCCCCGCGCAACCAGCGGAGGCCGTGGTGGAATGAGGACTGTAGGCGGGCGCGAGAGGCCCAGAACAAGGCGTGGGGTATCCGTCGTCGGTACCCCACGTCGGGTAACCTCATTTTGTTCAAACGGGCCAAGGCGTTAGGAAAACGTGTGCGCCGTGAGGCAAAACGAGAGAGTTGGCGTTCCTTCATAACATCAATAAACTCCTACACAGACACACGGAAAGTATGGACAAGAATACGCAAACTCAAAGGACAACAAACACACAGCCTGCCTCTGGTCAGCACAACAGGGGACACACTCGAAGACCAGGCTGACACTCTCGCACAACACTTCCAACACGTTTCCAGTTCAGCACACACTACACAAACACTTTCATGAAACACAAAAAAACGGCCGAAAAAAAGCCTATACTAGATAACAATGGTCAACATCTTCTTATAACTCAGAGTTTTCACTGCATGAGCTGAGGGCTGCTTTGAGCACGTGTAAACCCTCAGCTCCAGGCCCAGACAACATCACATACACAATGATACAACACCTGCACGCAGACACTCTTCTAACACTCTTACACCTATATAACAAGATATGGCTTTCGGGGCACATTCCAAACTCTTGGAAGAAGGCTATAGGTAGCTTTTCTGAAAGAGGGAAAGGACCCGTCGTCCCCCTCAAGCTACCGTCCTATAGCCCTGACGAGCTGCCTGTGCAAGCTCTTCGAGAAGATGGTAAATCGCAGGCTCGTGTACTTCCTCGAGTACAACGGTCTTCTCGAGAGCTGCCAGGCAGGCTTCAGGTGGGGCGATCGACGAACGATCAACTTGTTGCTCTTGATTGTACATCAAGGATGCCTTCGCGCATAAGCAGTACTGTTTAACTGTCTTTTTCGACCTCGAGAAGGCATACGACACCGCTTGGCGCTATGGGATCCTCAGTGACCTGAAGTCATTCGGTGTCTCGGGTAACATGTTAAACACTCTTGTTAGTTACTTGTCAGAAAGAACGTTTCGAGTAGAGTCGGTGGTGCACTCTCAAAGGTTCACGTGCAAGAAAATGGCGTGCCACAAGGTGGCGTGTTGAGCTGCACTCTCTTCATAGTAAAAATGAACTCTCTTGGTAAGGCACTGCCACCTACAATCTCTTATTCCATGTATGTAGATGACGCAGATATCCTATAAATCATGCAATATGTCAATCTGCGAACGTCAAGTCCAGCTTGGTGTAAAGAAACTTGCCGGCTGGGCAGACAAGAATGGTTTTAAATTAAATCCTGTAAAAAGCTCCTGCGTTGTGTTCTCCAGGAAGCGCGGGGTCCATATGGACCCAGACATTACTCTTAATGGCGTGTCGCTTCCTGTGAACAAGGAGCACAAGTTTTAGGTGTTGTGTTTGACCACAAACTCACATTCATTCCACACATCAAGGAACTTAAAAATAAATGTCTTAAAACAATGAATATACTTAAGGTTCTCTCCCATCAATCTTATGGTTCCGACAAAGAACTCCTACTACGGCTCTATACTGCTTTGGTTGGGTCTCGTTTAGACTATGGCAGTGTGGTATATGGGTCGGCGACTAAAACAGCGTTGCGAATGCTTGACCCAGTGCTACACTTGGGGCTTCGTCTCGCCTCGGGTGCTTTTCGCACTAGCCCTGCCGAGAGTCTGTATGTCGAGTGTGATAAGTGGAGCCTTGAGAACCAACGAACGTACATGGACTTGCTATATGCTTTTTTAAATTTCATCACTGAATAATCATCCTTTTTATCCTGTCTTTAACGATACATCAACATCTCTGCTTTTGCAAATCGCCCATCCGTTCCTCTGCCCTTTTCACTTAGAGTGAGAGAGCGAGCCTCGGATCTCAGTGCTTCGTTTTTAGATGTGTACAGGTCATCCTTTTCTAACAGTTTACCGCCTTGGCAAGTTCGCCCTGTGTCGTGCGACCTTCTTTTATGAGACTTGACAAAAATCGTGTACCACGAGCTGCAATACTGCAGCACTTTCTGTCTTTGCAGTTTAAATACACATGTGCAGAATTTTATAGTGACGCTTCTAAAACCTCCAGTATGGTGTCATGCGCTGCTCATGGTCCTAATTTCAATGCAGCCAGAACCATGAGCGTGCACACATAAATTTTTCAGCAGAAGCGTATGGAATTTACTGATTGTACGACACATCCTTGAAAATCACATTCCCAATTCCATCATATATACAGATTCTTTGAGTGTTGTTCGCGCACTGTCATCGCATACACCCCCAGAAACCACATAGTTAATCTTGTATTCTGCACTATCATGTCCGTGTATGCACAAAAGCATGAGCTGGTCCTCTGCTGGGTCCCAGGACACGCAGGGATCTCTGGGAACGAGTTGGCAGACGATAGGGCCGGTGCGGCTGCACTCAGGAACACTGTGGACATTACAACGGTACCCTACACAGACCTCAAGCCACACATAAGACAACACCTGCGCAGAACATGGCAAACACACTGGGGAACAGACAGACAGACAACAAACTACATGTAATAAAGCCACACTTGGGACGGTACACAACTGACTCACACAACAGACACACGGAAGTCGCCTTGGGTAGGCTGCGGATAGGGCACACCCATGCGACGCACTCGTATCTGCTGACGGGATCATCTAGACCTCAGTGCAGCAGGTGCGGAGAGGCCCTATCCGTAGTGCACATACTAAACACATGCAAGGCACTTCACACAACACGACACAAACATCAGAGAACTCTACAGACAACAAATTCCCCTCCATCCGTCGTTTTTTCTAGGTGACGATGCCATTGTTTCCGTGAAACGTGTGTTTGAGTTTTTGTCAGAAGTCAAGTTTTTAAACCTCATTTCCTATCACGCATCATGAAATCTGGCCCTATACACCAGCCATGCTCATTGTCGTTTTGTGATTTTACTTTTGTTTTTGCTGATTTTACTTAGTGTTTAAGGAATCACCTCTCATATATGACGACTATTGTTTTGGCGCTCTTTGCCCTAGTTGGCCTTGCGCCATAAACATCAAACCATCATCATCATCATTAACTTACATTTACAACTTAGCTCTCGAAACGGGTGTATTTCCTGCCGAAATGAAGAAGGCCAGAGTAGTTGTTTTGCACAAAGGAGGTCCTAAGGACGTCCTTAATCATTATAGGCCAATATCTATTTTGCCGGTATTTTCCAAGGGCTTGGAGCGTATCATTTTTGCACGGCTATCTTATTTCCTTAAAAAATACAATGTTTTACCAACTAAACAGTTTGGATTCAGGCAACGTTCTTCTACCGAACTAGCACTGCTACGACAAAAAGAACTCATACTTACTAACATCAAGAACAAATTGATCACATTAGGGATATTTGTAGACTTTTCTAAAGCATTTGACAGAATGAATCATCGCACTCTTCTTTTAAAACTTTCAGTCTATGGAATCAGAAATAATATGCTTAATTTAATTTATAATTATCTCAGTAATCGCGTGCAGAGTGTCACAATTGAGAGTTTTCAATCTGCCTTCAAATCTGCTAAACATGAGGTTCCTCAGGGAAGTTTGTTAGGTCCTTTACTCTTTAACACATATATTAACGATCTAATACAAATAGATAAAGAAGTTCAATACGTAATAGCGGATGATGATACAAGCTTATCTATCAAAAATGCTCTTTTGGTCAACTCTGCCAAAACAAAAGCCATATTCTTTAGAGCCAAAAACACCATTTATGACCTAAGAAGTACCCTCTCACTGGGGACTAATGAAATACAAATAACCAATGTAGTTAATTTTCTGGGCGTTTATTTTAGTGAGTTTATGCTGTGGGATGCTCATTTCGAGCACCTGCAGACTAAACTATCTCGTACAGTCGGAGAGTACTTAGGAAGTCTCCACAAATGCTGCCGGTTAAAACAAAACTTCTTTTGTACTTTGCATTATTTGAGTCAAATATAAGATACTGCAATTTAATCTGGGGTAGCTACACTGCAACCATTATTAGTAAACTTTCGGTGTTACAGAACGGGGCATTGAAAGCAATAGCAAACGAACCAAGTATATCTTCTTCCCACAAATTGTACTCCAAATATACCATAATTAAACTTACTTCTTTCTATGATTTCGCCTGCTTCAACTTCAACTGTATAAATCCTTATCCGAACGTCGAGCGCCTTTTCTTGAGGAAACAATTATTTTACAAAAGAACACGCACTCCCATCAAACACGTCACCATGAACGCTGGTACGTGCCTCGCCCACGGACTAATTATGGATTTCAAGGGCTAAATTATGCGCTGCCTACTCTGCTTAACCGATTTGGTCTCCCCAATTCTTGTGATCGTTTGCCGTCTTACCAACAGATAAAAACTTTATTTTTATAAGATCCTTTTAGTGTAGGTATTACTTTGGTTGCCTATCGTTTAGTAGTTCACATGTCTTCTTGTTAACCCTGCCTCTGCGATTCTCTTTGCCATGTCTTTGATACCACTTGTGTGGGATATATTTCTGTTCAATACTTATGTAAGAATAATTTTTATGGTACACGAGCTATGTATAAGTATTCAATGTATTTGATTTTGATTACACCAAAAAACTGCATTGCTGTTTTGTTCTTGCTACCTGCTGTTCGCTACCCTTGCTGCCGATGTAGCTCAGGGAAGGGAGCGTTGTCAAGCCGCTAAGCTGCGGCTTTTTTTTCTCCTCCTCAGCCATGTAATTTACATGTCTCAATTAAAATTGAAACTTGAAACTTGAAGTTATATTCCCGTTATTACGTACGCCAGACCTCGGGCGTGACCGAAGTTCAAAATAACATTTCGCATTTGCTTCTGTGCTACCTCTAATTATCCGAATTGCTCCGTACACAGCGCCGGTATTGCACATGCAAAAGCCATGCAAAGCAGAGGTTTATGATGTCTCATCCTCTCTGTTGTGTAAGCTTGGCGAGACGTCAGAGGAGAGACTTCAGCTTGGAGACACTGTGGGACAGAAGCTGGTTTGTGACTTATCAGGCCTTCAAGAAGATTGGCCTCTGTCTCGTTAGCTAGATCTGGCTCCGAGGTCACGCCCTGCGAGGTGTTGAGGCTGCGGTTGGCCGTGACCTTGATGTCAAGATCGGCAATTTGGTTCTGCTTCAGTTTTGTTGCCTGCTGCTGACTGTGTACCTCGACCACGATCTTTGCTTCTTACCTTTCTAAAATACTTTCTAAAATACTTTCTATAAAACTTTCTAGAATACTTTCTAAAAACGTTGAAATCAAGAACACGAACTGTGCAGCGAAAACAGCCGCGGTTCGCGCCTTCCCAACACCGTCTGACAAGTCGGCAGTGAGAAGGTTCCTGGGTCTGTGCGCTTACTATCGCCGCTTCATTAACAACTTCTCCCAGATAGCTGCCCCACTGACTTACCTTACAAAAGAACGGGTCCCGTTCGAGTGGAATGAAGAACAAAATCGCGCATTCGAGGACTTAAAATCCGCTCTGCAAACGACGCCCGTCTTAGGCCATTTTGACCAGGAGGCTGAAACTGAAGTCCATACCGATGCAAGTAGCGCGGGGCTTGGTGCTGTGCTCATCCAAATGCAGGATGGAGCTGATTGAGTCATCGCTTACGCGAGCCGTACGCTAACCAAAGCGGAGCAAAACTATTCAACCACCGAAAAGGAGTGCCTTGCAGTCATTTGGGCAGTTACAAAGTTTCGTCCCTACCTGTATGGTCGTCCATTCCGTGTAGTCACAGATCATCATTCACTGTGCTGGCTTGCCAACCTGAGGGACCCATCCGGACGACTCGCTCGTTGGGGACTACGCCTTCAAGAATTTGATTTTCCATCATTTACAAGTCGGGAAGCAAACACAGTGATGCGGACTGCCTGTCTCGGGCCCCCGTGGAAAGCGCTCAGCCTGAAGTCGATGATGACGACGCCTTCCTGGGAGTACTACATGGCTCTGATATGGCAGCACGGCAACAACAGGACCCTGAGCTTCAAAACTTACGGCATACCTTCAAGGCCAACAAGGTGACCTTCCCAAAGTTTTCTCCGTAACGTGTCCTCGTTCAGTCTTCGACAGGGCGTCCTCTACAAAAAGAGCTTTGACTCAAACGGCAGGTCGTGGCTTCTCGTTGTGCCAGACACAGCCTTCGCGACGAAATCATCGAAGCTTCTCATGACCACCCCACCGCCGGACATCTCGGATATAGCCGCACACTAGCCCGGAAACGAGAAAAGTACTACTGGCCTCGTCTTCCGAAATCAGTCCGTCACTACACGCAAACATGCCGAGAATGCCAGAGGCGGAAGAAGCCGCCAACAAAGCCGGCCGGATTTCTACATCCTATCCAGCCCCCACTAACAGCTTTCGAACAAATTGGCATGGATCTTCTGGGCCCATTCCCCATGTCCAACTCAGGCAATCGGTGGATTGTGGTAGCGAAGGATTACTTAACCCGCTTCGCAGAGTCTAAGGCGCTGCCACTCGGAACAAGCGCTGAAATAGCAAAATTTTTCATTGAGTCAATTGTTTGCGGCATGGGGCTCCCAAAGTGTTAATAACTGACCGCGGCTCGGCGTTCACGTCGAAACTGAACGCAGGACATACTCCGCTTGAGTAACAACCAGCCACCGTCGAACAACGCCGTACCATCCCCAAACAAATGGACTTACAGAGCGCCTCAATAAGACAATGACAGATATGATAGCCATGTACGCAGACGTCGAGCACCGAACTTGGGACTAAGTGCTCCCATTCGTGACCTTTGCGTACAACACCGCGATCCAAGAAACGACGGGATTTTCTCCATTCTATTTGGCGCACGGCCGGCACGTAAACACCATGCTCGACGCAATGCTGCCCCACTTGCCCAGCGACCATACCCACGAAGATGCGGAAGTTGTCTCACAGCGCGCTGAGGAAGCACGACAACTCGCAAGGATCAGGATTCAAATCAACAATCCGTCGACGCTAACCGCTACAACCCTCCGTCGACGAGAAATACATTTCACCCCTGGTGATCGAGTTTGGGTTTGGACACCCGTACGGCGCCGTGGTCTGAGCGAGAAGCTTATGAAGCGGTACTTCGGCCCCTATACAATACTTCACCGCATTGGTGACCTCAATTATGAAGTCAAAGCTGACACAGAACGCACAGCCTCCTGCCGAAGGCCAAGATCCCAAGTGGTACACGTCGTGCTGCCCATGCCTTACTACGAACGTTGAGGCACGGACTACGCACCCACGTATAGAACTGGAAGTGTTCCGTCTTGCAGATGTTGATCCGCGTTGAACAATGTCATTTCGCTTTCCGTAGCATCGAGTCGATGCCCTCTCAGAAGGGGGGAGTAATGCCGCCACTATCATCAACAGCAAGTCAGGGAAGAAATGCCGCGACTATCACCATCAGCGAGGCAGAAAAGAAGAGAACGCTCGGGCAAGCGCTTGTCCTCACGGGCTCTGGGCTGCAGCTTTGAGTTTAGACACATTAAATCTTCTTTATAGCCTTGATCGCTAGAAGTACCGAGTGTCATTCGTGACAATATTAGGCTTGAACACACCGAATTAGTTCGAATTTTTTCAAACAGTAGCTATAGCGGGTACTATCAGTATTGTCGCTTCACACTACATGTGTATTTGTTACTCAAAGCCTCATCCAAGTTCGAGCACGTGCTATCAGCCACACCCGCAGTCAAAAATTGCGTTTACCCTTATTATATCATACTTGAGCACACCACAGCTATTCCGCAGCAGTTCGGATATGGACCATCTCCTGGGAATGACTGTTTACATCTTGGGTCGTTCGCATGGGGGCACCTGCATAAAAACAAAACATTGCATAAAATTTATTACAAGATCAAGCAGCTTTCAATAATAAGGATATTTTTCCCAACGCAGGTAGCTTTTTACCACCCTTTTTCGATTTCAGTTTCTACTCTTCTTTTACATCTAAAACCGAATACCTTTGCGAAAAGCAACCCTCATATTGAAAATAACATGAATACGAAGCATATCTACACTAGAGCCCTCGAAACAAGTGATACATCACGGCTTTTTTATTCCAATGAGTAACTCTCCTCTCTCTCTCTCCCTCTCTCTTGTTGCACGGTCGTAAGTGTAAACGTGTTTTAGCGTAAAAGGAAGCTTTGGCGTATTTGAAGCGAAGCGTTTGAGTGCAACTGAGAATACCAGTGTTCATCTCATTTACAGCACACGTGCGACTAGCTTTTACAAAAAATACAGGAAAAGCTGGTTCAATACGGTGTCGTAATGAAGCAAAATAAAAGACCAACAACAGAACACTACAAATCAGATAAGGTATTGTAGGAATCTCGCCAACAACTAGTTAACTTTGTTTAAACCACACCGACCCGCAATAAGCACAAAATATTACGGCTATGTACTGACTCTTGCATTGACTCCTGCATCAACGATACTCGACCCGCTTTGCTTTCATCGGACCGTACCTGTGAAGATAGTAATAAATTGGTCCAGGATTGGCGTGCCCAGTCAGTGACGTGTATGTGCGAGTGTAAACATTGCGTTATGTAGGATGGGCGAAAAGAAAAGAGAGGCCGGTAACGGAAAGAGGCGAGAAACCGTTTTCAAATGTAGGAGCCTTAAAAGCGGCAAAGAACTAACAGAAAAACAGCCGCAATAACGATTAAGGGCCCCTTTCTATGGAATTATCTCCGTAGCCCCAAAGGTTCTTGTCTCTACGAGTGCGAGGTCGGCAGAGACACCCCGGCGCCGCTGGCTCTATGAAGGGCTCTACGACACGTCGGGTCCAGGCACGGGACATCAGGCAGGTGTCGGTGACCGTGCACACAAGCACACAGGCAACGACCCCATGGGACAGCAGCACGTGTGGGGCGGGGTTCCACCCTCCAGCTGATTACACAACCGCACTCCCACGTCCAGCACGTCAACAGCTTCAGGCGCCAACGAGTTGTCGGGACCAGTTGCGGACGGAACTCATTGAGAGCAGTGGTTGCGCGCCCAAAGCGATCACAGGACCGCGCTCTCTAGCCCAGCGTGTCACAGGAGTTCATTGATCAGCCTCGAGATTCAGTTTTCTGTACGCTCTACCATCCGGGCCTGCCGTTATACGGGGTTCTCTCTGATGACTGACTCTCGTGCAGGAGTTCGCATCAGCTTGCTTCGTTGGTGCCATGATGATTGCTTGCTTGATTGAATCTTGCTTGCTTCATTGAATCCTTGGTGAGAAGATGAACTGCGTGCAGCTTTATCTATATATGTTAGTGAGGTGGAAAAGTGGTGACGACCATATGGGTCCTCTACTCATATAGCTCTTCTATGCTGCCCTGGACGCTGCAGATTGTTCCTTTCGCTGCGACACAGGCAGGAACGGTGCAATGTCCATCTCATCGTAATGGGGGTGTGCCTGGGGGAACACACCCCTGGACATGGCACTTTTTCTGGTACTCTTTGTTGGAGGCGCTACCACCAAAGGTGTCGGGAAGGCCACAAGTGGCACGGGTGGTGCGGTGGGATTGAGAGCCGATGCGGGACCCCCTGTGTTGATCTCTGCAGCCTCCAGTTGAAGCATGGAAAATGAGGAAGCAGGGGCTGTAGCGGCATCGGTCCCAATGGTGACTGTTGCCACAACAGCCGCTGCTGGCTAAGCAGGCAGTGTAGTGATGCATTAGGCTGCCTGAGGCAATGCAGATGCGGCCGGTGGCGGGACAGGTCCAACTCGCGCTACTGGGTCCCTGCCTAAACCATACGCCGCTCCATCCCCCCGGCGAGCTGCGTCGGCGAACCTCTCCAGAGGCAAGGAGGCAAACGTTCTTCGTGACTCTCAAAATGAGATATTCTCTTTTACCGTGGCATTGAGGATTTTTTTTCATTTGAAATTTCTCGCGTACCCGGGAGAATGCCGGGTGCGGTCACTGGCTATTAGGACAAGTGAGTGTGGTCGAGTTACAATGGTCGGTGGGGTGATCCTGTGCAGAACATTTAGCACCGGTAGTTTTGCCACGGCAAGCGTTTTTACCGTACCCCAACCGCTGGCACTTGTAGCAGCGGCGCGGGTTTGGTATGTGCGGAAGACTGCACATCGGACAAAGCCTGCATTGATGTGTTGAGGAAGTTTGGTTGATGTTCAAGGTTATGTGTTTCGTTGAGATTTCCTTATCATCTTTTTGGTTAGTGATGCGCCTGAGGGCCCTAACTCCTTGCTTCCTCTGGGCTTCAAGCACGTCGGCATCAGTTTCGGCCATAAGGTCTGGCTTAGAAATCACACCCTTGGAGCTGTTCAGGCTATGGGTGGGGGGGAGAGGAACCCTGGTGTCCAGATCAAGGATGCGGGTTTGGGCAATGACATTAGCGGCCTGTTTTTCCGCGTTAACCTCAACAAGTATTGCTCCCGTCTTGAGTATTTAAAGCAAAGCCTTGTACCTCTACCGGTCAATGGTTCTTTGGGGCGTGCGGGACAAGAAACTCTAACGCGGCTGGGGATGTTAGGGCGCTTTTCACACAGAGAGGACAGTGTAGATAGCGCGGCGATAGGGCGCTATTATTCAGCGTTCCTGCACGCAGCGGACTGCTCGCACCTGCGGGCGCGTCGACGTGATGGCTTTGTCATCTGCATTACCGACTGTTGTTTGGGCCTGTTTTAGCGCTGCTTCGCGTCCATTACGCGCTTTCTTCGCACGGCTTGATTTTGTCGACAGCACCTGGTGGGTCACCCGCAGCCGACGGAATTAAGAGAGCGTACGGCACAGATACGTTAAAGATTGGTTTGCAGGGCGGGAAAACAAAATGTAGAGACCAAATACAGGCATCTGGCCACTAGAGAAATGTTACCTTTTCCGCACTGCTAGCCAAGAATGGGAATCCGTTGTTTAAATTGGTGAACATGAATTCAGTTGTGTTTTAAGAGGTATTACAAAATGCCAAAGGAGCCACTGGAGCTAATAAATAGGAGATTTTAAAAGTTCCTTCGGCTTTATCTCACTTCTCAAACTTACTAAACAACTAGTTCAACGGTATAATGGGAATCACTTAAGCTCACATGCCAAATGGTTTTGCTGTCCGCGCTTGTGTCGTGCGGTGGTGTAGGCCCGAGCTAGCACGTCAGGGTGGCTAGGTTCCGCGGTCTTACCCTTCGAAAGACGCTCCTCTCCGTTTTCTTTCCGACGACGCACAGCCGCGCTACCGCGGCTTCGTCCGCCGCTCTTGCGCGGCTGTGCCCCACGCTTCTGCGTTCGGGACGCCGCCCCCGCGATTCCAGGTAACGGCTGACAGTATCTCTGGTTTCACTCTTTGTAGAGCCACGTGTGTGAATACAAGTGACGTCGCTTGGACAATTGTAGTGGGTGCTTTCCTTTCCAACCACCTCCACAGCATTGACTGGAGCAAATGTTTTTAGCCTGATTCCTAGCCGAGAATGCTCTGCAAGAACTTTGAAATCAACTATACTATCGACACTACAGGTCTTGCTTAGTAAGCTGACTCGATCACTAAAAAACGAGGATAGTTATTTGGCTTGGAAAAGATGGCTGTTGAGAGTGGTAGAAAAGATGCTTCGGTGCGGCCCCTTTTCAGGGGACGATCACGTTTGGAGTGGGCTTTAGGAGATACCATACAGCGTGTATTAAAAACAGGGGAAGGGGGTACTTTGTCATTAAAACTTACCCTGATAGCTAGATAGGTCCCGGAGCTCCCTACCTGGTAAACAGACAGAGCCCATGCGCCGGAGCTTGACTGCGGCTTCGAGGCCCACCGTTGTGGTTTCTACCCTTCAGCTTAAAACACATTGTCACGGTAGGTTACAACTTTTGTTTCGTGGCTCGAACTCCGCGGTATCGCCAATACCGTCACCGTGATTACTCAAGGTTTCCCCTGTGGGGAGACGCAACCCTAGACCTCTACGACCACCCCTCAGAGTGCGTGAACGTGAATTGAAACTTTAGGACAACAATATCATCGATAGCAACCTTCGAAGCACCATCTACAACTTCCTTCACTCAAACACGCCACAAACAACCACAGGTGAGCTGGTCGGCAGTTGCCGCTTTGGCACTCTTGAATGGAAATTTCCCCCTTTACCTCCACGCGAAACACCCCAACTCCCCTCCTTCCCGATCACGACGCAGAACATGCAGCACGAAGGCAAGGAAACTGGGTCGTAAAAACCCGACTGCAAGACAAATCAAAATAGGTCAGTATTCCGGAGCAACAAATAGCTGAACTGCCAGCCCAAACGCAACGTCAGGTTACACCACAGGAAACAACCAGGACATTTAACAATAACGAAATAGTATTTACCAAAGCTTGCACTTTTGGAAACATGAACGCTCCAACACGGCACAACAGGCATACCATCTCACAAACACGATTATACTACCATCACTCGAAGATGTTAAACGCTCCATTCACGTCGCGGTTGAGACGTTCCTCACCCAATACCAACAACTGCACGAGCAACGCATGGCCATAGAAGCAACCAAGCGCAAGTGGCTCAAGGCACGTAAAGAGAGCCCTCAACCGCAGAGCCGAAAAGACCCCCCGAATCTGCATGGAACGACGGCGAATCTTCAGTGCTCTCAACAAAGAATGGGTTCTATCCTAATCCGAAACAACAGGGTTATTTGCCAATAGAATTGTGGTTGTTTCCGAAATAAGAAGACTTCATTACTTCGATTTGCCCAACAAGTTTTCTTGGACATTGTAGTCCTTCAGGAAGTAGACGTCAATCAGGTTGCCCTTCGATACTACAATTCCTGCTACACAACTCCAAATGCCGGAATGGTAATACGGGAACGAAACACACGGACTGCCCTGCTACACTCACTCCCGAAAACCATAGCCTACACATTCGTGGAGCTTCTTCATTGCCATAAGGAACTCCATGCCTCCACCTTTTTAATATGTACAGTGCACGCCCTGGGCATCTACCTAGAATTAACTCCTTGAGAAAAGAAGCCCCCAAAACGGCAAATGAATCCAATTGGCAAAAGTGGGAAACATTATTCGCCGTCATACAGAGTGGGGCTATGCCCCTATCACCCTCAAAGGTACTCTATTACCGAAGGCAATCCAAGAAAATTGTCTAACACTCTGCAACTAACCTCATACACCCACGAGAATTGGCAACAGTGTCTCATGAGACACCTCCCCGGACGCACCTCTCACGCACAATATACCAGATTTTTTATGACACTGTCTCGCAGAAACTCTTGGCAGCAACCACTACAAAATAGAACTCCAGATTTCACATTCGTCCCGTGTGAACCAACAACCAGGTACAGCTCGCATAACAGAATGGAAGAAATTCTCAGAAGAACCACCGGATAATGCATTTCGAAATCTTCCCCGCTCAAGGTTATCTTGGTGATGGTACTGGTAACACCGTGGACACCGAGCGCGCATCAAAGGCTGCAACTTACCGTGACGATGTGCTTAGAGGTGGAGGGTAAAAACGCACGAACGGTGGCGGTCGGAGGCATAGACAAGCTCCCTGTCTGTTTACCAGGCATGGAGCTCCGGGACGTCTTCAGTTATCAAGGTAAGGCTGCAGAACAAAGTACACCAGTCCCCGGCTTTTATACTATAGCATGTGGGATTTTCTAAAGCCACCCCCAACCATGGTCGGTCTCACTAAAGGAGCCGCACCGAACTGTCATTGATACTCACGTAACCAAAACTCCCATCAGGCACCAAATTCGAGGACTTATCCATAACTACCCCGGTACTGAACAGGCCTTACTTAAAGAACTCATGGTGCCAATAAAGGCGACGGTGACGCACAACATATCCGTGCAGCCTTCATATACTGGTAACCATAACCGAGAACCGGATGCCCCCTTCACCATACAGTAAATAGAAGCGGTAATAAGAAACCTCACTTGGAGCACCGCCTCCGGTAGTCATCACGCATTCAACAAAGTTCTACGCAACCTACACCATCTAACACTGGAGCAACGCTTGAACTACATCAATAGCCAGTGGGCAATCGGCATCTTACCACCACAGTGGAAAAATGCAGATGTCACTCTAATTACCAAGGCAGGCAAACCATTAACCCCGAAGAATCTTCCGCCCATTCCACTGACATCATGCGTAGGCAAATTGCTGGAGCATTTAGTACACATTCTCCCTGTCTTGTTGACAGCCATGCCGTACGGCGGAGGCGCACGGGAATCGAGGCGGCCAACTACAACCTTTTTCAGAACCACGTTGCCGTACTCAACGAGCATTTCAAGCGGAACATGGAACCTATCTACTGGAACATTTCCTTGCTGTTGCGCTTTGATTTCCTAAATGCCGACAGGAGCTAGAGTAGAGCGAGTTACAGCAGGCGACATTTTCTGCAGCTGATGTAGCATTTCGTTTTCTACCGCACAAACTAAATATCCATGTACTTTTAATAAAGAAACTTAGCAAATATCACTCATGTATTCATTTCTGTCTTCTTCTGTTCAACAATACTGAACAGAAGAACAAATGTGAACATATATACCGGACGTAGAGGTTTAGATTTGTCTGCGGGTATATAAGACTATTGCGCAGCTTCTGTTTCACTTTGGTCAGGTCGCTGAATCGATTCACAGACAGATAGACATACAGAATAAATTCTCTTTTCCCACAGACAGAGATACAGACACACAGAGAGACTAAAATTACTGCCTTGAAGTAGCCCAAGAAAGACTATCGTCTTTAAGAGAATTCGGATACCATACGAGACCCTACAGTTACTTTCGATAGGCAAACTATCGTCAACGTACCGCCCCTACGTATTAACTAATTGACGATACCAAAAACGGATCAGGTTTGGAATCCAACCAAATAATGCGCCTAATACACCGGGTTTTCCAAATACACTAAGGGCTAAAAAAGGACGCTATCTGCATAATAAAGGCTATTCTCATCAGTCGACTCGCTTCCGGAACACCCTATCTAAGTCTCAAGCCATCGAAATTACCAAGCTCAATGTACTAATACGAGAAGCATTCAAAACAAAACTGGGACTCCCTCCGACAAACTCGACGAAGTTCATCTGACTAGGAATATCTCATACGTGCGAATAAGTATGTGAAGCCAATCAGACTTCCCAACTCCGCCGACTATGCCTGACCGCCGCCGGCCGCTCAACCTTGACTCAACTTGGCTACCTAGTTCCCTCTTAGCACGACCACAAAACACGCACCCCACCCATCATCCGACAGAACATACGGGAAGCACCAATCCCACGTAATATGGACGCCGAATTCAAGAAAGCATGGCATCAGGCTCATGCCCGACACATCCGCAAATTGCACCACCACCTTCTGACCAGCAGATACACAGACGCATCACCAAACAAAGACCAGCTGGCTCACGCGGTCAGCGTAATCAACGTAGCAGCAAAAGAACTTTCGCCAGCGACCGTACTAAGAAAACCAACGGACACTGCATAAGAAACCGCAATTGCCCTCGCGGCCACCACAGGAAAAAATACATCACCATCATCACCGACTCACAAACAGCGTGCCGCAACCCCTCAAACGGAAGAGTTTCTAACCCCTCTACACATACTGCAACGACACCCCAAGGTCCCAAGCATAGAAGTCGTATGATCACCCGGACACACCGCCCTCGGAGGAGACGAGACAGCCGAGGCCGCAGCCCGAGAACATTGTCTCCGGGCCGTCTCCGAGAGAGAACCTACCCAACAGATAGATTCAAATCCAAAGTCGAGGCGGCTCCGCACATGAGCCGAAATATTGTCACAATCCAGACATGCTCGTCTCAAATACCTTGCGCCAGACCACCGACTAACCACAGACGCCACCACGTTACAAGAACGATAAACCAACACATATTGCCGCGAACCATGTATGGGATTGCTTATTTATTGTTTGTTTTTTTACTGCCGGGCCACGCCCGGCTGTGTTGTGTGCGTTCCAAGCAAAGCGCGTCTTCCATTCTTTATTTTTATGCTGCACGGGCTGTCACATTTACATAACCAAACTGTTTCACCCTAACGTCGCTAGTCCAGAATAATCGTCTGTGATCTACAATGTTCTGGATGTGAATCGACGGTTCCAGAAACACTCGCGCCGAAAGATAAAAAGCCTGCAGAGCAGACGCCTCGGCATTCGATTCTGCGACGCTCGCCGACGCAAGTCACTTTGTTGACCGCTGCTTCGCCGCCTCTGTTTACTTCTGAGTTGTCAGGGGAGCACAAGTTCGCTCCAATAAATTGTTTTCTCCTTCAAGACAACTTCGTCGTCCTTGGCTTCGTGACAATATTCTCACAAACGTTCCGGAAGGTTCTATTCATGGCGGACGTGTTTACACCAAGTTCCGCGAAGTCGCATTTTTGTCTGGTAATATGAAATATCAGTTCTAATTCTTTCTCTATCCTCGTTTATATGTTCTAGAGCACCTTTCTACCAGGTTTCAACCTTCTAGCTTACAGTTATAAACGTTTTCTTTTTGTAGGCGCGGGGGTGTCCGCGCATTGACTAAAACTCAAGTAAAGCGAACCTAGCTCACTTCCGCGACAGGAGGACCGCTTAAACGGCATACTCGCGTCATCACGGGCCTGTTCCGATAACATGCGTTAATCCAGCTCGCTAGGCGCATTTTTGGTGAAATTGCAGCCAAAAGCCAAAATGTAAATGGTCACGTTTCTTACATTCATGGCGGTGGTGCGCGAGCTGACCTTCAAGCAAGACGGCTGAGCCACAACTAAGAAGCTCAGCTTCTCTTTGGCAGGCTATTCTTCAAACAGCCATTTTTCGTAGCTATACATAAAAGCATGGCAGGGGCGTACCTTTCTAACGGCCAGGCGTCAGTGAATCTCATCAGCAAGCGAGCGTGTCACCTTATTTCTTGAGAAGCGCAGGCATAAAAGCAAAACCGGCAAATGCTGGCTCAATATGACTGCAGGCGTGCGCGGCAACGTCGCTGGTGGAAAACTTCCGGTGGAAAACCATTGATCACATCCATCTTTTACCCAAGTGATAGAAAAATCCGTACAGCACACTAAAGCCCTTTACAACGCTTTTATAGATGATTTCCTACCCACTGCAGCCGTTTTCGAAGCACTTGAAGACCAAGGAATACACTAAACCTACAAAAGACTTCTAGAAGACATATACCGTGGAACCCCGCCGATACGTACCTCGTACTTACGACGACCCACTTCTTACGACGGATCACCGGGGTCCCGGCAAACTCCCCATAGAAACAATGCATTAAAACCCCCGATGATATGACTCTCTGCCGCACACGGTCCACTTCATACGATGGACCCTGACGCGGATTTCCCATATTTTACACCACTCCGCCGCCACGTCCCCCCTCTTTATTCTTAGCCTCCGTTTGACGCGCCTTGCAAAGGTCCGCAGGCGGGCCAAACCACTTGCAGAAAAGACGCAAGCAAGCAGGCTGGTACTCGTGATCGGAAGTAAACATTAGATGGCCGCACGCCGCAGCAGTACGCCAACAGCGAGAAGTCGAAGTTCAGGTGGCAGGCGGACCGTGAATTTCAAGCTTCCGTCGAGCCACCGACAAACTCGAAAACACATAGAACCCAACCCCACGGCGATGACCAATGCATGTGTTCACTGCTTATGGCGGTCTTTCAAAGCCACGTTGTCACTCTGCTCCTTTGTTTGCTAGAGTCCCAATTTAAGCGCGTCCGCCGTACGGGTGGAGACACGTACTCGTTGGCACCGCCATTTTGGTCCATTCACTGGCCGCCGCAGCAAATCACTGTAGCAAGACCGCGCTATAATTTTTGCCGCAACATGGTTTACTCGCCAAGTTTGAATAATCTTATCTATTTCGCGTTGTTGGTTCTTCTGAGAAAAAAAACAGCTGTGTGTTGACCACTTTGACCCAATTGCGACTGCACGAGACCGTTCAAAGGGGGCTACCATGTACGGCAATGCAGTTTTTTTCATCTTCGCCTTGTACTATCGTTCGTTTCTCTTGGCCTTGGCAGTTTCACGCTCGCCTTTGCCCCAGAGCGCCGTCCTTTCTCCACTTCTCTTTAAAGGGCCTGAATCGCGTTTTTGAGCACCCAAATTGACTAGCGCAATCGTTAGATTGGGTCGTCAACATCATCTGTGGCAAGTATTTACTCTTTTACGCGCAGCGAAGAGCTCACATTTTGTTGCAAATTTGTCGCCCTTTCTCACCCTTCCCTGCGTGTTTTTGGACACCGCCATCTTTACATGTCTACGTCATCGATTTCCAGCTGTTCGTCCCCATGAGCTAGACTCTCTATTGGGCTGCTTTTTCACGCACTTCCGGCAAGAGATGAGTCGTCTGCTCAGGTCGGCTCGCCGGCTGATCGCCAGTGGAGTGCCGGAGTGCTTGGACATTTTGACAAACAAACAAGTGTACACAAACGCTTACCGTTTGTATTGAATGCGACACAGGGCCATAACAGACATGAATATTCCCTTACTTGAGTACGTTCCATAAAGAAGCGTTGAAGCCCGTGGCACTTCTTTCTTGCAATCGCAGAGAACGCCCTGAGCCGAATGCCCGGGTTTGACGCATACATTTTCTTCAACTTCAAAAATCCAGAGATGCGTTTCGAACGAACACAACGTCACAACATGCGTTGCAAGTCCGAAGCGCGATTGACAGACGATGGGCTGCCTCCTCCTGCCCCTCGTAAATTCGGCAAACTCACCTCGCGCGCGGTTGCGGGGGGACTACAGCAAGTCACTTAACTCCGGCGCAACAAGCCGAGATGGCTTTTTAGCCACGCACACTCCATCACCCCATGCTGAGTTGAGTCGTACGCCGCTTGAGAAAGATAATCCAGACCATGGGAAGCACTTCCACCCGCAGAAGCACAACTTGCATTTCATCGAGAAACAGGCGTCACAACCCACACCATCGCCTCCTGTATCAAACGCATCTCGCACTTCCAAATGGGAGTGAGTAGTAGAATGCTGCAGTGCCCATATGCGGCGAGGTGGGGCCCCAAGCTGAACGGGATCACGCAACCGTAACTGACTTCTAGAGGCGGTTTGTGCCTTGTTCCAGGGCAACCGATGTTTGATATTGTCAAAGAAATGGTGCTCGCTCCCGCGCGAGGAAGCTCAGAGTCGTGGCGGAGCATGTTTTGCCAACGTTTGCCGCTCTCCACCACGCGTCGCCCCAAGCTGAACTGGCGTTTTGTGCACGGGTTCTGTAATGGTTCAAAATGTCTTTTTCCTATGCCGCCGGCAGAAATTACCACCGCCGCAAAAATAAGACCCGGCACCACGGGGCCACATCTATACGGCCTTTTTGGATAAACGTGCGCTGTGCATCAAGGGAGCGAGCGCAGGATCCTCCCCGTGCGGCTGCGAGTTCGCCGCCGATAGCAAGTTCTGGAGCAGCTACGTACACCGCGAAAGGCAAGGCCAGGCCGCCACATACACATGGGGCCAGGATTTTTCGTTCGCTTTTCCAGCCTTGAGCGGAGTGCGGAATTCATGGTGTCAACAAAGCTTGCCCGTAGCAGACGGCTGTGGGAGCGCGCAATAGCGGAAGTACGTCACCGCCCAGGAGCGCAGCATCATGGGAGGGAGGCTGGCTCGCCGTCAACAGCGGAAGTAAGCTGAAAGGAGGAGGAAACGCGGCGCGAAGTAATGCGCGTTATTTGATTTACGATTTCTCAGCTAATACTCATTTCAACAAGATTCTTGCGGGGAGAGATTGCTAATACATTGCTTTATTTGGTTACATGTACCTCCACGCATCGGCGAAGGTATTTCAGGACCCCTTTACCTAGCTGACGCTCTGGACCGCGCACTTGAACACCTCCGCTCCCCCCCCCCCGACCCCGCCCATCCTCCGATCTGTAATCTCGCTCACGACATCACACACTATGGGTGCCCAGCGGCAGTGATGCCATGATCGAAGAAAGCCTCAATCAAGGAGCCTCTATAGTACACCAGCGTGCCCAAGCTTCAGGACTCTCCTGCTCTGTCTCCAAATCAGAATTACTTATATTACCACTACCGCGAACCACACCTTCCGGTTTGTTATTTGTGTTTTGCTTTTGCCGCAGCTGCGCGGTCGTTATCGGTGTTGTCCTGGGGCCAAGAGAGACGCGTGTTACGTTCTTCTCTTTTCTTTCTGTTCGCAGCTGTTGTCTCTTCTGATAGGGTGAGCGTACAGAACTAAACGTGAACAGCCTAGAATATCTTCTTGGATCTACAATGTTCTGGATACACTTCGACTACTCCAGAAATCATCGCGCCGAGTGATAAAGCCGCAGAGCAGACGCCGCGGCATTCGACTCTCGACTTTGACTACGCACGTGACTTTCTTGAGTGCTGTTTCGCCACCTTTGTGAATTCTTTGAGTTATTAGGAGCACAAGTTCGCTCTAGTAACTTATTTTCTTTCAAGACAACTGCGTCGTCTTTGGCTTGTGACATCCGGTGGAGGTGCTGGTATATGCACTTTAAACCATCTGCAAGTCGCTAAGCAAGCCCCGCTCGTACCAGCTGCCAACAGGAAGGCCTCCCACCCGAACGACTGGTCTACTACCGGAGAAGAAGAAAGGCAGAGACGTCGCTACCAACACCATGGTCAACCCAGCAATCCTCCCGTCGTTTTCTGCAGCAAACCCTCGAGAGCCCCATCATTCCGGGGATCTCCTGGGGAGACCCCAAAAAGTGGCTGGAGAAGCTGGAGCGCGCGTCCAAAATTTCAACCGATGGGATGAGGAAGACACCTCGAGGCAAGTGTATTTCTACCTCGGAGACCCGGCTGGAGTCGGTTTGAAAATCACGAGAGCTCGCTAACATCATGGGCATCTATAAACAGAATTTTTGAAAACGTTTCACAACTGTGGTGCGTAAAGAACGAGCAAAGCTATTGTTGCGGACGCGAATCCAACACCCCAACGAAGCCGTTGTGTTCGTTGAGGAGGTGAAGATGCTGTTCCGACGAGTGATCTAGAATGGCGGACGAGAAGAGCTGCGCTTTCTCATACGGGCGTAAAGCAAGAGCTCTTCGCTGGACTAATTCGCGACCCCCCAAGAACCGTCGCTGTTCATGACCCAGGCGTCCATGATCCAGAGAACCCCCTGGACAGGCGTTCAAGGCAGTACGATCCACCACACAACGCGTTTTTTGCGAAGCGCGTCAATGCCCCTGGATTGGCGACGGAACACTTGCGGGAAACAATCCGCTCCGTCGTTCGCGAAGAACTAAGGAAACTTTCCCCTACAACGCCGCAACCCCAAGTCGCCTCCCTGACCAACGTTATCCTAGAAGAAGTTCAAAAGCCACTGGGGACTTCTACGCCTGAGCCACAAGCTACGGCCTAAGCAGAAGCTGTTCGTCGACGCCGCCCTGCTCCAACTCGTCATGAAGGCCCCCGCCGTACCGCCGCTCACTCACGCCCCGCCCGACCCCCTGAGGTCCAAACCCAGACGCCGAGGAGGACATAGTCATCCTCTGTCCTACCACTGCGGAGAGGCCTACCGCATCCACCGTCACCGCCCTACAAGAGGCTTGGTTTGCGAGGGTTCTCTTCGAAAGCCCCGTCCCGAACCCTGCCAGCGCCCAATCGGAGATCGAAGAATACCTGTCACACCAGCCGTGGACCAGCCCGTTCAACCGATCGCCGTCGAGCTACCCATACTAGTCGCCCAACGCCGTAGCAATGCTGATTTCGCACGTGCAAGGCCCCCAGCTCACGCGGGGAAACTAAAAGCAGCAACTTCTGGAGGTAAGTTGCGCCGCGTGAAAATGAAAACCCTCCAACAACGCCACGCCTAGCGGAAGACGATGATTCCCGAACTTCCCTCCGCCCGACGACCCGATTTAACCCGGACGTGACTCCTGAACACGACGACAACCAAACGGTGCGACACGTACCCGACATGACGAACCTGCCGCTGAGAACGACGAAGACGGACGACGCATAGTGCCCGCCCGTCAACACGTACAAGCCGAGATACGACGCCCCGACACAGCCGAAACTCGAGGAAAGCGGCTTCCGACGTTCACTGTCCATCGCCGGCTTTGAACTAGTCGCCCTCATAGACACGGGAGCCGACTACTCAGTAATGAGCGGACCATTTGCGTCTAAGCTTGAAGAAAGTTATGACCAGGTGGGACGGTCCGCATATACGTCAAGCAGGTGGCCACCTCTTGACGTCAAGTGGAGCGTGCACATCGCGCGTCACCATAGACAGCACAACGTACCCTGCGGCGTTCGTCATTCTGCCTAACAGCTCCCGCGACGTAATTCTCGGAATGGACTTTTTGACGGACAACGGCGCAATAATCGATCTGCAGACCAAGTCGCTAACTTTTCCTCCGATCACTCCATTACGCCGGAACCGAACCGAAACGTCGCCGTGCAGCTGTAAGGATCACCGATGATTATGTCACCCTGCCACCCCGCACAAGCTTGATGATCACCGTCTACTGTGAAGGTGCTGCTCATGACGTCGACGCTATTGTGGAGAGTGACGAAAGGTTGCTTCTCGACCGTGGCGTGTCTGTCGCAAGAGGCATTGCGTCGTTTAAGCAGCGCATATCCCCACGTTTTGATGACCAATATCACCGAGGAGTACCAGCCTAACAACGACGCTGTAATTGCGTTTCCTCGAAGAAACGCAACAAGCAACTGACGTGATCGCAGTCGCCGACTTTGAACGCGCACCAAAGGCACCTTCAAGCTTCCGCATCCCCTCGACGTGAACCCGGCGGTACCCCCAGAAGACAGGAACAACTTATTGGATTTGCTCCGCCGCTACAGCGAGTCTTTTTGGTCGAACTCAAAGTTGTCATCACCTAGACACCTGGGTGGAGCCCGACCCAGCCGACAGTTACCGTACTACGTCTCTTCACACGAGCGCGAAGCCTCCAGACTCAAGTCGACGACATGCTCACGACGACATTATACAGCCATCGAACAGTCTGTGGGCTGCGCCGGTCGTACTCGTGAAGAAAAAAACACGCACACTGAGGTTCTGCGGTGTCTACAGCCGATTGAACAAGATCACCAAAAAACACGTGTACCCCCTTTCAAGAATCGACGACGCCATTTACCACCTCTGCCATGCGAAGTACTTCTCATCGATGGATCTGAAGACAGGCTACTTGCAAACTGAAGTGGACGAGAGATACCGAGAGAAGACTGCATTTATAACCCCGGACGGCCTATACGTATTCAAGGCGATGCCTTTTGGGCGTTGCACGGCGCCAGCAACGTTTCAATAAGTCATGGACACTGTGCTATATGTCCTGAAGTGGCACACTGCCTGACTCGTATACCTCGACGACGTCGTGGTATTCTCCCGACTTTCGACGAACACCTTGCAAGGTAGCAGTCTGTACTCGAGGCCATTCGTACGTCGGGGTTTACGCTGAAGCCCGAAAAGTGCCGTTTCGCGTACGAGGAACTCAAGTTTTGGGGCCATGTCGTCAATGCCGTGGGAGTCCTGCCTGACCCGGCGAAAACATTCAGCCATAGCGAACTTCCCAAAACCGAAAGATAAAAAGTGCGTGCGAAGATTTCTCTGGCTGTGCGCATGCTACCGGTGCTTCGTCGTAAGCTTCGCACGCATTGCAGAGCCACTCACGTGCCTGACAAAAGAGAGCACCCCTTTCTCTCCTGGGACAACGCCCAAGAGGAAGCGTTCTGCGAACTGCAACCACGCCTGCAAAGCCCGCTCGTGCTCCCGCATTTCCACGAAAACG
>CM023456.1:94175957-94356026 GCA_013339765.2 Haemaphysalis longicornis
TACCACGGAACCAAAATTATATTTTGCTACTTTTTTCTACCTAACTTTATATTAGGAATACCATTTTTTGTGACGTGCAGCCTATCCTATTAGGAGTCACCAAAAGGTAAAAAAGACAATTTGCTTTCGCACAGAAATGGGTCATCGCCATCATGAGAATTCTTTTAATGGCATGCCTGATTAGTTATGTCGCATACCCTGCCCTGTCTGTCAATTGAAGGGGCATCGTTAACTGATATATTTATTTTGTAGGCTCAGGGGGAATCCTAAGTACACACTTCTACTCTTAGTTTTCTCTAGCTCCGTCATTAAGCATGCTTTGTGTAAGTCAACTCGGTTCCTCAGCTGTGTATTTTGGTCACAGTTTACGAGCGCACGTGTTAATTTCCGTGATTATATCGATAGTCTACTTCGCAGGCAAGAAGGCAAACAAGACTTTATGTCATTAGCGGGTGACAATGACCCCACAAATCCATAATGCTTTATATTCAACTGGAAATTAGGCGTCAAGTGTGCGCTGTGCCATATTAAAAATGAAACATTTGCTTGTAGCTGCCAATAGTCTGCTAACCAGAGCGGGTAACCATTTGTTCGTTCCAATAAAACCAGACAACAGAATGTTGTAAAAAACAATTATCCCACACTCACCACGCTCTTCATCACAAGGAAATGCTAACAAAGCGTAATCATTCTCTAGAGCAAACAGGGCGGCCAGGAACCTTTTATAGTCTGTTGATTGGCTATGTCGAGAAGGTGTTTTTAAGTTTGTTTTTTTAAGAGCACAATAACCCAAGTTTAGTGTTTCTAAGTGTGCTCTACTGAAGAAGCAATAAAGCTCTTTCTTGGTTGTGATCGTTGTTCGCTCCGCAAAGCTGAAATCTGTCTTGGACTGTTGGGGGGTAAACACGATGGGTATTTGAAGTATAATACTCGTGCTCTGACCAAATCCTTCGTCGCTGCGATAAGGTAACTCACATTTTACTTTATTAAGCCAACAGCAGTTGTTGTGCGTGTGTTTATGGTAGTATAGTGTTTAAGAGTAGACCTTTTTCTCGAGACCCGAGTTGTATATTGTAACCTATGTGATGAATGTTTGCTTCTGGTTGTCACCTCCTTACCAAGTACAGTATGAAATAAAATGGTGTTCACGCACAGCTGATGCGGAGAACGTACCTTACAAGCAGGGTTTGGCGGAATTTAGGACGCATGATGCGTGTATAATATTTCCCGACTGGACGCTTGTAATTCAAATACTTTTCA
Source organism: Haemaphysalis longicornis (assembly GCA_013339765.2). NCBI lineage: Eukaryota > Metazoa > Arthropoda > Arachnida > Ixodida > Ixodidae > Haemaphysalis > Haemaphysalis longicornis. The sequence goes on from CM023456.1 coordinate 94,177,218, forward strand.
ATATCCAGTGCAAGTAAGGCAGTGGACAAGAAGAGAGAGGGTGACATTGTACCTGTGTCGTTCGCATTTTTCTTTTCTCGTCTCTTCTTCGCACCGGTCACGATCCGCATTTCTCATCGCGCCTAATTTGCCAAATTATGTACGTATTACACATTATTTGAGAAATCAACGTTGGCAATATTGTTAAGCTGCCTACTAAGTGGCGGAAAGATCCTGTGGCCTGGTGAAGTGAAGGAAAAGGAACATAGGTGTGGGGGTGTTTGCGGATAATCTGGGTAAGGCTGACAAAGAAGGGGGTGGTATTTGGCGGCTGCAGCTGCGAACAAATGTTTGTCTGCACCAGCAGTGCTACTTTTGAGGGCTTCCTCACAAGCACATTTATGAGTGCGAATTCCGTCGTGTTGGGGTTTTGAAATAGGAGGTGGTGCAATATGACCAATTCGATGGACGCCTGACTGAGTTGCAGCAATATGACGTCGCGAATTTCGCTTTGCCTACACGATAAGCAGTGTAGTAAATAAATTACCTGCGTCCCCTTCTGCAGTGGGTTCGATACAGTGACGGTTGTTCTGGGATTACTCCGGCTGGGTGGACACTGAATCTTTATGTTGCACAGTTGCAAACTTTTCCCGCAGTCTGTGATGATGCGCAATCATATTGGTTATTGGTGTTCCAGGCCTTCGTGACAACCAGGCAATCAGTGATAACAAAGTGGTCATGGTGTGGCCACTTACCGTTGCCCAAATTAACGGGGTGCCCTTTGCGAAGAAAAAAACAGCAAGGCATACACACCAAAAATAGAGCGAAAGATTACTAACTGAGCTTGAGATGCAGCTTCTGCGAGCTGTTCTTCTTTGCTTCGAAGTTTTTCGGAGCGAAACACTAATCGTACGCCGTAAATGCTTCCATACTAAATTTTAAGTGTGCAAGTAAACACTTGGAAGCCTTTAGTCGTCTGTACAAGGTGGCAAGTTATTTTAAGAGTATAGTGTGAGGTAAAAGGGCAAAAGAAAACCTAATTACGTGTCTTAGTGCTACAAGTTCTCTTCAAGAAAACACGGTCTTTTTTTCAATTCCAGTGGATCTTTGTTGCGTTAGCCTTTAGAGCGCTTGCAGTCTCACAACAGCCAACTCAGTATCCGGAATACAATGTACCAGGATCAAGTACTGCTGCTAGCAGAATATTACCTGGCCAGTAAAGCTTTCCTATGGAGGCGCAGTGGACACTATGTTTGTTTTCACTATTTACGCAAAAACCACATTGCAGTTTTGGAAGTAATGCACGTTTCACTCCCTTTGAATGTATATTACGAATGCACAATTGGAGCTTACAGTGGGCGGTTTCTTCTGCTTCGTAGATTTAGAAGATCCAGCTTAGTAAAGTTAACCCACGTGGAGTTCTTTCAGTTTGCACTGGGGTATAATTTCATACATACCTGCTGCCCTCCGGAAACTGGTTCAGAAGTCGTGAACACTGTGGCGACAATTACGGTACCAGATTTACTGGAGCTCAATACACCGAAATGGTTTTACTGACAATGTCTCTCCCCGCATGTCGCCAGTAATAAAAAAGTAAAAAAACTGGCTTTTCTGCATTGAGCTGATATGCGGCTTTGTGTGACGAAAGGTAAACCACCTGAATACATTGTTCCTTCTATTTGGCAGCTGCACAATGAAGGGAAAGAGGGTGGTTGCTCGTCTATTCTCTTTGAAACAATAGAGAGCACCAAATGCAACCAACGTAAGTACAAAACCAAATTTGTTCGAGTATGTGCTTTTGAAGCAAGGAGGGCAACAGTAAACTGCGATTGCGAAGCATGTTGACAATGTTTGCTGCCGATTACGTGCTTCTTGTGGCATCCCTCGCCAAACCACTGGAATTATGTGACGAGATGTCTGAACCTCCGTGGATAGGTCTTTTGTGAGATCATGTAGAATGGAGGGGGCACAGCGGGCACAACCACTGCGGCCCTTTTTGGACCTTGCCGGTTTCGTTTTAGCGAGGGGCAACGAAAAGTGTTATATTCCTTTTTCATTACTTTCTTCTTTTTCTTCCGAAGGAGATGTACCACATGTGAAGACAGAGCGTTCGTTCCTCGACCAATTTGCCATGCGGCAGGCCGCCGTTGCTGGGGGCGTAGTTGGGATATTGGTGCAGCAACAGCTTGACTTCGAATTACCGGTCTTTTTTATTCCTAAACTTCTTACCAACTTTTCTCAACTAACAACACAGTTGAAAAGGGCGATCAAGTCGTGTTTATTCAAGTTTTAATTTAATGTGTGTAAAAACATAAATGACAAATGAACACAGGTCTTCCGAAAGAGACATGATCACGCTGCTACCCTAGAGAATCCCAGCCGGCGCCTTTAGAGCAAAAACATCAGCAAGAAAAGTCCCACTTAGCCGCACCCTTCGGCAAAAAATAACGCGTGTCGCACAAGCTATCCAACAATTACGCACATGGCTCAATAAGATCCGTCCGCGAATCTCCTACCTGGAATTTTAAAGTGGTCAAGCCCATGCGAAACAAAAAACATCATCATAACAAAACACTTCTCTGAATGCCTGGCTCCTTCCGGTCTAGGAATCCACAAAATATTGCCCACATGTCCAAGGAACTCAAGATTTGACAGGTTAAAACAGATTCATTATAATAGGAAACACAATTTATTTCACTAGTTACGGTTACACGACCCAGATATTATGGAAATTCAGCAGGTAGTAGAGACCACATTTATCTGAGTCATTACAACTCCTACTTTATTACAGGCAAGTACCACAGAGCAGTCTTCAAGAATGACCATACCATGGCACAGCATCAGTTTTCTTTCTCATTGGAATACAAATTTATTGCGCTAATGCTGAAAATCAACGCCCAAGGAAGCCTGTTCATCTTAAACATCTGCAGTCCCCACAGGTATCCCTCACCTGTCTGTATCGCATCATACAACTGCTAAACAGCGATAAACTCGGGGACACAAACTCTATTTAGGTGACTTCAATGCTTCACATGTAGTTCTCGGCTACTATGCAGCCGCCGGAAATGGAGATGACATGCACCCCCTGCCACCACGGTATCAGCTAAATCTCTGGAACAAACCAACTGCGCCAAGCCGAGTCGAGAACACGGGCTCGAGTGGCCCAACGCTTTACTTGAACTTTTATTTTAACATAAGAAATAAGGAGGGCCTCCGTCTGGGTGAGACGGTACGGAGTGACCACAGCATTGAAACTTATTCTTGTCCTTTACGTAACCCTGCCAAGCGTTGGAAAAATTAGGATTGCTAACTGTAAAGCTATCTGCGAGGACACCCAAAGAACCATCATAATACCGCAGAGAAATAGGCAGTAAAAATTGCTCTAGCTGTTTCCAAACAGACCAACAACATTTTAAATTACCAGCGATAGCCCTGTCACTGATCTGCAACTCCTACACCTATGGGGGGATCAAAGAAGCTTCAGCTAACGACTGAAAAAAAAAGCCATGTCCTGAAACTTCGCATAACCCAAACAACTGCGGAGGCTTTAGAATGGGCACAAAATCTCAGCAGACAGAAGTGGAATTAGTTATACGATCAACAAAAAGGTACGCTGAGCAATAGCCAATCTTAGCAAATTCTAAAAAAAACTTATCAGCAATACAGGAACATAGGCAACCATTTCCCATAATTTACACCGTCTCATTCACCAAGGAAAAAACCAAGAGATCTTGCTAATACTTCCATAAAATCTACTTCGCCATCCCTTGCCTGCTACCCACTTATGGTACTAACCCGAACCGACGCTTTCAGACCCCTTTACGGTCGCGAAACGCATCGCAGCAATTCACAACCCGACAGAAAACAACGTAGGGCCACGACAAAAGCAAAAACACTCTTAGAAACCTGGACAGTGATGCAATGAAATGTTTACGGTAATACATCAATGAAGAATGGGAAAATGGTCAAGTACCCGTCGTCTTAAAAACACCGGCATCACCTTAAACCGAAAAACTAAAAATTATTGTGACGCCCTACAGTTTGAATTGCTAAACGACCTGCACGATTCTATGAGTAACTCTCGTTACACCGATGCCATTTTTATTGACTTTTTCTAAAGCATTTGATCGCGTGCAGCACCAACAGTTAATGGCTAAAGTTTGCAATCTGCAACTAGACGATAAATCTACCTCGCGGATCAAGGGCTTTCTTAGTAACAGGGCCCAGTCTGTCAAAATTAACTGTGTTTTCTTTAGTCCCAGTCCCATCAAGTCTCGAGTACCTCAGGGTTCTGTGCTCGGCCTTCTATTGTTCCTAGTCTACAAAAATGATATCGGGTCTAACATTAACTCTTCACTTCGTCTGTGTGCCGACGACTGTCGTCGTCTACAAGGACATAACTAAACCAAACGACATAACCACCTTGCAGTCAGACCAGACAAAATTAACGGAATGGTGCCGTATGTGGCAAACTGAAATTATAGTTAACAAAACCAAGCCCGTACGTTTCTCATCCGTTGCAGATCCTTTGCCTAACGTGTATGCCATTAACAATATTGTAATGCAAACGGTTCCATCCATAAAGTATTTAGGCATTCCTTTTCATTTCGATTTATCTTAGACTAGCCATGTCGAATACATAACGGGAAAAGCATTAAGAAAGCTCGGCCTTAAACGTCGTTTGAAACTCTCCAACAAAAACACCAAACTTCACGCATATAATGCTGTGATTAAGACAACCCTATAGACCGTTCTATCGGGGCGAGGGGGAAACGTACTCTCGGACACAGCGGCCGCAGCGCGCAGACCACATTTCCCCCTCTCTGGAGTGTACGCGCCGATCATGGCGGGCCTCGGCGCGGCTGCTCCTTTGCGTTCACTACGCTTTGTAGGCATCGCGCGTGCGGGCTTACCACTAATTTAAGCATTATTTTAATGAAATGTTGCTAATAAATGAGCCAGACTAGCAGCTTGTGAGTTGCGCACTTAATAGCGCACAAGATATTTGGCAATTTTGTTCTTCTGAGCTCTTTCTGTACACTCCTACCTTGGAAGTAGGGGCAGAAAATTCTTCTAGCCTCTTTTAAAATGAAAATGGGTAACTGAAACTTGCCTGTGCCGACAGATGGTATTAGTTTCATCTCCACTGCTGCTGCGGTCACATTGCGGCATACACGGCTCCAAGTATTACGTGGGCTGGCGTTGGCGATTTTCACAGTGACACCTCCCTATGTTGTCCCTTTCCCCAGCCAATCTGGGAGGGCACTACTGAAGGGATTCCACCTCCATTCTTCCCCCATCCCCGACTCGGCAAAATAAAGTTGTTCACTCGCTCACTTCAGCCAAGAGTTCAGTCTATTACCCAAATATGATATCTCCTTGTCGGCAACATCAACCCTAGATACAAGCAACGCAAAAGTGAAATCTTGTCTGGTTGCCCAACAGCGGACGCTTAATAAGATGCTTAATGATAAGTTGCCCAACGGCGGGCTATCTCCAAAAGCTGTGTTGTTTACTTTATTTATGTTGTACTTTAGTACTGCAGAGCAGCTTGAAATTCCAGAGAGAGGGAGATTTGTTTATAGTTGACGACAGTGGTGGGTGAGGGTGAGGTGTAAATGATAATATTTAATACAAACTATGTAATATGCCAAATATTTAATCACCCAAAACAAACTGTATTACCCTGCAGGGATATGAAGCCAGAAATGTTATGCCAACGCGCTTCTGCTTGTTGCCCATGGGTGCCGAGGGGCTTACTAAGTTTTAATAACATCAGTTTTTGCGGTAAAGTGATAAAAATACCCGCTTTACCAATCCCCGGAAAAACACAAACAAAAAAAATTGTGACGAAGTATGCAACATATGTTCGAACCCGTTTACCCACCGCGGACCACGCTACCTCAGGGATATCCACCGCGGCCCGAAAAGCCGCCAATTTAGCCAGATCGCTTAAACTGTTCCTATGCAACAACTTTCCATTTCGAAGCATCTTACGGAAAAAGAACGCACAACGCGCTACAACGAGATAATTCACCGAGCCGCCGTTGGCGCCCATGCGCCGCGGAGCAAATGCCCAAGCCAGCGAATCGGCCATCTACGAGAGGGCGCTGCGCACGCAAGATGGCGGCGCCCTCGTTGGAATGGTCTATAATATGCTTCAATAGTATGGCGCCCCGCACACAACAGTCATTACCGAAATGTTTGAATCGGTTCAAAACAAAGCCGCACGGTTTATCTTGTCGTGCTATTCCCGTTATAAAAGTGTGTCATCCATTAAGCAAAGTTTAGATTCTCCCCACTTGCCATGCGCAGAAAATTTTTCCGCTTATCCTTCTTCCACAGGTTATACCATAATGATTCGCAATTTCATCGAACTTTCATTCACCGTGCTTCGTACACTTCCATGCGTATCGACCATGATCATTAGGTAGAAACCACTATTTTCTTCGAACAAAGAACACCCCAATCTTCCCCTTTTTCTTTGTCGATAAATGAGTGGAATTCACTGCCTGCTGAGCATTGTCGCACACACTCAGCATTCAACTTTTCAATCTGCGTTACTTGCTTTTCTTGAAACCGATAACCAATCTTATTCATTGTAACCTTTTCTTGTGCAAAAACGATAAGTACTGCTTTCCCAATGTGTTTGCTCTGTGAATGTTTGTTGCGGTTTTTCTGTGTTTTTTTTTGAAGTCCGACTGATTATTTTTTGATACCCTGCATATTTGAAACAATCATCTTTGTTATTAGTGCTGTATGGTCGCCCCCCATATGTTATGCCCTTTTGGATCCCTTCAGGTATATAATAATAAATGAAATAAAATAAATAAATAAACTGGAAAAAGCACGAAATTTTGCAAGCCCATGTCTCATCTCTAGACTTCACGCATTGGCAAGCTGTATGTATATGGGACCGATAGGCTTTCCCCTTACCTCAAAGACAATGATCACAAGCCATACACCTTATATGGCTTGCTCTCGAACGTGTCTACCCAAGAAACACTCCTACGTATCCAAGAAGGTATCCTAGACAATCTAAGCAACCAGCACAAATGTGCGCTTGGATCTTGGTGTCAAATTTTGACTTCTTGATCTCTAATTTGACTGACTATCCCATATTAGAAGATCTATAGTCAACCCACTGTGGCGAGCGGACAGCAAAACTTCGTGAATTTTTTTAAAGGACTGCACTGCTGCAATCTGAATCGGAAACCTCAGGACAAAAAACCTTCACCAAAAAAAACGCTCGATGGCTCCGTCGTATCAACACTGTTTTTTTACCGCCACGAGAGTCATCGCTGCACACTTAAACACTATCGGACAATCAGTCCCACCCTTCTAAGCCGATGACATACAATATTGATGATGATGATTGATTGATATTGATGATTGATTGATTGATTGATTGATTGATTTTTATTTGATTGATTGATTATTGATTGATTTGATTGATTGATTGATGTTGATTGATTGATCATTGTTTAATGTTTAGTTTGTCAATGAAGTTTACAAACACTGATTGGACCCATAGCCAGAGGCTAGTGCAGGGTCCAATAAGAAAAGTAATGGACAGAAGCGGGAAATATCAGTCACACATAATACAGATGTAGCTATACAGACACTGTAAATATATACTTCCACGTAATTATGAGCATACTCATTTACAGAGTAGAGAAGTCTTTCTCTCCTTAAATAATCGGGTCACAAAAACAAATACTGCACTTGTGCATACAATCAAAAATTTATGACAGATCACTTGTGGACACACCCAGAAACATCAGTTAAAATACAAAAAACACTGTAACTATCACGGATTTTAGGAAGAAAAAAAGGCTAGGTTTACAAGATTCCCCAATGTATAATAATACAAATATAAGCGTTTACCACCAAAGAAAAAAAAAGAAGCCGTTACAGCCTGTTTAAGAATTGATTGTTTAGTTTTACCGCAGCATTCTGTTATCTCTTCAATTCAGTGGGCAAACTATTCCAGATCTTTATCCCTGTAAATTGCAATACTCTCCCCATAAAACGTTATTTCTTGGTGCCAAGTTAAAGTTACCGACGTGATACTTCTAGTAGGGCGAGAAGAGGAATAAATAAGGAGACATCAAATGGGGTTATTGTAATTTTTACAATACTATTAACAGAAACAGCCGTCTTGTGTTCACGCAAAAAGATCAAGGGGAGTATTTTTAGCGATCTAAATAACGGCCGGCTTGGCTCGTTGTGGTTACTGCGACTTATTATTCTGATGGCACGCTTTTGTAACCTCCGAAGGGGATCCAGATAAGAACCATAAATCCAGGCCCACGATTCCATGCAGTAAGTTAAATGGCTATTGATTGAATGCAAGTAAAGCGCCCGCAGAATGCTTTTATCGAAGTAGCCTCTAGCTTGTAAACCGCGTGACAGCCGGAAGCCAGCTTTGCACCGACGGCATTTATTTGACCTGTCCAGTGAAAGTGATTATCTAGTATATTACCGAGGTATTTAAACGTGTATGTACAGTTCCAGTACAATAGTTCCAGTATGCAGCCAGGGGCTTTGCCTGCACGCAGAAACACTTCTTGATAGAAGGAATTGAAACCATAGAACAGCACCATCGCGGACGTGGCGTCTACAGTTCCGCAGATGAATTTGAGTTCCTCCTTAAAAAACCAACAACCCCCAGCGCCAACACCCGAAATAGAACTTCAGAAAAACAATGCTTCATCCCTAAGGCCAAAGCTGTCTGCCTACCTAGGTTTTAACGGTCAAACCGAACATAGCTAAAACGACCGAAAGGGCAACTTCACAGAGAGGTTGAATAATTCGAAACTAGCTGTGCACAAACTTCGATCCCAATCCTAAAGAATGCGTGGTGCAGGTTACAATCCAATGAAGCGAGGCAAATGTTGAGGAAACATGCAATGTTGAACTAGATAATGTACATTTCGGCATCCGCCAAGACCTGGAGCCCAGTATTGCCATTAAGCAAGTACGCAAGACGTCAACTTAGCTGAGACGTGCTGCGCCTAGATATCCTCTCTGTTGCCACCCAACTGTCCCGCGTTTGTACACGAATTGTGACCGTGGAAATTTAGCGGGTACACGTGCAATGGTATGCCTGGGAAACGAAGTTCAACCTTGCTCTGCTGCTAGGGAGCATCTCCTACGAGCAGCAGCTAGTTTAATTCAATTGCTGTCCAGGCGGCATTATCATCAGTTAAAACTAGTGCCGAGGAGTGTAAATCACGAATTTCTCTGGTGGACTTACTGTGTGCTCTTTTAAACATTTTGGCCAAGAACGTTTGCTGGTTGTTCGAAGGCCTACATTTTCTAAGGGACGTAGCAACACTCTCTTCGCCTTATGAATGAACCGTTTGGTAAAAGCAGCAGCGGCATGTGTCTGGATATATCGCCTTTTTTCCGACATTATTTTGTGAAACGACTCGCAATTAGACTGTCTTGTTTCTTTTCCACACATATCGCCTACTTTCAAAGCAGCTTATGTCAGTTTTCGGGCAGCAGAATGGCTGTACACAATTCTAAACCGTTTGATTATAGATATTATTTTCCATAGCGGCACATTTGTGGTACTAACATAATTACATACTTCATCATGTCGTCCTAACGCTTTGAGGTCATTTTATGCCGTGAAACGTATTCGCGATATACAATCCTATATGTGTCAATCAGCAAAGCGCTTCTATGGCAGCATGATTTCAGCAAGCTTCTACAAACAAGTGGGAGGAGCTTGTTATCGGGAAAAAGGAGATGCTCTTAACTGAAAAACACAAATAAATGTTTTACACTGACACCATCGATGGCTGTGGCCTTTTCGCGCTTCGTAAGCAAAGTGCTTGTAGCGTGTTCTTTCAAAATAGCCTAACGTGTTAGTGCAAGGGGTAAAATTTTCTGTTATGATTTCTACGTTAGTAATACGCAGAGAAAACCTAGGAGGCGGCCATCGTTGTTAAAGTGCTAGGCTTTTTTTTCAAACGCAAAATTTATTCCACCCTGCAGCTATTGTTTCCCGCGCTTTTGTTTTTACAGGGCCCACAGATTGCACAAGCAATATTCGAACAGAGGCTTTGTCGGACGTAGCACTTCCCTAGGCAGTATGACGTCAATATATACGTGCTTAGACACTAAAATTTTGTCAAGGATAGATATTCCTTCGTAGCAGGTTCAATGACCTAGAAAATTTCTATTAACTTCGCGCTGTGGAAACCGAATGCCCAGAGACAACCCACCACCCCATAGAAGATTTAGGCCATCCTAATATCTAGCAGCACGTTGAGCATCTAATCTTAACTGCTACACTGTGAGCAACAATTAGAACACTCGAATCTCCGTTTAGCGTGTTTGTACTCGCCTTGAGGGAACGCAAGTATTTTCACTGAGTTCAGATTGTAAGGCAAGGAGCGCACTGAAAAGTAATCTACGAAACGTTTTTACACTTGTACCCTTGCGTTTTGCGGTAAAAATTACCCAACGCACGTTTTGCCCCAAATCAGGTTGTTCCAATTGCCGCTTTCAATGTTGTCCTAATGCTCTTAAAAGCGAGGAGTTGCATGAGAGTTCATACATCAGAGTTTACGGGATACGTTGCTGGTTATGTTTAATAAGGTAAAATACGTCAGTTACAGGGTTAAGAAGAAATAATTTTCCAAGTGCTCCGAAAATAAATACTCTGTTTATTGAGTCTCCTGCAAATAATTTTTATTTGAACACAGTGGGCGGTATAGTAAAATGAATCTAAAATCAAAGTTTTGGAAATATAGGATTTTATGCATTCCTTAAAACACTACATTACTAAATGAGCGACATGTTTATTTATAGAAATGCTGTATGAATGCGCATAATGCTTTGCAAATAAATACATGAAAATGTGACACGGTGTCGAGTTTGCAAGAAATGTTGACTTTATACACTGGTAAGCGGCGTTGCGGGAGGTGGTAGCGTCACCGGTGATGGCGTTCGTTGATCCGGAGTTGGGGCAAACCACTGCGGCCGCGTATGGCGAAGAAAGAAACTTATTGTACAGATATTTACATGGCGTTTGAGTGAGTGAACCGGTTTCTACACTTCTGCGCGCATGAGAATAAATAGCCAGGTTGGTCCACCCCTTTCACCCTTCTTCTCGGCTGACGCCAGGACGCACCAATCCGTGGCACTGAAACTGACGTCTACCCCACTCACAACGAGAAGGCACTTTCCTCTCGCACACGTCACTCGGTTGGCTTCGGTGATGCAACCTCCTTGAACGCCGGCGTATCGCACCCACAACAAGCAGCCGCACAATGCTCGGCTCGCAGCTGAACATTGCCGCCTTAAGAGCAACGCAGCACGCCTTTGTTCATCCCTCCCTGCACCATTCCCGCTCATTGTGACCTGCCTTCCGGCGGGCGCTGGGGTTACCGTGAAGCAGCGGAAAGCGGCTTCGGTCCAGCGACAAAGCCTTGTCGCTTCCCGTTGATGAGAGGGCGGGGGAAAGAACCGGCGAAAAGCAGACGAAGGGAGCATTGGGTGATGAAACCCGATAATATTGCAGACGGTTGTCGCAATGCCAATAAGCCGATCGTAACAGTGGTCACATCAAAATGTGTGCTTAAGCTATCTTCTTTAAGAAAGGTACAAATCGCGGAAAACGAAAATGTCATGTAAATATTTTGCGGAGAGCGCGAAACCTTGGCTGGTGCTGCAAGAAAACTAGACTCCGCAGCACTTTTAAATGAGTAAAGCATGGTTTAACAATATATTGGGTTGATAACAGTACTGGTTATGGAACAAGGCTGCTATATAAATTGTCACATAGGGCAGGCAATTTAGTGAAAACACGTGATTGTTGAATAATGGCAGAAGTTTCAGGTGTGGTTTCGCTTTGGCATAAATATTTAAGAAATCGGTGATGTTGCGCAACCATCACAATCGCGTTTTCTAGTGTTCCAAAATATCTAGTCTTGGCTGTTGTGTTGCAATTACTATAGAAAAAGCGGTCACTGTGCTGTGGTTTTAAAAAAGTATTTTTATAATTCAGCGTAGTTGGATGACATAAGAAATGTACTGAGAGTGAGTTTTCGGCGTAAATTCTAGGTGCTTTACATCCGCATATACCATTGTTCTCACGGTGTGTTCTCTCCTGCATTATGTTCTCTCACTGCGAAATATAATATACAGGGTGTTTAGCGAATACTTTCAAAATTCGGAAAACTACGCTCTTCCGGCAAAAAAAGAAACCCTCCTTCACAAAGAGATTGCTAGCGGTGGCAAACGTCACATAGTATCAAGGGTGTGCACATTAGTTAGGTGGGTAATTAAGCTCTACTAATGAGCTTCTTAATTAGAGGAGTTTGGTGGTTTATTGTCAATGGTGTTTGTAGCCCCGGAGAAGACTATTTTATATCAGTTTTTAAAACACAACGAAAAAGTCGGTGTTTAAAGCCCACTAGCGCGAGAAAACCTGCCGTTGTGTTTTTCGCTCAAAAACGAAACTCGGTGCTCGATGTGTGCTGGAATCTTGAGCAAACGCAACGTCGCCTGGTGACGTGTTTCAATGAATGTGGCGGCCAATTCCGAATTTAAGTGCGCTTTTCCCTAGCTAGGAAGGCCTCAGCATGCAGCCACAACCGCGAAAGCCCTCCTCGCACAGCAAACAAACCTTTCCTTTGTTTGATGCGCTTCTTACACGCAGCGATTATAAACAAACAGCAGAAAAAAACCTAACGAAAAAATGAACGGATGGTGACGTTTCACATCTTGCACATCTGGTAGCCACGTGAGATGCGGTTGAGACAATAAAAAAAAGAAAAGTAACACTGTAGCCAACTCCCACTAGGACTCCCGTAACGGGTGACCGGGTTGTTAAATGGCTAGCCTCTTTTTGCGCCTACCAACGAAAGAAAAGATAGCGCTAGCCGTGGTATAAGGCGAGCGTTGAATATTGAAAAAATACAGGAGGCGATGGCGTTGATATCAGCTGATTCCCTAGCGTGGGGAATCACCAGAGCCTTCTTGAATTGGACGGCAGAGTCACTGCAACATGGTCATCAGCGGATGTTGCATTTGCACTAGACTTCTGGCTCACCATGTGCGCTGCGTTTCAGTTTCATGGGGGAAATACTTGAGTTTCGCGGGCTGCACTGTTCTACAGACTGTATTTTTTCTTTGCTTTAAAAACTGATTGGTTGTCATCGTCTCCGTGGCTACAATCTGACGATTTGCAGCGACCGCCAAACTTTGCTAATTAAAAGTTCCTTAGACAGTTTTAGGTTATTAGCTATGTTCTCTACATGTTTCTCATAACTGCTGACGTCCGCCGAACGTGATAGCTTGTTCCTGAAGAGAATTCCTATTTTTCTTTAAAAGCATACCTTCATGAATTTTTGAAAGTGTTCACTGAACACCCTGTATATCACTAACAGCGTACAGCCGTCACCGTACTGAACAGGGGTAGCAACGAATCACGGTAACTTCCCAATGGTCTCATTTGTTTGCCTCGTAAACTTTACGGCAGATTTTCTAAGGAGCATTGAATGCTTACTAGGTGCACCTTAAAAAAAACATTGCAGTGGAGAAAGGTATTCAAAGAGTTCGTGACCCGGGCACACAGACAACACATAAATTGGAGGAAGACTGAAGCATAACAACGCAACAAAAAGTACCCAAAATGAAGCCGAATGTTTAATCGACTCTCATGCAAAGTTAAGACGTTAAGGTGATTAAAAGCTGGGTTTGGGTGGGATTCAACCCAATGCTTTCCAGAAAGCGAGAGGAGCAGGACAGCTCAACAACACCACAGAGCCGTTACTGTAGAGGAATACATTTGGATCAACTAAGTGCGTTGTGACCTGTGGCCTAAAAGTGGTTGTTGCGTACATGTACATGCTTAATGAGTAACGGCCTACATGTGAGTAATTTGAGAAAAAAATTCTCTGGTCTTCCGCTCTGTGAAGAAGGACGGTGAGCGAGGCTACGCTCAGTCTAAGGAGTGGACAAAACAAAGCACATTTGTTTTCAATTTCTTGATCCGCATACTTTCCGGCCTATTACTCGAATAAATCTTGCAACGACTTCAGCTTTATGCGGTCGGACGTGCATTTGGACATCCGGTTCGCTAACTCGGAGTAGGCATCTTGGTGTCTGTGTAACACCCCAATTCAAACCGCTCGATCACGCAGGATAGCAGCCAGGTCGGATTGGGCCGTGAGACGCCCACGTTTATTTCTCCGTTAGCAACGGCATTTTATTGGCGATGGTATAAAGCTTAAATGTTCATGCACAACCTCCTGCCTTCCCTTCCCACCCCTTACACTTTTAAATCGGCAACCCGTGATGAGTGCGTGCTTAGACGTGAATTGCATCGGGAAACTGTCGCTTTCAAAGCTCTTTAGGCAGAAGAAGGATTGTTGGCTCAAGTTTGCGTTCCAAGAGGGCAAATTCCTGCGCAGGTAGAACTTGAGCAGCACCGGCGGAAAATCGTAAAAACTCTGAAACACCTTGCACCTTCTGGGACGAGAGTCTTCTTTTGCTTTCGCACAGAAAACTGTTTAATAACTAATATAGTTCAATGAAGAATTGCACACTCTGCTTTGTCACCCAGCGATCACCAAGGTTAAAACCATCCCCAAAATTATAGACTATAAGCTTCTTGAGATAAACACATGTAAGTATTCTTTTAAGGTGCGAATGCACTTCTTAAGCGAGCCTGAAGCGTCCGCCGCCGTCCGCATAGCAACAGCTGCGGGTGCGCGCGCTCCTCGTCTTCCTTGGCAACGGGGGGAGATGGGCGCGCGCTGCTGGCCGCTGACATGGCACATACCCACGTGGGGGATTGGCCAGGGATCTCCTCGTCTTCCTTGGCAACGGGGGGAGATGGGCGCGCGCTGCCTGGCCGCTGACATGGCACATACCCACGTGGGGGATTGGCCAGGAATCGGGCGTGAGAAGGGCTAATGCACCCGCTTAAAGGAGTACTGACACGAAATTTCAAAGCTGAGATCTGCTCTAGAAATCAAGTACAACGACAACACAAATAGGTGTCTGTGAATAAATGCATCTTTCTTTCTTTGTAGTTGTGTGTGTGTGTGATCTCTCTTCCGCGAACATTACCGAAACGGGCAAATTCAACTCGTGCATTCCCACTTTCACATTCTTCCACTCGGGGAATGCGGGGAATTTTTATATCCTCTCCAGGACATACCAAAAATGGCACCGAGCACTCTGTCACGATGTTTATTGTGTCAGGTATTTGACACAAAGTGGAAAGGCATGCATAGGGCACAAACAATCATTTGTTTCACCCACACTTTAACGAGGAGGTTCTTGCTGTTAACAAAAAAGAAAGCTTCACCGAAGCTGCCACGAGCACGTCCTTCACACGAGAGAGAACATCTTCTCCAGGGTCTGCAATGTACAAAGACCGATACAATTGCACTGAGAACGTGGTAAGAGGTTTTGTTTGAGCTCAAAAATTTAACAGCATCTACCACTTATGTCATTTGCTCTTTCACAGCCCAAAGGTGGTCCTCAACTGACAAAGCAATCAAATCTCGAAGCTGTTATAATAAAAAACTTGGAAAAAAGCGCAAATGAAAGGGTATGTGCCGTCTTGCAATAAAAACCAATCGATTCATAAACTGTCGCACAAAAAGCCACGACAGACCTAGCACTCATTTTACGCTGCAAAAAAGACAATCACGGCTAATGCACTCCAGAGTGTAACCCCACACAAACACAGCACACATCCGGCGTATTATCTGCGCTTGCAATCGTATGATAGTTCTGCAGTTTTTCTAAATATTTTCATCCGAATATCCTACACTGCCTACACGGATTCAGGGCATCCCGTTTGTTGTAGTCATGAAGAACCAACACCGCACCAGGCTTTCTATTCCGCACCACCACCCTCTCTCAAGCGGAGGAAGCGGCCATCGTTCTGACCATAAGTCAAACCACAGCTACTGTCACCATCACCAAATTGCAGCAGGCGTGCAGCAATATCACCAACAGAAGACTTTACTGTACCAACCCCCAAAATTCTTTTACAAGCCACCCAAACCATTTCATAAATATCACCTGAATCACTGCTTATGTCAACGTTAACGGCAACGAGATCACCAATCTCCCAAGAGCTATCCCCCCGAGCCGCTGTTGTCGGAAATGATCCTGTGCACATGTACCCGGTGATGACATACCAATAAAGCACACCAAGCTACGGATTACATGACAAAATTGCCCTCCCGTCGAGCACTTTCCCCTACCCCACTAGAAGTCATATTTTGGCTCCCACCTCTTATCCCTCGCAGTGCTGCTTCGGCGAGGCCCCCGGGACACTTCATTACATTGTAGGAGGCTGCGACCGAGCCCCACTTCCCGGGAACAAACCCGTATCCCCCCTCTGAGATTTGGGAGAGCGCCTTCGCCGGCTTCACCTTCGGCGATCAGCGTCTGCTGGACGAGAGGGCTGTTGTCACAGCACGTGGTCAAGGTGTCCTGGACAGAGAAAGCCACACTGAAGACTCCAATGTGTTCTCAATAAAATATTTATTCTCTCTTAAAGTTAAAGAATAAATCTCTTAAAAGATTTATTCTCTCTTATTCTCTCTTAAATACTGCGAGCAGTCTCGCAGTATGTGGTACATTGCGCGGCTTGTCGGTGAGTGAAATGAGAAAAAAATGGTAGCCGTCCCGCCATACGAAAGGGGATGTCGAACAAAGCTGTTGCAAACCATTACAAATGGTGATGGAGGAGGGTATAAAATGCTTCTCGCGTCTCAGCGGGCTTGTCGCTTGCACTCAGCTTGTGTCACTATAAGGGTGCAGAGTACCGGCGTTCTTTTCTCCTATTGTTTCGTGCCGCCATAATCATTGACCAACTCGCATTAGGTGACATTTACGACAATACGACGGTTCATGGCAGCTGCCATTTTGTTGTTTCTGCGTTTTAGTCGTTGGCATAATTAGCTCGACCTTACCGCTCGGAGCCCGCGCAGGACTGACGTCGTTTCTAATGCGATTTAAATAAATGCACGTAAGTGCGTTTCGGCAGCGCAAGTGTGTCTAAACATGCGGTGAATGATGGGTCCAGCCCATCCTAATGCATGTGTTCGACGTCTTGAGTAATAACTGCTCTATTTAGTGACTTTGATGAGCTCTATTGAGAAAACAGGCTCAGAAAAGAAAACAGCGGAAGGAGAGGAGGACACTCACCCGCTAATAGGTATGCCCCTCGAAAAGAGCCTGGAAGACGAGGAAGCGGAAGAGGAACGCGGCGGACGGTTTGCTGGACAAACGTTCGGAGTGCGCCTGCATAGAGCTGCGAATACACCCATCGACGGCGCCCGTGCGACCGCGCCGGGACATCACCAGGTACCCCCTGGTCACCAACCGGATTCCGCTACTGCACAGGGCAACATCGGGCCAATCGCGACCGAGTCACAACAAACTACAGACGTGGGACTGTTCTGGTCTTGTTCACGAGTGTGCTCCTTCTCACGAATTGCCACCGAACTGCCACAAGGAAGGAGGTCGTCACCCTTACCTCTCAATTTGGGTTTCGTTCTTTTATTTTTCACTTTTGTTCATTTTTCCACCCGGTTCTGCGCATCCCCATTTTCCCGTGCAAGTGGAATATCATGAAGCTACGTTTCACCTTCTTGTTGTGGCTGTCGTCAGTGATCTTGCGTGGACATCTCGGGGTTCTTACCTCCGAACCCTGACATCATCACAATTGGGGTCCATAACAGGACCTCTTCAACAACAGCTCGGAGAGGTCACGAGGCTTGTCGAAGAGCCGTGAAGACAGAAAAGCAACAAGGAGGTGAAGAAGTTAGTGTCCAGCGGAAAGGAGCTGGAACACCGCGAGTACCGAACTGCGTGAATGGGTCAAATCGGAGCACGATCGGTAACGCGATGAAAGGGCAGCAGAACGGAAAGCTCTGAAGGCTGCAGCCGAGCTGGAACGCGCAAACAGAAGGCCCTAAGGCTCAGCTTTAGCCTACAAGAAGGCGCGCAAACCAGCCCTTGAGCTGAGGGCTCCGTGGCAGCCCTACCAAACGACGTGCTTGATATGTCGACGAGCCCACATAATTTTGTTACGCCGTTTGATGGCCACAGAGGTGACTTGGACGCTTAACCTCCTAAGGTTCGAGAAGGTCGATGCAGGTAATACATGGCGGGAGGATAAAGTGGCCGTTGGATTGAGGACATGCCTCACCGGAGACCTGCTCTCTGTCACCGGAAGGATGACGCCAGAAAACTCTATTGATTATCAAAAAATCAAGCTGGCGCTCTTTCCGCGGTTCCGTTTTACCGCTCAAGGGTATAATGACAAATTCGGCCGGGCCAAAGCTGAGGACGCGTCAACTGCAACTGAGTTCGCTACGCGACTCTCCGGTTATTTTGACCGATGGCTCGAACCGTCTGGGATTCTCAAGACGTTCGAAGCATTACGCGGCAAGATGATCGCGGAGCAATTTTTGAAGTGTTCATCCCAGCTGGCTATTTTCATTAAGGAAAGGGACTGCAAGTCGACCAAAGAAATGGCTGAAGGTTTTGATCGCTCCCTTAAAGCCGAAGCTCTGACAAAATTGGGAAAGGTCAGGGACGAAAAGAAAGTGCCACATGCAGAACTTCCTTCCAAGAGAGCTCCAACCTGCTTTATGTGGAAAAGCTGGGCACAGCGCGCCACACTGCCGAGGAGTAGGCCTGAACATCCGCTGAGGACGTTGCGGAAAACAAGGGCATCATGCAGACAGCTTTCGTTCTAAGCCTCCTGATAAAAAGCAGGTGGGGGCTTGCACTTTGCAGAGAAGCGTCGTCACGACAAACCGCAACAGTACCACGGGAACAAAGGCACATGAGCTCCAACACGTTCCCAGCGTAAAACACAACGCGAGCTCTAAAAGAAAACTACCGCAAGGTGTATGCCTGTTGTAACCGGTGAGATCTACAGATAACGAGTTTCCGTTTTAAAAGACACCTGAGCAACGCTGTCATCGTTCGACGAGACCTCGTTCCAGATAGTTTCCTTGCAGGCCATGACTGAACCGTCCGTTTTGTGGAAAATAAGATGACGTCCTTCCGAGGCCCTGTCAAAAACCGCGAGATTGTCGTCCACCAGTGCTCACCACTATGACTGATTCTGCGTAGTATGGTGCACAGGTCTGCAGGCAGTCTTAACAGTTGACCCCTGTCAATTACGACTTTTGCAAAACCTATTTTCAAGTAAAACGTAAAACAGCTGAAGCTTAACCCGGCTAATAGTGACGTCTAATCACTGCATCCGTGACAGCGGCAATGGGTATAGATTAATCAAATACGTAATGAAAAAAGAACAAAGACAAAGACCAACCTATATTGTCTATAGAACAAGCACTTGGGGGTGTCAAATTTTTTTCGCATAAGCCTAAACTTGGGTATGGTCATGACAACAAACCTACTCAGCTTTATAGGCCAGTAAATATGGCAGCCGCAGTTGGAAGCTCACACCAGAATCACCAATTCTTTGTCTCGTCATTACCGAAACAACCCCCGCAACATAATTACGCGCTTACTCCAGCTATTACCCGAATGACAATTACCACTTCCACGAAATGCTCAAGGCTGTTACACGACATCCCACATGACTAAGACTGCACAAACCAATCAACATTTCCTGCGTATCGCCTTGATGCAACTCATTATGACTGAACCTTTTAGGAGCTTACTGGTTATTCAGACACGTATTTTGGATGCGAAAGAAGCACGCCCACCCACAATCCAAAAGCAAGTGGATAGCCGCATTAGATTGAAAGACAAATTGAAAAGCTCAATGCCAGTCGACATCTAGTCATTCAAACGCGATTGCAGGATAACAACCAAGACTTCGCACATTTACTTTTAAAGGATTCGTCAATGACGATGACAGAAGCCGTAAGAGGATTACTGCGAAGCCCTATTTTAAACTTAGGTGGTTGTCATCTTATTCTCCAAATTTGCTCCTTCGAAACTCCGCCACAAGTGATGCCTTCTATTCTGGTGTCATAAAGAAAGCAGAGATGCGCCATAATTTTTATTTGCCATGAAATAACTTTAATACCAACTTCAACTGACGTGCGACACAAAGTGTCACGGGCAGAATAAGTAAAATTCTAGAGAAGGTTGCAATATCAGCAATAATTCTGATTATCGCCAGGGGGCTAAAGACTGTTTCTGTCGCCTATTGCAGTTGCTGACTTCTCGCCTGGTGTTCCAAAAGCCCGAATGGATTTTCGCTGCCTGTGCCTGTAACTGGTCAGCGTGCGTACAGCCTATCTCCGAGGTGCGCAAGCCGATATCGACGCAATTCTAAAACCAGGCCCCTGCTGCTGGCGCTGCTACGCTGCTGTTTTCTGCAAGTTATCTTGCTGTCATCGCCACGCTCACTTCTGTTCACATCGGCAGCGGCGGTGGCATGGTGCGGTTGGGCTAAAGACTGTTTTTGTCGCCTATTGCAGGTAGGTGCTTCCTTCCTTTCATTTGACCTTTCGTTTATGTTCTGCTCCCGCCGCTGCCGAGCATGCAACACTGTGTGTTTTGCTGTATATCGTATCCCTTGTATTTATCAATGAGTGACAAAGTGTGTGCAGCATGCTCACAAAAGTTCTCAGCTCAAGGTCGCTTTATGCAGTGCTCAACATGTGATTCTTTACTTCACCTGAGAAAATGTTCAGGGGGGACTGAAGCGGCGGCCAAAAACAAAGCTGAAACTTTCTTTCAGTCATGGCAGTGCCCATCATACTATGCAAATCGACTCAGGAGTGTGGGCAACGGCAAGGATAAGCAACCTGCAGATATCCATCAAATCGTGTCCGCGATAAATGCCAAACCAGATAAATTAGATAACCTTGCAGAAAAGGTTGATGGAATTGAGAAGGCTATCTTGTTAATGTCAGAAAAATATGATGAAGTGCTGCAGGCAGGCGCCAGGCACGATGCAGAACTGAAGGAACTCCTCAGGCGAATTGGAGCTCTGGAAGCCCGTGAGGGTAGTGCTGACGTCCAGCAGCTCAAACTTGAAGTGAATGACCTGGAATCGCAAAGCAGGCGCCACAACTTGGTTATACATGGTGTACAGTTTTCAGAAAATGAAGACCTGCTTTCCAAAGTCAACGCAGTTGGACGCATGGTGGAACTTCCCAACGTGAGCATGAATGAATTATAGGCTTTACATAGGCTACCGTCGAAACCAGAAAAAGTCCCGAGAATACTCATTTGTTTTGCTCAGCTGCAGCAGCAAGAAAACTGGCTCCAAGAATGCAAAAAGTTGAGAAACTTGCAATGCAATGTGTCGGTCACTGAGAACCGTACTCAATGAAATAGGCTTCTGCTATTCACTGCCAAGAAATGGGCCAAAGAAAATGGGTTTGAATACTCCTGGCACAGCAACGGAAAAGTGCTTGTGCGAAGGGTTAGTAAGGAAACCATACATGTCATTCGTGTGGAAAGTTACCTGGCAAAGCTTGTCTCGTAAATTCGTTTTAATGTAGAAATCAACCCAACACCGATATGAAGGGTTACTCTAAACCGAGTGATTTGAATAAGTTCGCGGCAAAAAACTCAGCCCTATCAGTTTTGCATATTATTATCCAATCTACTAGAGGCAAAGAAGCAGTTTTTGATGAGTTCCTAAATGAATTTTGTTTCAATTATACAGCAATTATGATCAGCGAGTCCTGGCTTCACGATCATGAATGTTTTGTTGTCAACAAGTACCGATCTTTTTACCTGAATCGAGCCGATCGACGAGGGGGAGAAGTCGGTTTATCAATGCTGGAATGTATGCACTGTGAAAGAGAAAATCAAGCATGTGCGGTAACAGCCAACTATGAAATCCTTTCTGTGCGCACTGGAACTACCCTATTTGTTGTGGCTTATCGCCCTCCTGATGGAAACCTTGATGAATTTTTGGCCTATCTGGAGACCGTTTTTGAATTTGCTGATTCTTGGGGTTATACTGTTTTTATGGGAGGTGATTTCAACATTAACATTGGTGAAAACTCTTCTCGACGCCGCGCATGCTGACGCTGTTAGATTCTCATTTTATGCAAAATGTAATCAACCTACCTACGCGTGTGACTCCCACGTCAGCAACAATACTTGACCTGTTAATTGTGAGCAAATCAACTCTACTTTCCTTAGCAGGGGTTATTGATAGTTCCCTCAGTGACCATCTCCCTGTTTTTGCTATTTGCAGCAACGCTGCCCAGCGCACGAACCGTAAAACACTGACACAAAATAAAATTCAACAAATAAATAGCTATACACTTGAAACATTCAGGAATGCTATAATCAGGTGTGACTGGGAGTCGGTGCGCAACTATACAAATGCTGACAATGCATTTCATTTCTTCTGCTTCCCATACAAGACGTTCACAATACCTAAACGAGCCCGTAATCCATGGGTCACCTCTTATATCCTTAAAATGATATCTGAGAAAAAGAAACTGTACAGGGTATTCCTTAGGAGTCGTAACACAGCTGATTTTAAGACTTTTAAACGACACCGTAACAAAATAAATTCTATGCTAAAGAAAGCGAAAAACAACTACTACATAAACCTGTTCAACGGCATCACAGATAAAAAAATTGTTTGGATTAGAGTAAACACACTACTCTGCAACAAACATTCCCGTGTACCCAGCAGTCTGGTTATTGATGACAAAAAAAAATCACTGGAAAACAACTAGCTGACAAATTCAACAATTACTTTGTTTCGCTTGTTGATAGTGAGCTTGACCCCACTGCTCTCGACTACATAGATAACCATGTGTTGAATTCCCTTTTCCTCACTTCGTGTGATGAAATGGAGGTTCAGTCGGCTTTCGGCCGCTTGAAAATCAGTAAATGGAAGACGCATTCGGTATCAAAACGCAACCAGTTATTTACGTCATAGACATTATTTGCCCTATCTTAACTTACATCTACAACTTAGCTCTCGAAACGGGTGTATTTCCTGCCGAAATGAAGAAGGCCAGAGTAGTTGTTCTGCACAAAGGAGGTCCTAAGGACGTCCTTAATAATTATAGGCCAATATCTATTTTGCCGGTATTTTCCAAGGGCTTGGAGCGTATCATTTTTGTACGGCTATCTTATTTCCTTAAAAAATACAATGTTTTAACAACTAAACAGTTTGGATTCAGGCAACGTTCTTCTACCGAACTAGCACTGCTACGACAAAAAGAACTCATACTTACTAACATCAAGAACAAATTGATCACATTAGGGATATTTGTAGACTTTTCTAAAGCATTTGACAGAATGAATCATCGCACTCTTCTTTTAAAACTTTCAGTCTATGGAATCAGAAATAATATGCTTAATTTAATTTCTAATTATCTCAGTAATCGCGTGCAGAGTGTCACAATTGAGAGTTTTCAATCTGCCTTCAAATCTGCTAAACATGAGGTTCCTCAGGGAAGTTTGTTAGGTCCTTTACTCTTTAACATATATATTAACGATCTAATACAAATAGATAAAGAAGTTCAATACGTAATATACGCGGATGATACAAGCTTATCTATCAAAAATGCTCTTTTGGTCAACTCTGCCAAAACAAAAGCCATATTCTTTAGAGCCAAAAACACCATTTATGACCTAAGAAGTACCCTCTCAATGGGGACTAATGAAATACAAATAACCAATGTAGTTAATTTTCTGGGCGTTTACTTTACTGAGTTTATGCTGTGGGATGCTCATTTCGAGCACCTGCAGACTAAACTATCTCGTACAGTCGGAGTACTTAGGAAGTATCCACACATGCTGCCGGTTAAAACAAAACTTCTTTTGTACTTTGCATTATTTGAGTCAAATATAAGATACTGCAATTTAATCTGGGGTAGCTACACTGCAACCATTATTAGTAAACTTTCGGTGTTACAGAACGGGGCATTGAAAGCAATAGTAAACGAACCAAGTATATCTTCTTCCCACAAATTGTACTCCAAATATAACATAATTAAACTTACTTCTTTCTACGATTTCCGCCTGCTTCAACTGTATAAATCCTTATCCGAACGTCGAGCGCCTTTTCTTGAGGAAACAATTATTTTACAAAAGAACACGCACTCCCATCAAACACGTCACCATGAACGCTGGTACGTGCCTCGCCCACGGACTAATTATGGATTTCAAGGGCTAAATTATGCGCTGCCTACTCTGCTTACTTCGATTTGGTCTCCCCAATTCTTGTGATCGTTTGCCGTCTTACCAACAGATAAAAACTTTATTTTTATAAGATGCTTTTAGTGTAGGTATTACTTTGGTTGCCTATCGTTTAGTAGTTCACATGTCTTCTTGTTAACCCTGCCTCTGCGATTCTCTTTGCCATGTCTTTGATACCACTTGTGTGGGATATATTTCTGTTCAATACTTATGTAAGAATAATTTTTAATGGTACACGAGCTATGTATAAGTATTCAACTGTATTTGATTACACGAAAAACTGCATTGCTGTTTTGTTTCTTGCTACCTGCTGTTCGCTACCCTTGCTGCCGATGTAGCTCAGGAGAAGGGAGCGTTTTCAAGCCGCTAAGCTGCGGCTTTTTTTTCTCCTCCTCAGCCATGTAATTTACATATCTCAATTAAAATTGAAACTTGAAACTTGAAGTTATATTCCCGTTATTACGTACGCCAGACCTCGGGCGTGACCGAAGTTCAAAATAACATTTCGCATTTGCTTCTGTGCTACCTCTAATTATCCGAATTGCTCCGTACACAGCGCCGGTATTGCACATGCAAAAGCGATGCAAAGCAGAGGTTTATGATGTCTCATCCTCTCTGTTGTGTAAGCTTGGCGAGACGTCAGAGGAGAGACTTCAGCTTGGAGACACTGTGGGACAGAAGCTGGTTTGTGACTTATCAGGCCTTCAAGAAGATTGGCCTCTGTCTCGTTAGCTAGATCTGGCTCCGAGGTCACGCCCTGCGAGGTGTTGAGGCTGCGGTGGGCCGTGACCTTGATGTCAAGATCGGCAATTTGGTTCTGCTTCAGTTTTGTTGCCTGCTGCTGACTGTGTACCTCGACCACGATCTTTGCTTCTTACCTTTCTAAAAACTTTCTAAAATACTTTCTAAAATACTTTCTATAAAACTTTCTAGAATACTTTCTAAAAACGTTGAAATCAAGAACACGAACTGTGCAGCAATAGTCCTTGCCTGTTCAAGAGATTCAAAAAAGGGGGCGGTAGTTATCAGGCTTTGGAAGTTTCGTGGTCCGAAGAGGTTGAAATAATACTTTGGTGCGGCCGCATTTAGTGGGTCGATCATTGCGTTTCGGGAATTTATAAAAAAACCATACATCATGTATAAAAGCAGGGGACGGGGGTGCTTTCTTTGCTGTGGTTACCATGATACCGAGAGAGGTCCCGGAGCTCCCTGCCTGGTAAACAGATCGGGAGCCCATCCGCCGGAGATTGACCTGGGCTCCGACGGCCACCGTTTGAAGTTTCTGTCCTTCACTTTAAAACTCATTACCACGATCGGTGACTGCATGCGTATGGGGGCTCGGGGTCCAGGGTGTCGCCAATACCATCACCACGAATACTCAAGGAGCCCCGTGCGGGAAAACAACGACTCTTTGCGACAATTTTTGCGGCACTAAGTAAACGCATCTGCGAACGATTTAAATATATACCGCCCCACGAGATAACGGAATACTTTTGGACTTATTATGATCGATTCGCGTGTTGTCTTATCTAGAACCATTTTTTTCCTAGTTTCAAGTAACTGTTTTGATACAGTATAAAGCCAGTTTTCACGCCTGCGTCGTGTGTCCAGAGATCTTATCAGACCTTTTCGGGAAAGCTACCAATCTTTGTGGAAATACATTAGTTTTTGACAGGAAGCCATTGGTCCCACTAAGAACGTTTTCGTTCCAAATACGCCATGGAGGAGCCAATGCATTCATCACGGTCGTCTTTATTTACGCCGTGTATTAGTATCACTCCCGAAGATTGCTGGCACAGGACGCTGCAAGAAGTGGGTGATAACTGGTCGATGCCCTAGTGCGGGCGACTGGCAGCTTTATTAGGCGCAGTGCTGCACTCACATCAGCCTCTGTACGGCACAGGGTCAATATGGTATCATTATCCTCAAGTTGTGCTTCGTGCCTAAACCTAAATCTTGCGATGACATAGCAACTAGCTCATATTGATACATTAATTGAGGTCATTATGTATATATAGTGGGAGTCAGCACAACCCTCATACGGCCAAGAGCAGCAACAATCGCCTGTAATATTTATGATATTGTGACTGAAGAATCAAACAAAGTATGCTGGTGATCATGTCCGTGTGATGATTATAACGGGTATGTGCGGTAAGAAATGTATACAACGGGTATGTGAGGTAAGAAATGTATACCACAAATAGACATCGAATTGCCACAGTCTAGGTTAGCCACACGATGCATAACTAGTTTCCGACTACAAATTAACGCTCATACAGTTAAGCGAATGCAGGGGCATATTCGGCTTTGTTACTTGAGCTTTTAGCGAATAATATTGCGTGTGAAAGCTCCCAACGTCAGCTTCAGGAGTAAGACGAGCAAGTAGCACGAGTAGTATGTGAATGAATTGTAGTCCGTCAAAAAGCTGGCATGCGATTCCTATGTGATATACACTTGATGGATTTGGCATGGCGAGGGCATTCAGCGCAAGTTCTGTATTGCCATTGATGGTATGACGGACTTTGTCTACTTACGACGTATCTGGGATAACCCAAACACAAAGCGTGAGATAAACGAGAATATATGACGGGTACGTCTCGTCGAGGTGCTAACAACGGGCTTCAAGTTTATACGAGTGAGCCAGATTAAGATGCGTCAATGATATGACGAGGCTGTTCCGTGAAGTACCAATACGTCTACCATACTCGTGGTAAGTAAACCAAGTTGTCGTTTAACCATTTAAAGTTACCTACCCTGTTATACGGTTACCCTGTTATACAGTTACCTGTTGACGTCATCGCCTTGAAGGCCAACGAAAGCCGGAGGTTCGCACTGGTGGCTGTCACCATCTACGCCGATGAGACAGGATTCAGCGGGCTTTCCTGCTCGACCTGGCGGATCCAAGCTACAAGATTACAGTTAGATCAGACAGAGGCAGGGTTTTTCTGTCGAATCAAAAAGCTGTCAAACTTTGTGTTTTTGCGTTAAAATGCTTCATAATGTAATATTGTTGAATATTACTGTGGGTTGAGGCTCTTGACGTGACGACGACAAGTTGGCGGGGATATACCCACGCAGTACTCGTGGACCATATCCGGGCTGCGGGTACGGCCGCTTAGTGTGGTTACGCCGAGAAAGATGAAGCGGCAAGCTACACAAGAAAATGACGTGGGCAAAGGGAAGTGGCCACAAGAAAGGAGCTGGTGAGGCCATGCTGGAACGGAGGACAGCGCCAGGAGGAGTGAACGGAGCATGTTGGAGGAGCACGACGTCCAGGTGGAAGACACCGAGCTCGTCAGGTTTTCGAGACCAGGACTCGAGAACGGTCTACCAGGCTTCTTGGCATCCTGGGGCCGAGGCGCGACTCCTCCATCGTGGAGGCGCGCAACGTGGAACGCTCCGCCCTTGGACGATCCGTTCCCTGCTGCGCTTCGTCGATGGGCAGTGGCCGGTGGCCAGCTGCTTGCTACTACAAGGCGCCTGATTGTGAGCGGGCGCCGAGCAGACCACTGCCTACGAGGAAACCGGTGCGTGCTGCTCATCGACGTTCCGGCGTACGGGACGCCGTCACCGTAGCCCCTCGACACCTCCCCTAACGTCTTCATCAGGACCCACGACGCCCTGCGGGTAACGCCTCTTCGCCCTGAAACATTGGTCGGGAGTTTCCTTTGTTTTTTTAAGTACTATTTCGTTCTGGTATCTACATTTTGAAGAACTTTGAGGTATGGTTTGCTTTCAGGTGTTTTCCTTTGTGGTTTGATGTGTATTGTGTTTTCCCCAGAATATACGTTTTTTTGTGCCGTGCCAAGCGCCCTCGTCTAGTTGTTTGCCTTGTGGCAAGACCGCGTCGCCACAGAATACCTGAAAAAAGAACCTGTGGTGATTCTTCGTTCCATCAAAAGTTGGTACCCGCGACAGGACGAGGGCGTTTGTACTTTAAAAGGTAACGGCTCAGGATTGAGCGTGCGATCGGCGCGCTGGAGACTCTTGTGACAGGTAAAAGTGTGGGTTTAAGTGACACCCAGTTGCGCGCATGGGTGGCCGATGCTCACGGGAAAGTGCGAGATGAAAGAGCAGCAGAACGTCAGGCTACTCAAATGCCAACCTATGCTGGACCTGCAGCACCGACTTAGATTGGTACACTTCGGGGAGGGAAGGGCGCCTGGGGCCACTCATCGCAACTAGCACGCGTGGAAGGCACCGGTTTTAGTGCAAACCTGCCTAACTTCATCCCCATCTTCAATGAAGCGCGCGATGAATTGGAAACCAACCTCAAGCGCTTTGGGCAAGTCGCCACCAGACGACACCACTGGCTGGGCCGCAGCCCTCAGCTTAGCCTAGCAGGAGATGCCCTCAAAGTCTTTGGTCGACTATCTCCCGAGGACTTCATGTACTGTGGTAAGACTAAACTGGCCCTACTGCAACGCTTCCGTTTCATCGCAGAAGGCTACCTTGAGAGATTCCGCCACAGTAAGCCACAACACGGTGAGGTGGCGATACAGTATGTTACAAGATTGGAGAGTTTCTTTGATCACTAGGCCGACATGTCAGCTACGTATAAAGCTAATGACAGAGTCTGGCACTTCATGGTCAACGGACAGTTTTTGACTAACTGCCACAGTGTTTTAACTGTTCCTTCGTGAACGAGACTCCCAGAAACGTTCGAAAATGGCAGAAGCTGCCTATAGCTTCCTTGAGGCCCAGAATCAAGTTAATATGCTGCGGTTCGAATACCTGGAACCGGGGTTGTCGGAAGACAAGGCCAGACAATTGACGACCAGAACTAGAACGCCTCGTTACTTTCCCTGTGACAAACCAGGTTACAAAGTTTCAGGCTGCTGTTCGAAGTCATAGCAACCATACCGAGTGGGTCATGACGGCAAGTCTTGTCCTGAAGGAGTCCTGAAGGAGGCCACATCGTGTTGCGTGTGGTACATTAAATACACGAGAGGGTTGTCTAATGACAGTATGGAGGAAAACCATTGTACTCATGTCTCCTCCCCGAGGTAGCATGAACCGACAGTTGCGACCCTGGTACAACAGAACTCCAGACTACCAAAACTTCCGGTACGGAAAGTGGTAATGTTTTGGAGAGATTTTCCGCGTTCAGGGACACCAATAGCAACACTCTTGAGATGCGTGGTTCTTTGTTTCCCGATTCGGCACTGACAGGAAGACTGATGAGGTCCCAGAGGCACTGGTGGAATTTTCATCGCTATTTTTCTCAAGAAACGCAAGCACCTATCGCATGAACAGCCCGATCTATGATGTCATCGAGGCCAATATTCCCGGAGCACGCGATGCCGCAGATCCTGATTCCGCGTGGAGAAAAAAGCAGCGGCTTATTACAGCCGGCGTGGAGAAGTGGTGACCCCAGTGCCATACAGTGCACTCAAGTCATCATGGGGACGGGAGAATCTACGCCAGGCAGGAAAAGCCCCGCAATGGACTTGAACGTCATTCAGGTGACCCCGAAAGAGCTTCGCTGTGAACAAGAAAAAGACGGAAGCATGCAGTACGTTGGGAGAAGGTTGACAAGGGAGTATCCAGCAAGCGAGTGTGCGTCACCACGTTCTTTGTAAAGAGCAGACTGCTCTGGAGGAGGTACGAAACGCCGCGCAATGTGTATCAACAGGTCGTAGTGCCAAGGAGGCTTCGTTCCCTCATATTCAGCCATCCACACAAGAGGCCAGCAAGTGGACACTTCTGTGTCAAAAAGACCATGCGTCAAGTATTCTATGCTTTTTAATCATTGGGAATGCACCTCCATGTGCGTGGCTGCATCAATTGGGGCCGAACTTCCGAAAGGACACTCCCGAAAGACAAAGTAAAAAGCGACTGAATGGGCGTCGACCTCCTTTAAATAAAGCTTTCGAATGAGTAGCCCCTAATGGCAGTCGGCTCCGTGCCATTGGAGTATCAGGAAATCAGCAAAATCAGTCTCGCTGTCGATGAAATGTTCATATACCGTATGCGCGGAAAACACGCCGTGTGTTGCTTAAGCTATGCAGTTTTAAACAGCTAGAAGCTCAATCAATCTCTGCCTTTTGTTAGTAATATACGGCCGGGCTAAGGCACTTTCTGAGCCTATGTGTACTGCTGTGTACTTGCCGCGTGTTTTGCACTCTTGGATGTTGAGTATTTGTACCTTTACGCAGCGATTCGCGTAGTGCTTCATTTTGGGGGACTCACGAAAGATGTCTGGTGCGCGACACTGTGTCCTGTTCCCTGGGCTGGACCTGGGCTGGACTGGACTGGACTGGACTGGACTGGACTGGAAATGACTTTATTGAAACAAGTCCTGCACTAGGCAGGAGCCGGGTTACGGCTCCGCCTCGACGTGGCCTGGTGTCGCGCCTTCTTCTGTGACCCTAATCGTCACAAGCCCGTTTTTCAGAGCCCATGCCTTTCGAGCGCGATGAAGACCTGCTGGATAGCCTTGCCTGTAGATTCAATGGCTGTCTGACGTTCCTCCGGATACTCTTCGAAGTTCGCGCCGTCTGGGTTGGTGACACAGTCCCCCATTATGTGCCACCGCTTGGCCTGTTCTTTCTAGTGGTGAAACATTCCCGAAATAGCAAAGCTGGCTGCCCTTCTCCCCATCGTTGAAAATCCGGTTGTTGTACCTTACATCGATTTGCGAACTTGCCTCTTGAAGTTCTCTATGACTGACAGGCCCGGATCGTTTTGTCCGCATCACGCCTCTGCCAAAGTACACCTGGTTAGCATGCGCAGAATCCGCGACAACCGGCTTAGAAAACTGGGTGTTTGTGCTCTCTTCTTGTGCCGCGAACACACGTGAACTGGCGAGTTAGATCACGCAAGATATTATACCATGAACGCGAGGCATAGTGTTCTCGATGGCTGAGCAGGTCGACGCCGAACGCTCCTTGCGAGGCGCATGCTCCAGGGCTCGATACTTTTTCTGCGTATTTTTGTGAGGTCCACACGTGGCGCAATATCGTGCATCGCCGGTTACAGCTCACAAGGCGCACGGTGACGTGCGCTTGGTCTGTTTCTTCGCTATCTTATTCTGGTAACGCTACCGGTGCATCTGAAATGATGATCGTAGGGTTTAACGCGCTGACGCAACGCAGGCGATGAGGCGCGCCGTAGTGGAGTGTTCCGGATTAATTTTGACAACCTGGGGATCTTTATCGCGCGCCGAAATCTCGTACACACGGGCGTTTTTGCTTTTCGCCTCCATCAGAAAAGCGACCGCCGCGGCCGGGAATCGAACCCGGTGCATTTAAAAGCCTAAATAGCTGTGCTGTTAATAACACGGTTTCTTTTGTGAGTGCGTTGCTTTTACACCACCGGTGCCCTACCATACACTACCATTAGTGAGTTCTTAGCTTCTCAGTACGGAGTTCCGAATAGTTTTAAAAATTTCCACCTAGGCGCTAAAGGAACTTCGGCAATAACGATGGTCACTGTCATTAAAATCTCACAACCAATTTCCTCATTCAAATAGTGATTTCGCATTAAAACCACGTAAGCACTTATGTGTCTACCAAAAACATATTTTATGTCCCAATCGACCAACAGAAGTCCTAGTTTATTCTTGCACGATCGCCTCGTCTCTTACTGGGGTTTAAACGTACAGATGGTGCCAATTTGTGAAAACATTTAGGTGTAGCGTGCATTATCAGATGTTTCTACTTCTTTGGACCACTTCCTTTTTTCTTCGCTATTATTTCTTTCACATAAAGTTATACGTTCCTTCTCCACAAGTAAATAAATGTGCATAGCAACGCAATCCCCCCAATTCTGTTGCACTTCATTTTGTATAGAAACGGATGCAGTGACTAGCCATGGTGTAACTTCTAGGAACAATGTCCGGCCCGCATCTTGACTGTTTCTGTGGCGCGGTTTGTGCAGAAATACCTGCTCCAGTCATCGTGGTCACGTCAGTTACAGGTAGGAGCGGGGGGTCGACTGGGATGAGGTGTTGCGGCTGCAAACCAAGAGGCCAATCCAACGAATGTTTCGTACGTAGCCTACGGAACACGCAAGTTCGGAGGAAGAAGAGTTGGAGAGGCGCTGTTTGGCGTTGGAGGCAACAAGACGGTACATCTCGCGAAATAAGCCCGAGGACCGTCGCCGATGCTGCCGTCCGACCCATCACCCACCTGTCAAGCAGACGACAGCCATCCGTCCCTGTGTAGGACCCGAGGAGTGTCTCCGACGCTGCCCTGAGAAACCAGTGCGCCTGATGATTGAGCCATGCTGCGGTGCCGCAGGGCGCATGACAGCAACGCCTATCTGCCGCCCAGGTGTAAGCTCTAGTCTCCCGCCCTTAGCCATGGGCCACCATCACATTCTTGGGCAGCCAGACAACCCCTGACCTCTCAGAGAACCCTTGTCTTCGGAGAGAAGTTCATCTCCAATTCGTCGCTTCCAGGCCATTTCTTCTCCATGATCATCATAAAGATCTTAAACAACAGCGCAAAAGACAAGGACTATGAAAGAAGCACAGACAAGCGCTGTGCATGCTCCAGGGCTCAATACTACAGCGCTTGTCTGTGCTTCTTTCATAGTCCTTGTCTTTTGCGCTGTTGTTTAAGATCAGAATGAACCAACTGGCCCCAGTCGAGACGCTAAATCATCATAAACAATCGTATGGCTCGGTCTTTCCAACTTCGTCCGCTCTCGTCCACTCCTGAGGCTGTTTATGCATCTACATCGTTTCTGTGCTGAAAAGTTCCTTCCCGCTTTGGACGTATGCATGGTTAATATATTTGGTACATGTGTGTTTGCGTGAATTCAGTACGGGTTGGTGACTCTCTACGCGGTCCGACTGAGCTACGTATGCCGAGAACACAGTATAGATGTTTGGTTATACCTGTTTACATATCTTGCTTTGCCTACTGGGGGTTATCAGATACAATTTTGTCATGGCTGTGTATAAAAAAGGCTGAAAGTTTCACTCTTTCCAAGGTACCCTTTAGATCAACCCAGGGACCAAATGCCTTTTAGTAGGCAGCACCGCAGGAGCGGGAACACCCGAAGGGGTACCCCGTCTTTGCTACTGAGCGCTCTTGGAAATGCCAGTTTTTTGTACCTCTCTAATACCTTCGCGTGACGCGATGTGACAGTTTAACCACATCCTTCAGGGTCGCCACAACTTAGTTGTCATTTCTCTTACTAAAATTACTCTTCCTGGAGTGGGCTAAGGTTTACCTCTACGATAAAGATTGATTATGTGGTTTACGCGCCAAAACTACACACGCTACGAGGCTCGCCTAAGTGGAGGGCTTCGTAATAACTTTGTCCACCTCAGGGATTTCTAACGTGCACCGGAATCTCAAAAATACGGGCGTTTTTGCTTTCCGCCACCATCAAAAAACCTGCAGCCAAGGCCGGAAATCCAGCCCTCCGCGTTACGCATAGCATATGATAAAGACTAATTAATGCTTAGTGATACGCATTTTTCAATGGTGTTAATCTCCACGATACAGGGCAAGCAACGCACTCCTATTTCATATGTATTTGCGATGAACTCTCTTGGGCTGCTCGCTCACCAAACACTACTGTAGCACACGTTGAGAGTACTGGGACCGTAGTCAGAGAGGGCCATCATATGTATATTTTGTCACCAATACTGTCAGCAAAATCAATCCATTCTTCGCATTTCACCACTCTGCCAGAAAATCTAAGACTTCTGAATCCTCCTTCCCCTCAGTCAGTAGACACATCTCTTAAAGGCCGTAAAACGCTTTTCTAGGCTTTCAAAACATCTGAAATGCTTCGAGAAAGCAAGCAGCCAGCCCATCCAGTGATCCGAATACCGGGAGAAAAAGTACTGCAGCCAAGTTTTACTCTTCTACCCCAACCACAAAGCGTGCCCACTTGCTCAAACAAAAAATTCTCTCTTTCCTTGGCTGGGTGTTGTTTGAACGTCCGAATTGCTCTTTCGAGCAACTTGGCGGCTGTTCAGCGGTTTATTTTTAGTTGCATTAATTATTGCACTCGATTACACCTTAAAAATGGCCGGTAAGGAAAATCAGAAACAGCTACGAATGTCTTCTGCGACGTACACGTCAAGTGGTGCCACTCTGTGCTGGCGATAGCTATACCTTTCGTAGTACCCCAAGGCACAAAGGAACCAGTGGAGGTTGTCCTGTGTTGTTTTAAATTATCCGTGACAGTATAACCGCTGTACTTTTTCTCACTAACGCGAGGAATGTTTACAACAAGTGAACAGCTTTATCTTCACCTAACTTCTTGTGCTCCGAAAAGATAACCGTCCCCACTTAAACTTGGCACTCCGCCACAATAGACCACCAAAATATCTGACTGTGAAAGGGGTCACATAAGTACAGAAACCACTGCGATATCCGTTTTTCAACAGGCGCCAAATTTAACTCATCTGTTATTGGTATTGCATCGTCTAAGGAAAAAGTTTATATGCGGAAGCCCCTTTCAGACAGTCACTTTATATTCTGTACATGTTATAGGCACCAATGAAAGGGGGCAAAGCACCAGGTGAGAATCAGATAACAGCAGACCTCTTGAAGGATGGCGGAGAAATTGTACTTGAAAAACTGGCAAACCTGTATACGAAATGCCTAAATACCGGAAGTGTACCGGAATCTTGGAAGAACGCGAACATCATCCTAATCCATAAGAAAGGCGACATAAAGGACTTGAAAAATTACAGGCCGATCAGCTTACTGTCAGTCGTCTACAAGGTATTTACCAAGGTAATCGCTAACTGAATCTCTCCAACCTTAGATTTCAGTCAACCTAAAGAACAAGCAGGGTTTCGTAAAGGTTATTCAACAATGGACCATATTCACACGATCAATCAGGTGATAGAGAAGTGCGCTGAGTATACTGAACCCCTATATATAGTCTTCATAGATTATGAGAAAGCATTTGACTCGGTCGAAACCCTAGCAGTCATTCAGGCATTGCGGAACCAGGGGGTGTATGAGCATTATGTAATAATACTAGAGGATATCTACAATGGGTCTACAGCTACCATCATCCTCCATAGGGAGAGCAGTAAAATACCTATAAGGAAGCGTGTCAGACAAGGAGACACAATCTCTCCAATGTTATTCACAGCATGCTTACAAGAACTATTCAGAACATTGGATTGGGAACAGGTGGGAGTAAGTGTTAATGGAGAATACCTCAGTAACCTCAGATTTGCTGATGACGTTGCCTTGCTAAGTAACTCGGGGGACGAATTGCAAAGCATGCTTTCCGCACTGGGCGAACAGAGTAGAACCGTGGGCCTGAAAATAATATGCAGAAAACAAAAGTAATGATCAACAACCTCGGCACAGCACAGCAGTTTGAGATACGTGGCGAGGCACTGGAACTGGTAAGCTAATATATCTACTTAGGCCAAGTTGTGACCCCAGATCCCAACGATGAGGCAGAGATAATTAGAAGGATCAGAATGGGGTGGGGTGCATATGGCAGACATTCTCAGATAATGAATAGCAGCCTACCATTGTCGCTGAAGAAGAAAGTGTATGACAGCTGCATCTTACCGGTACTCACCTACGGGGCAGAAACTGGGAGGCTCACTAAGAGGGTTCAACTTAAATTGAGAACGACTCAGCGGGCAATGGAACGGAAAATGATAGGTGTAGCATTAAGGGACAAGAAGAGAGCGGAGTGGGTCAGGGAGCAAACTGGTGTTAAAGACATATTAGCAGAAATTAAGAAGAAGAAATGGACGTGGACAGGGCATGTAATGCGAAGGCAAGATAACCGCTGGTCATTAAGGGTAACAGAGTGGATCCCTAGAGAAGGCAAGCGTTGCAGGGGGCGGCAGAAAGTTAGATGGGCAGATGAGATCAAGAAGTTTGCGGGGATAAATTGGTCACAGTTGGCACAGGACCGAGGTAATTGGAGAATAATGGGAGAGGCCTTTGCCCTGTAGTGGGCGCAAATACGCTGGCGATGATGATGACGATGATGATGATAGGCACCAAATGTTTCTGTACGAGCGGTGTTCATTTTCATAGTGTTCTTACCGACTTATTTATTAGGCTTTGTGCATGTACACTATTCAAGGATATCATTTTCGCGAGTTGGTAAATAGTTGGAAAGTTTTTTAAGTGCTTCAAAACACAAGCCACAAAATGCAGTCAGAGCACACTCTCTGTCTCCTCTTTTTGCCTGCTGTGTTTCCGCAGCGCTTTTGAACCTATTTAAACTTCACTGCTGATTTTGTGAGCGTGCATTTTGCAGTACAATATAGAAGACTGACTGTTGATATTGGACGTACGCCAGCCTAGTCTATCTGTATTCTAAATTTTTGCTTTGACTTGCAAACACCGATATTGTCCACAAACACTCGAGTCACTCCAGCATGTTGGAACACACTTCTCCGTATGCGGTCAACTGCCCACGACCTAGTTTCTCCTTCCTCACATAAGTGATCCTCCTTTTGCTGTATCTTTATTTAAATTCATGCTTTTCTTACGCAAAAGGATACGACAATTCGGTATTATGACAGACGTGGTGTTTATTCTTTTATTTATTTATTTATTTATTTATTTATTTATTTATTTATTTATTTATTTATTACAGTACTCTCAGATCCTCTAAAGCGTTGCAGACAGGACTGGGTAATACAAGTTAACAAAGTCAGTGAAGCTTGCACTCGCGTGCAAGACTTGACTGGCGAAGCTGTTTTAGGTGTTAAGTTTCAGTATAACTTTTGATTTCCAGAGTTCCGATGCTAGTAATCGTCGTCCCATATATAGTAACCGTCGTCTATGCTAGTAATCGTCGTCACCTTTGCGGCGAGTGGTGATTCAACGTCAGTCTTTAGCACTGTAAAATTCCCAAAGATCTTCGTCATCGACTCGAGGAAGCCTTGGCGGGATCTAAAAGTGGTCTCGGGAAGGATTGGTATACTCGTAGCCATGTCTCCATTCATCCATGATGGCTCCTAGAGAATGCAGCGGCCTGCTGACCTTACTTAAGCAGGGTGCGTTTCCAGCTTGGCATTATCGGTGGACTTTTTTTACATGTGCGGTAGCACTTGACGATAGCGCTAGTTTCTTTTTTTGTTTGTTTTTGCTAGCGCCACTGCGCAGGACGGGGAGTAAGCCCCCGCCGCGAAGCACGCGCCCAGGAGCGCTTGCCATTCTCTGGGTACTCAGGGTTTGGTGATTTTTTGGCGCTCTGTCTGTCGGGAAAGCTGGGCGGTTGCCGGGAAGCATGCGCCCGCGAGCGCTCGGCATATCATGTTTTTTTTTTCTCTGCAACGCGAATTTACGATTTTCTAAAACAGCTCTGCTGTTTAATATTGATCAGCCCTTCCTAAAGAAGGCTGAGAGAAGCGCAAAAACTTTCAAACGTCAAAACTGCGCCAGGCGTACGTCAGAACCTTCACTAAAAGTGCGTCCAACGTTCAAAGTGCTTTAAATTGCTCGTCAAACGTTTAAAGACCCAAGTCACAAATGAAGAACGAACCCATGCGGCGATTATTTGCGGGCCAAGTAAACGCATGTACGAACGATCGAAATGTATACCAATACATGTGGTTTATTAGATAAAGGTACCCTATTGTACTCCTTCTTCAGGATAGCTGCATGTATTTTCTTATGTGTTCCTTTTTCTGTTTTCAACCAACTGTTTCGACGCATTAAAAGCCGGATATCGCGCACGCATCATGTGTCCTGAGAGTTTATCAAGCCTTCTCGGTCGACCTACGGTCTGTGGGGCAATGCTTTAGTTTTTTTATTTGACGTCATCGCTCCCACTAAGAAACCTTTCGCTTCAAGAAGGATGCATGGCCGTCTTGAATAGTGAAGGATCAGTGATGCTAGTAATGGGGTGTATAAAGGGGCTAGAAAATGGATATATAATGGGGCTAGAATGGATATATATATATATAAAGGGGCTAGAGAATGTCTAGCTTAGTAAATTCAGTTTTATGGAAAAGGCACAAGGACGATTTTTTATTGTTATCCAAAGGTCAGAAAATGTATGTACGCAATAGTTGAAGCTACACTTTGAGAGTACTGGCAAACAATAAATTCGGAATTACCGTAATGATTAGATGCAATACGTTATAAAGGAATAATGAATGCGGGTCCCAAATAAAAAAGGCATATTCTATTAAAAATCCAGCGAGGGTTTTCTACAACAGTATTGTTAAAAATAGCCCAAATTACCACCAAGATGCAATATTTTGTGCTCTAAATATTGCCCTATATCCATCAAAAGACACTGGAACAAAACTGGTCCCTTTATAAGCCCAAACATTTATTTGTATTCCAAAATAAGTAGCCCAACGAAACGTCCAGAGAAATCTTCAGTCGTCTTGGTGTACTGCCACATTGTGCTTCTTTTGTAATAAAAAAAAACAAATGTTTGGCTTCACAGAAAAATCTAACCACACAGAACTTGCTCCAACTACCACAGCATTCAAGAGGAACACTGCCGCGCCGTTTCACAGGTCGAGCAAAACTTTTTCAGCATTTCATTACCATAGCACTTGTGTATCAAACTATGCAAATTCTGGATGTCGTGATTTACAATGCGTGGGTGACAATAAAATTTTTGAATTTAAAACCCCTCTTTCTAGAACTAGTATGGCACAATGTTTAGATTGCACTCGTTTTCTTTTATAGGCCCTGTATCCAAGATTTTTTGCACCAGCGGCTAAAGATCACGCTGCTGTCACGCATA
Organism: Haemaphysalis longicornis; assembly: GCA_013339765.2. Lineage (NCBI taxonomy): Eukaryota > Metazoa > Arthropoda > Arachnida > Ixodida > Ixodidae > Haemaphysalis > Haemaphysalis longicornis. The sequence goes on from CM023456.1 coordinate 94,216,032, forward strand.
CCATCTGAATAGACCTCTGTGACAAAACTACTCTATCCGTGAAAATGTCCGCGACTGTGGGTTGCGATATAACTATACTGGCACGCTCTAACAAACTGAACATTCTTCGAAAATTATAGTTCTCTAGATTTCATAAATCACCACACTGCTCCCCTTTGCCAAGCAGCTGCAAAGTTCGGAAAGGGGTTCTTGTGCGGAGTGTAGTACCACACTCTTCAAAAAAACCAAAGCCCATATTACTAACGAGAATTTCTAGTAACATTTGTGAGCATATATTACATTCCCAGCTGAGAGGTTATCTTCGAACGAACTCCTTTACAGTCAGCGAGGATTAACACGATTGTTGTTCTTTGAAAAACAACTAGCTTTGAGCGCTAACAGCTCCTTTTATACCGTTGAATCAAGATTTAATGTGATGAACCCTTTGATATCATGCTCACTTACACAACGTTTTACTAAATAAGTTTTGTTCACGTTGAACAGGTAGCACTGGATTCTCTTAAACATTCTGGTTAATGGAAACCACTTTGTAATCTCTACCTATTCGTGCTCTTCACCTATCACAAGGGCCAAAAGGGTGGGGTTTTCTATCCTATATTTTCACATGATGAGCTGGTCTCTTTTGTGAAATCTAACTATTTTTGTGATTGCTGCCTAGTGCGTCCTTTGCGTTAAATTGCTGACCTGGATGATTCTCGTGAACTGCGAGTCGAAGTTATAAAGTGTCATTATGGTCATACAAGTCGCACATAAAACCTAACATAGCAAATTTTAGCGCATGATCACACCACACGGTGCTAAAATAATTAACTGTATATATATCAGGGTGTCGAACCTGAACCGAACCAAACCGAAAATCCAAACTGAACCGGTATTTTTGCCTGAACTGAACCCAAACCCTAACCGTTATTTTTAGAGCACGCCGAACCCGAACCAGAAGTTAACCGAAAAAAGAAATAACGGTCACCGGTTCATGCCAAAACGGTTCGACCGTCCGATGTTGATATTGCACAGTCAATGCAATTCAGGCCTTTTTTTCTTTCACGGACCATCAACTTCGTGCCTGCTCGCGCACTTTCCCCTCCAGACAATTGAACACCATCACGCTCCATGTAACAACAGGGGAAATAAATGAGCACGAATGCAGCAATAATCTGTTAATGCTGGAAGCGTGAGCGTAGGGCAAGCTGACCGAACGAAATGTCATTATCGGAAGCTTGCAGGGGATATAAAGCAACTTTGCCCTTCCCTAGCTGCGACTTTATTGGAGCAGTCAGGCTGCAGGAGCGCTCCGCTGCGCAACGTCAAAAGCCCACACCCGATGTGTGCAAATGTTTAGCATTTCGTTATTTGTCTAAAAGGTCGGACACTTGCAAATTGTTAATACTTGATAAGTGTGGCTGCAGGAGCTGCTTACAGACTGAGCCGTTTGCTGCTGATGCAGTTTTGTCTCTTTCAGATCTGTTTTTTTTAAGGTACACTTGTACGGACTTCCCAACTCGCTGCATCACTTCTACGCTACTCACTTCGTAGGGGAGTACTGCTGTGGACGAATTAAAGAGCGTCAGCCCAAAAAACTCCCATCCGATACTCCGTGCGTCAAATTTCCCTTTCATTTTGTAACAGCATGACCTCTTATAAGATTCTGCAATGTAGCACACGGAACAATGGCCGGGGGTCAGGCGGTACGATGACATACTGATTGTAGTGTACACATCCGGCATATCTATCGCAAAAGGAATTGCAGTGGTAAGAGCAATATTGCAGTGGCTGAGCGTTAACAAAAGCATACTTTTAACAAAAGTGTGGCTAACACATTCGATAAGGTGACCGCCAACCAATTATTCAGGGTGACCAAATAATGTACTTCACTGGTAGTATATATGCCCCTGTTGTAAGATTTTTTTGTTTTGTTATAAATATAAAAAAATGTCCTCCATTGGTATTACGCGCTGGTATTTGAACGCGCAAGTACGCAGGCATAAATTTTAGGCTTCAATGTTAGCGTCATGGGCGATTCCATAGCGACGATTAAGCTTTCAACAAAAACAGAAAGGGCAGAAAATATATCCCACCGCCATATCTCCTGGCGGTGGCTAAATAGTCGCTAGAACAGTATAAAGTCTGGGCGAGAAAGTAGGCGGTAAGTCGTTGCCACTTCATCTGTTTTTCTAATAACTCGTAATTGTTGAAAGTTTGCTTTGCAATTGCGCCACTGGGCTTGGGGAACAACGGCATTTTGAATTTTTGTTTGTATTTTGATTTGACTGTCGTTTTAAACTACTAAATATTTTTTTCTAATATCAGGGATAATTCTAACTAATCGAACCGGTTCTCAACCCGGTTGAACCTCCCGAATCGGTTCGCGAACGGGTTCGGTACGGGATTTTGTCGAACCGGAACTGAACCTGAACGAAATCATTTCGCCTGAACCAGAACCGTAACCAAGGCGGTATTTTTCCGGTTTGACACACATATATATATATATATATATATACTATATATATATATATATATATATATATATATATATAGCTGCCTTACAATATTCCTCCCTTTGTTGGTTTATCTCACCAATATTTTAGAATAAAATCTCGACAAACTTTCGCGGATATTTATGTCGATATTTATTATAGCAATGACACACGCATGGTCAGCTAATTTTGTCGAAACTTCCAATCTGCGGTTTCACCCGCCGCGGTGGCTCAGTGGCTAAGGCGTTGCGCTGCTGAGCACGAGGTCGCGGGTTCGATTCCCGGCCGCGGCGGCCGCTTTTCTGATGGAGGCGAAAAGCATAAACGCCCGTGTGTACGAGATTTCGGCGCACGTTAAAGATCCCCAGGTGGTCAAAAGTAATCCGGAGTAACCCTCCACTACGGCGCGCCTCATCGCCTGCGCTGCGTCGGCGCGTTAAACCCTACAATCAATCAATCAATCAATCTGCGGTTTCATTGGTAAAACTAACTGCAGAGACATTAGCTCTGCCGAAACAAGATTGCTCATAGGCAAGTTGGGACCCTGCTAACATCATACTTACCAAGAGCATTGAAACCATTCCAAATCGTGCCGCGCGATTCCTCTTGTTCAACTGCTCCCGGTATGTTAGCCTTACTTAAGTAAAATTTACTGTTCCGTCTTGCGTTTTTTTTCACGAAAGCAACCACAAATACCGTTTTGAAAGAACGGCTTTTCACGCAAACATTATGTATACCTCTTACTGACCACAGTTTCACAGTTGCGGTGCCTGATTGGATTATTAACCTTTGTAGCACTGCAATAGCATTAGCACAAGCAAAAACTGAATCCAGCTTCCCACCACCATCGCAACCATTCTGGATACCAACCATGAAAACCGCCATTGTTAGAACGCTATCTTGAATAGGTCAATGCATGCTCCAGAACGTTATATTACCCAACTCGCCTCCTTAATGTCGGCAAGATATTAAGTGCTGGTAAACGAATCAATAAACACATATATTTGTCTAAGTGTTGGTCTTAGGTTCATAGATTATTTATATACCTGTAGGGGCGCAAGTTGCGCCTACAACCATTTTCATAACGTATGGTGCCGACCTTTATTACGTATGGTACCAATTGTTCTGGCACCAGCAATAAATATTTACCTGCAATGTTGACGTGATGGCTTGTTTTGTTGTTACCTTTGGCGGATGAACCGGTTATGTCATTGTCGTAGAAACACAGTGGGTGTTAATTAATGTAATATTAAGCTTGAACACACCGAATTAGTTCGAATTTTTTCAAACAGTAGCTATAGCGGGTACTATCAGTATTGTCGCTTCACACTACATGTGTATTTGTTACTCAAAGCCTCATCCAAGCTTGAGCACGTGCTATCAGCCACACCCGCAGTCAAAAATTGCGTTTACCCTTATTATATCATACTTGAGCACACCACAGCTATTCCGCAGCAGTTCGGATATGGACCATCTCCTGGGAATGACTGTTTACATCTTGGGTCGCTCGCTTGGGGGCACCTGCATAAAAACAAAACATTGCATAAAATTTATTACAAGATCAAGCAGCTTTCAATAGTAAGGATATTTTTCCCAACGCAGGTAGCTTTTTACCACCTTTTTTCGATTTCAGTTTCTAATCTTCTTTTACATCTAAAACCGAATACCTTTGCGAAAAGCAACCCTCATATTGAAAATAACATGAATACGAAGCATATCTACACTAGAGCCCTCGAAACAAGTGATACATCACGGCTTTTTTATTCCAATGAGTAACTCTCCCTCTCTCTCTCTCCCTCTCTCTTGTTGCACGGGTCGTAAGTGTAAACGTGTTTTAGCGTAAAAGGAAGCTTTGGCGTATTTGAAGCGAAGCGTTTGAGTGCAACTGAGAATACCAGTGTTCATCTCATTTACAGCACACGTGCGACTAGCTTTTACAAAAAATACAGGAAAAGCTGGTTCAATACGGTGTCGTAATGAAGCAAAATAAAAGACCAACAACAGAACACTACAAATCAGATAAGGTATTGTAGGAATCTCGCCAACAACTAGTTAACTTTGTTTAAACCACACCGACCCGCAATAAGCACAAAATATTACGGCTATGTACTGACTCTTGCATTGACTCCTGCATCAACGATACTCGACCCGCTTTGCTTTCATCGGACCGTACCTGTGAAGATAGTAATAAATTGGTCCAGGATTGGCGTGCCCAGTCAGTGACGTGTATGTGCGAGTGTAAACATTGCGTTATGTAGGATGGGCGAAAAGAAAAGAGAGGCCGGTAACGGAAAGAGGCGAGAAACCGTTTTCAAATGTAGGAGCCTTAAAAGCGGCAAAGAACTAACAGAAAAACAGCCGCAATAACGATTAAGGGCCCCTTTCTATGGAATTATCTCCGTAGCCCCAAAGGTTCTTGTCTCTACGAGTGCGAGGTCGGCAGAGACACCCCGGCGCCGCTGGCTCTATGAAGGGCTCTACGACACGTCGGGTCCAGGCACGGGACATCAGGCAGGTGTCGGTGACCGTGCACACAAGCACACAGGCAACGACCCCATGGGACAGCAGCACGTGTGGGGCGGGGTTCCACCCTCCAGCTGATTACACAACCGCACTCCCACGTCCAGCACGTCAACAGCTTCAGGCGCCAACGAGTTGTCGGGACCAGTTGCGGACGGAACTCATTGAGAGCAGTGGTTGCGCGCCTAAAGCGATCACAGGACCGCGCTCTCTAGCCCAGCGTGTCACAGGAGTTCATTGATCGGCCTCGAGATTCAGTTTTCTGTACGCTCTACCATCCGGGCCTGCCGTTATACGGGGTTCTCTCTGATGACTGACTCTCGTGCAGGAGTTCGCATCAGCTTGCTTCGTTGGTGCCATGATGATTGCTTGCTTGATTGAATCTTGCTTGCTTCATTGAATCCTTGGTGAGAAGATGAACTGCGTGCACCTTTATCTATATATGTTAGTGAGGTGGAAAAGTGGTGACGACCATATGGGTCCTCTACTCCTATGGCTCTTCTATGCTGCCCTGGACGCTGCAGATTGTTCCTTTCGCTGCGACACAGGCAGGAACGGTGCAATGTCCATCTCATCGTTAGATGTCCGGGGTGTGCCTGGGGGAACACACCCCTAGACATGGCACTTTTTCTGGTACTCTTTGTTCGAGGCGCTACCACAAAAGGTGTCGGGAAGGCCACAGGTGGCACGGGTGGTGCGGTGGGATTGAGAGCCGATGCGGGACCCCCTGTGTTGATCTCTGCAGCCTCCAGTTGAAGCATGGAGAATGAGGAAGCAGGGGCTGTAGCGGCATCGGTCCCAATGGTGACTGTTGCCACAACAGCCGATGCTGGCTTAGCAGGCAGTGTGGTGATGCATTAGGCTGCCTGAGGCAATGCAGATGCGGCCGGTGGCGGGACAGGTCCAACTCGCGCTACTGGGTCCCTGCCTAAACCATACGCCGCTCCATCCCCCCGGCGAGCTGCGTCGGCGAACCTCTCCAGAGGCAAGGAGGCAAACGTTCTTCGTGACTCTCAAAATGAGATATTCTCTTTTACCGTGGCATTGAGGATTTTATTTCATTTGAAATTTCTCGCGTACCCGGGAGAATGCCGGGTGTGGTCACTGGCTATTAGGACAAGTGAGTGTGGTCGAGTTACAATGGTCGGTGGGGTGATCCTGTGCAGAACATTTAGCACCGGTAGTTTTGCCACGGCAAGCGTTTTTACCGTACCCCAACCGCTGGCACTTGTAGCAGCGGCGCGGGTTTGGTATGTGCGGAAGACTGCACATCGGACAAAGCCTGCATTGATGTGTTGAGGAAGTTTGGTTGATGTTCAAGGTTATGTGTTTCGTTGAGATTTCCTTATCATCTTTTTGGTTAGTGATGCGCCTGAGGGCCCTAACTCCTTGCTTCCTCTGAGCTTCAAGCACGTCGGCATGAGTTTCGGCCATAAGGTCTGGCTTAGAAATCCCACCCTTGGAGCTATTCAGGCTATGTGTGGGGGGGAGAGGAACGCTGGTGTCCAGATCAAGGATGCGGGTTTGGGCAATGACATTAGCGGCCTGTTTTTCCGCGTTAACCTCAACAAGTATTGCTCCCGTCTTGAGTATTTAAAGCAAAGCCTTGTACCTCTACCGGTCAATGGTTCTTTTGGGGCGTGCGGGACAAGAAACTCTAACGCGGCTGGGGATGTTAGGGCGCTTTTCACACAGAGAGGACAGTGTAGATAGCGCGGCGATAGGGCGCTATTATTCAGCGTTCCTGCACGCAGCGGACTGCTCGCACCTGCGGGCGCGTCGACGTGATGGCTTTGTCATCTGCATTACCGACTGTTGTTTGGGCCTGTTTTAGCGCTGCTTCGCGTCCATTACGCGCTTTCTTCGCACGGCTTGATTTTGTCGACAGCACCTGGTGGGTCACCCGCAGCCGACGGAATTAAGAGAGCGTACGGCACAGATACGTTAAAGATTGGTTTGCAGGGCGGGAAAACAAAATGTAGAGACCAAATACAGGCATCTGGCCACTAGAGAAATGTTACCTTTTCCGCACTGCTAGCCAAGAATGGGAATCCGTTGTTTAAATTGGTGAACATGAATTCAGTTGTGTTTTAAGAGGTATTACAAAATGCCAAAGGAGCCACTGGAGCTAATAAATAGGAGATTTTAAAAGTTCCTTCGGCTTTATCTCACTTCTCAAACTTACTAAACAAACTAGTTCAACGGTATGAATGGGAATCACTTAAGCTCACATGCCAAATGGTTTTGCTGTCTGCGCTTGTGTCGTGCGGTGGTGTAGGCCCGAGCTAGCACGTCAGGGTGGCTAGGTTCCGCGGTCTTACCCTTCGAAAGACGCTCCTCTCTGTTTTCTTTCCGACGACGCACAGCCGCGCTACCGCGGCTTCGTCCGCCGCTCTTGCGCGGCTGTGCCCCACGCTTCTGCGTTCGGGACGCCGCCCCCGCAGATTCCAGGTAACGGCTGACAGTATCTCTGGTTTCACTCTTTGTAGAGCCACGTGTGTGAATACAAGTGACGTCGCTTGGACAATTGTAGTGGGTGCTTTCCTTTCCAACCACCTCCACAGCATTGACTGGAGCAAATTTTTTTAGCCGGATTCCTAACGCCGAGAATGCTCTGCAAGAACTTTGAAATCAACTATACTATCGACACTACAGGTCTTGCTTAGTAAGCTGACTCGATCACTAAAAAACGAGGATAGTTATTTGGATTGGAAAAGATGGCTGTTGAGAGTGGTAGAAAAGATGCTTCGGTGCGGCCCCTTTTCAGGGGACGATCACGTTTGGAGTGGGCTTTAGGAGATACCATACAGCGTGTATTAAAAACAGGGGAAGGGGGTACTTTGTCATTAAAACTTACCCTGATAGCTAGATAGGTCCCGGAGCTCCCTACCTGGTAAACAGACAGAGCCCATGCGCCGGAGCTTGACTGCGGCTTCGAGGCCCACCGTTGTGGTTTCTACCCTTCAGCTTAAAACACATTGTCACGGTAGGTTACAACTTTTGTTTCGTGGCTCGAACTCCGCGGTATCGCCAATACCGTCACCGTGATTACTCAAGGTTCCCCTGTGGGGAGACGCAACCCTAGACCTCTACGACCACCCCTCAGAGTGCGTGAACGTGAATTGAAACTTTAGGACAACAATATCATCGATAGCAACCTTCGAAGCACCATCTACATCTTCCTTCACTTAAACACGCCACAAACAACCACAGGTGAGCTGGTCGGCAGTTGCCGCTTTGGCACTCTTGAATGGAAATTTCCCCCTTTACCTCCACGCGAAACACCCCAACTCCCCTCCTTCCCAATCACGACGCAGAACATGCAGCACGAAGGCAAGGAAACTGGGTCGTAAAAACCCGACTGCAAGACAAATCAAAATAGGTCAGTATTCCGGAGCAACAAATAGCTGAACTGCCAGCCCAAACGCAACGTCAGGTTACACCACAGGAAACAACCAGGACTTTTAACAATAACAAAATAGTATTTACCAAAGCTTGCACTTTTGGAAACATGAACGCTCCAACACGGCACAACAGGCATACCATCTCACAAACACGATTATACTACCATCACTCGAAGATGTTAAGCGCTCCATTCACGTCGCGGTTGAGACGTTCCTCACCCAATACCAACAACTGCACGAGCGACGCATGGCCATAGAAGCAACCAAGCGCAAGTGGCTCAAGGCACGTAAAGAGAGCCCTCAACCGCAGAGCCGTAAAGACCCCCCGAATCTGCATGGAACGACGGCGAATCTTCAGTGCTCTCAACAAAGAATGGGTTCTATCCTAATCCGAAACAACAGGGTTATTTGCCAATAGAATTGTGGTTGTTTCCGAAATAAGAAGACTTCATTACTTCGATTTGCCCAACAAGTTTTCTTGGACATTGTAGTCCTTCAGGAAGTAGACGTCAATCAGGTTGCCCTTCGATACTACAATTCCTGCTACACAACTCCAAATGCCGGAATGGTAATACGGGAACGAAACACACGGACTGCCCTGCTACACTCACTCCCGAAAACCATAGCCTACACATTCGTGGAGCTTCTTCATTCCCGTAAGGAACTCCATGCCTCCACCTTTTTAATATGTACAGTGCACGCCCTGGGCATCTACCTAGAATTAACTCCTTGAGAAAAGAAGCCCCCAAAACGGCAAATGAATCCAATTGGCAAAAGTGGGAAACATTATTCGCCGTCATACAGAGTGGGGCTATGCCCCTATCACCCTCAAAGGTACTCTATTACCGGAGGCAATCCAAGAAAATTGTCTAACACTCTGCAACTAACCTCATACACCCACGAGAATTGGCAACAGTGTCTCATGAGACACCTCCCCGGACGTACCTCTCACGCACAATATACCAGATTTTTCATGACACTGTCTCGCAGAAACTCTTGGCAGCAACCACTACAAAATAGAACTCCAGATTCCACATTGGTCCCGTGTGAACCAACAACCAGGTACAGCTCGCATAACAGAATGGAAGAAATTCTCAGAAGAACCACCGCATAATGCAATTCGAAATCTTCCCCGCTCAAGGTTATCTTGGCGATGGTACTGGTAACACCGTGGACACCGAGCGCGCATCAAAGGCTGCAACTTACCGTGACGATGTGCTTAGAGGTGGAGGGTAAAAACGCACGAACGGTGGCGGTCGGAGGCATAGACAAGCTCCCTGTCTGTTTACCAGGCATGGAGCTCCGGGACGTCTTCAGTTATCAAGGTAAGGCTGCAGAACAAAGTACACCAGTCCCCGGCTTTTATACTATAGCATGTGGGATTTTCTAAAGCCACCCCCAACCATGGTCGGTCTCACTAAAGGAGCCGCACCGAACTGTCATTGATACTCACGTAACCAAAGCTCCCATCAGGCACCAAATTCGAGGACTTATCCATAACTACCCCGGTACTGAACAGGCCTTACTTAAAGAACTCATGGTGCCAATAAAGGCGACGGTGACGCACAACATATCCGTGCAGCCTTACATATACTGGTAACCATAACCGAGAACCTGGATGCCCCCTTCACCATACAGTAAATAGAAGCGGTAATAAGAAACCTCACTTGGAGCACCGCATCCGGTAGTCATCACGCATTCAACAAAGTTCTACGCAACCTACACCATCTAACACTGGAGCAACGCTTGAACTACATCAATAGCCAGTGGGCAATCGGCATCTTACCACCACAGTGGAAAAATGCAGATGTCACTCTAATTACCAAAGCAGGCAAACCATAACCCCGAAGAATCTTCCGCCCATTCCACTGACATCATGCGTAGGCAAATTGCTGGAGCATTTAGTACACATTCTCCCTGTCTTGTTGACAGCCATGCCGTACGGCGGAGGCGCACGGGAATCTAGGCGGCCAACTACAACCTTTTTCAGAACCACGTTGCCGTACTCAACGAGCATTTCAAGCGGAACATGGAACCTATCTACTGGAACATTTCCTTGCTGTTGCGCTTTGATTTCCTAAATGCCGACAGGAGCTAGAGTAGAGCGAGTTACAGCAGGCGACATTTTCTGCAGTTGATGTAGCATTTCGTTTTCTACCGCACAAACTAAATATCCATGTACTTTTAATAAAGAAACTTAGCAAATATCACTCATGTATTCATTTCTGTCTTACTTCTGTTCAACAATACTGAACAGAAGAACAAATGTGAACATATATACCGGACGTAGAGGTTTAGATTTGTCTGCGGGTATATAAGACTATTGCGCAGCTTCTGTTTCACTTTGGTCGGGTCGCTGAATCGATTCACAGACAGATAGACATACAGAATAAATTCTCCTTTCCCACAGACAGAGATACAGACATACAGAGAGACGAAAATTACTGCCTTGAAGTAGCGCAAGAAAGACTATCGTCTTTAAGAGAATTCGGATACCATACGAGACCCTACAGTTACTTTCGATAGGCAAACTATCGTCAACGTACCGCCCCTACGTATTAACTAATTGACGATACCAAAAACGGATCAGGTTTGGAATCCAACCAAATAATGCGCCTAATACACCGGGTTTTCCAAATACACTAAGGGCTAAAAAAGGACGCTATCTGCATAATAAAGGCTATTCTCACCAGTCGACTCGCTTCCGGAACACCCTATCTAAGTCTCAAAGCCATCGAAATTGCCAAGCTCAATGTACTAATACGAGAAGCATTCAAAACAAAACTGGGACTCCCTCCGACAAACTCGACGAAGTTCATCTGACTAGGAATATCTCATACGTGCGAATAAATATGTGAAGCCAACCAGACTTCCCAACTCCGCCGACTATGCCTGACCGCCGCCGGCCGCTCAACCTTGACTCAACTTGGCTACCTAGTTCCTTCTTAGCATGACCAGAAAACACGCACCCCACCCATCATCCGACAGAATATACGGGAAGCACCAATCCCACGTAATATGGACGCCGAATTCAAGAAAGCATGGCATCAGGCTTATGCCCGATACATCCGCAAATTCCACCACCACCTTCTGACAGGCAGATACACAGACGCATCACCAAACAAAGACCAGCTGGCTCACGCGGTCAGCGTAATCAACGTAGCAGCAAAAGAACTTTCGCCAGCGACCGTACTAAGAAAACCAACGGACACTGCATAAGAAACCGCAATTGCCCTCGTGGCCACCACAGGAAAAAATACATCACCATCATCACCGACTCACAAACAGCGTGCCGCAACCCCTCAAACGGAAGAGTTTCTAACCCCTCTACACATACTGCAATGACACCCCAAGGTCCCAAGCATAGAAGTCGTATGATCACCCGGACACACCGCCCTCGGAGGAGACGAGACAGCCGAGGCCGCAGCCCGAGAACATTGTCTCCGGGCCGTCTCCGAGAGAGAACCTACCCAACAGATAGATTCAAATCCAAAGTCGAGGCGGCTCCGCACATGAGCCGAAATATTGTCGCAATCCAGACATGCTCGTCTCAAATACCTTGCGCCAGACCACCGACTAACCACAGACGCCACCACGTTACAAGAACGATAAACCAACACATATTGCCGCGAACCATGTATGGGATTGCTTATTTATTGTTTGTTTTTTTACTGCCGGGCCACGCCCGGCTGTGTTGTGTGCGTTCCAAGCAAAGCGCGTCTTCCATTCTTTATTTTTATGCTGCACGGGCTGTCACATTTACATAACCAAACTGTTTCACCCTAACGTCGCTAGTCCAGAATAATCGTCTGTGATCTACAATGTTCTGGATGTGAATCGACGGTTCCAGAAACACTCGTGCCGAAAGATAAAAAGCCTGCAGAGCAGACGCCTCGGCATTCGATTCTACGACGCTCGCCGACGCAAGTCACTTTGTTGACCGCTGCTTCGCCGCCTCTGTACACTTCTGAGTTGTCAGGGGAGCACAAGTTCGCTCCAATAAATTTATTTCTCCTTCAAGACAACTTCGTCGTCCTTGGCTTCGTGACAATATTCTCACAACGTTCCGGAAGGTTCTATTCATGGCGGACGTGTTTACACCAACTTCCGCGAAGTCGCATTTTTGTCTGGTAATATGAAATATCAGTTCTAATTCTTTCTCTATCCTCGTTTATATGTTCTAGAGCACCTTTCTACCAGGTTTCAACCTTCTAGCTTACAGTTATAAACGTTTTCTTTTTGTAGGCGCGGGGGTGTCCGCGCATTGACTAAAACTCAAGTAAAGCGAACCTAGCTCACTTCCGCGACAGGAGGACCGCTTAAACGGCATACTCGCGTCATCACGGGCCTGTTCCGATAACATGCGTTAATCCAGCTCGCTAGGCGCATTTTTGGTGAAATTGCAGCCAAAAGCCAAAATGTAAATGGTCACGTTTCTTACATTCATGGCGGTGGTGCGCGAGCTGACCTTCAAGCAAGACGGCTGAGCCACAACTAAGAAGCTCAGCTTCTCTTTGGCAGGCTATTCTTCAAACAAGCCATTTTTCGTAGCTATACATAAAAGCATGGCAGGGGCGTACCTTTCTAACGGCCAGGCGTCAGTGAATCTCATCAGCAAGCGAGCGTGTCACCTTATTTCTTGAGAAGCGCAGGCATAAAAGCAAAACCGGCAAATGCTGGCTCAATATGACTGCAGGCGTGCGCGGCAACGTCGCTGGTGGAAAACTTCCGGTGGAAAACCATTGATCACATCCATCTTTTACCCAAGTGATAGAAAAATCCGTACAGCACACTAAAGCCCTTTACAACTCTTTTATAGATGATTTCCTACCCACTGCAGCCGTTTTCGAAGCACTGGAAGACCAAGGAATACACTAAACCTACAAAAGACTTCTACAAGACATATACCGTGGAATCCCGCCGATACGTACCTCGTACTTACGACGACCCCGCTTCTTACGACGGATCACCGTGGGTCCCGGCAAACTCCCCATAGAAACAATGCATTAAAACCCCCGATGATATGACCTCTCTGCCGCACACGGTCCAGCTTCATACGATGGACCCTGACGCGGATTTCCCATATTTTACACCACTCCGCCGCCACGTCCCCCCTCTTTATTCTTAGCCTCCATTTGACGCTCCTTGCAAAGGTCCGCAGGCGGGCCAAACCACTTGCAGAAAAAGACGCAAGCAAGCAGGCTGGTACTCGTGATCGGAAGTAAACATTAGATGGCCGCACGCCGCAGCAGTACGCCAACAGCGAGAAGTCGAAGTTCAGGTGGCAGGCGGACCGTGAATTTCAAGCTTCCGTCGAGCCACCGACAAACTCGAAAACACATAGAACCCAACCCCACGGCGACGACCAATGATCGTGTTCTCTGCTTATGGCGGTCTTTCAAAGCCGCGTTGTCACTCTGCTCCTTTGTTTGCTAGAGTCCCAATTTAAAGCGCGTCCGCCGTACGGGGTGGAGATACGTCTCGTTGGCACCGCCATTTTGGTCCACTCGCTGGCCGCCACAGCAATCACTGTAGCAAGACCGCGCTTATAATTTTTTGCCGCAACATGGTTTACTCGCCAAGTTTGAATAATCTTTATCTATTTCGCGTTGTTGGTTCTTCTGAGAAACGAAAATAGCTGTGTGTTGACCACTTGACCCAATTGCGACTGAGCACGAGACCGTTCAAAGGGGCTATACCATGTACGGCAATGCAGTTTTTTTCATCTTCGCCTCTGTACTATCGTTCGTTTCTCTTGGCCTGGCAGTTTCCACGCGCGCCTTTGCCCCCAGAGCGCCGTCCTTTCTCCACTTCTCTTTAACCTAGCGATGACGGCCTCTGGATCGCGCCTTGAACACCTCCTCTCGCCCCCCCCCTCCTCCCGCCCCCCGCCATCCCCGATCTGTAATCTACGCTCACGACATCACACTATGGGTGTCCAGCGGTAGTGATGCCATGATCGAAGAAAGCCTCAATCAAGGAGCCTCTATAGTACACCAGCGTGCCCAAGCTTCAGGACTCTCCTGCTCTGTCTCCAAATCAGAATTACTTATACTGCCGCGAACCATACATTCGGTTTGTTTATTTGTGTTTTGCTTTTGCCGCCAGGCTGCGGCGGTCTATTATCGGTGTTGTCTGTGGGCCAAGAGAGACGCGTGTTCCGTTCTTTCTTTCTGTGCCGCATCTGTTGTCTCTTCTGATAGGGTGAGCGTTCAGAACTAACGTGAACAGCCTAGAATAATCTTCGTTGATCTACAGTGTTCTGGATACACTTCGACTACTCCAGAAATCATCGTGCCGAGTGATAAATTCCTGCAGAGCAGATGCCGCGGCATTCGACTCTCGACGCTTGACTACGCACGTGACTTTCTTGAGTGCTGTTTCGCCACCTGTGTATTCTTGGAGTTATTAGGGGAGCACAAGTTCGCTCTAATAAACTTATTTTCTTTGAAGACAACTGCGTCGTCTTTGGCTTCGTGACATCTGGTGGAGGTGCTGGTTACATGCACTTTAAACCATCTGCAAGTAGCTAAGCAAGCCCCGCTCGTACCAGCTGCCAACAGGAAGGCCTCCCACCCAACTGGCTCTACTACCGGAGAAAGAAGAAGGCAGACGTCGCTACCAACACCATGGTCAACCAAGCCAATCGTCCCGTCGTTCTGCAGCAACCTCGAGAGCCCCCATCATTCCGGGGATCTCCTGGGGAAGACCCCAAAAAGTGGCTGGAGAAGCTGGAGCGCGTCCAAAATTTCAACCGATGGGATGAGGAAGACACCTCGAGGCAAGTGTATTTCTACCTCGGAGACCCGGCTGGAGTCGGGTTTGAAAATCACGAGAGCTCACTAACATCATGCGGCATCTTTAAAACAGAATTTTTGAAAACGTTCACAACTGTGGTGCGTAAAGAACGAGCAAAGCTATTGTTGCGGACGCGAATGCAACACCCCAATGAAGGTGTTGTAGTGTTCGTTGAGGCGATGAAGATGCTGTTCCGACGAGCTGATCTAGAAATGGCGGACGAGAAGAAGCTGCGCTTTCTCATACGGGGCGTAAAGCAAGAGCTCTTCGCTGGACTAATTCGCGACCCTCCCAAGAACCCTCGCTGAGTTCATGACCGAGGCGTTCATAATCCAGAGAACCCTGGACATGCGTTCAAGGCAGTACGATCGACCACACAACGCGTTTTTTGCGAAGCGCGTCAATGCCCCTGGATTCGCGACAGAAGACTTACGGGAAACAATCCGCGCCGTCGTTCGCGAAGAACTAAGGAAACTTTCCCCTACAACGCCGCAACCCCAAGTCGCCTCCCTGACCAACGTTATCCGAGAAGAAGTTCAACACGCACTGGGGACTTCTACGCCTGAGCCACAAGCTACGGCCTAAGCAGAAGCTGTTCGTCGACGCCGCCCTGCTCCAACTCGTCATGAAGAGGCCCCGCCGTACCGCCGCTCACTCACTCCCGCCCGACCCCCTGAGGTCCAAACCCAGACGCCGAGGAGGACGGACGTAGGGCGAAGTCCCGATAATCATCCTCTGTCCTACCACTGCGGAGAGGCCTACCGCATCCACCGTCACCGCCTCTACAAGAGGCTTGGTTTGCGAGGGTTCTCTGTCGACACGCCCCGTCCCCAACCCTGCCAGCGCCAATCCGGAGATCGAAGAATACCTGTCCAACACCAGCCGTGGACCAGCCCGTTTCAACCGATCGCCGTCGAGCTACCCATACTAGTCGCCCAACCGCCGTAGCAATGCTGATTTCGCAAGTGGAAGGCCCCCCAGCTCACGCGGGGAAACTAAAAGCAGCAACGTCTGGAGGTAAAGTTGGACGACCGCGGGAAAATGAAAACCCTCCAACAACGCCACGACTAGCGGAAGACGATGATTCCCGAACTTCCCTCCCCCCGACGACCCGATTTAACCCGGACGTGACTCCTGAACACGACGACAGCAAAACGGTGCGACACGTATCCGACATGACGAACCTGCCGCTGAGAATACGACGAAGACGACGACGCATAGTGCCCGACCGTCAACACGTACAAGCCGAGATACGACGCCCCGACACAGCCGAAACTCGAGGAAAGCGGCTTCCGACGTTCAGCTGTCCATCGACGGCTTTGATGTAGTCACCCTTACAGACACGGGAGCCGACTACTCAGTCATGAGCGGACCATTTGCGTATAAGCTTAAGAAAGTTATGACCAGGTGGGACGGTCCGCATATACGCACAGGAGGAGGCCACCTCTTGACGTCAAGTGGAGCGTGCACATCGCGCGTCACCATAGACAGCACAACGTACCCAGCGGCGTTCGTCATTTTGCCTAACAGCTCCCGCGACGTAATTCTCGGAATGGACTTTTTGACGGACAACGGCGCAATAATCGATCTGCAGACCAAGTCGCTAACTTTTTCCTCCGATCACTCCATTACGCCGGAACTGGACCCGAAACACCGTGCAGCTGTAAGGATCACCGATGATCATGTCACCCTGCCACCCCGCACAAGCTTGATGATCACCGTCTACTGTGAAGGTGCTGCTCATGACGTCGACGCTATTGTGGAGAGTGACCAAAGGTTGCTTCTCGACCGTGGCGTGTCTGTCGCAAGAGGCATTGCGTGGTTTAAGCAGCGCATATCCCACGTTTTGATGACCAATATCACCGAGGAGTACCAGCATATAAACAAGGACGCTGTAATTGCGTTCCTCGAAGAAACGCAACAAGCAACTGACGTGATCGCAGTCGCCGACTTTGAACGCGCACCCGAAGATACCTTCAAGCTTCCGCATCCCCTCGACGTGAACCCGGCGGTACCCCCAGAAGACAGGAACAACTTATTGGCTTTGCTGCGCCGCTACAGCGAGTCTTTTTGGTCGAACTCAAAGTTACGTCAGACACCTGGGTGGAGCCCGACCCAGCCGACAGTTACCGTACTGCGTCTCTTCACACGAGCGCGAAGCCTCCAGACTCAAGTCGACGACATGCTCAACGACGACATTATACAGCCATCGAACAGTCTGTGGGCTGCGCCGGTCGTACTCGTGAAGAAAAAAGACGGCACACTGAGGTTCTGCGGTGTCTACAGCCGATTGAACAAGATCACCAAAAAAGACGCGTACCCCCTTTCAAGAATCGACGACGCCATTTACCACCTCTGCCATGCGAAGTACTTCTCATCGATGGATCTGAAGACAGGCTACTGGCAAACTGAAGTGGACGAGAGATACCGAGAGAAGACTGCATTTATAACCCCGGACGGCCTATACGTATTCAAGGCGATGCCTTTTGGGCTGTGCACGGCGCCAGCAACGTTTCAGAGAGTCATGGACACTGTGCTATCTGGCCTGAAGTGGCACACCTGACTCGTATACCTCGACGACGTCGTGGTATTCTCCCGGACTTTCGACGAACACTTTGCACAGTAGCAGTCTGTACTCGAGGCCATTCGTACGTCGGGGTTAACGCTGAAGCCCGAAAAGTGCCGTTTCGCGTACGAGGAACTCAAGTTTTTGGGCCATGTCGTCAATGCCGTGGGCGTCCTGCCTGACCCGGCGAAAACATCAGCCATTGCGAACTTCCCAAAACCGAAAGATAAAAAGTGCGTGCGAAGATTTCTCTGGCTGTGCGCATGCTACCGGTGCTTCGTCGTAAGCTTCGCACGCATTGCAGAGCCACTCACGTGCCTGACAAAAAATAGCACCCCTTTCTCTTGGGACAACGCCCAAGAGGAAGCGTTCTGCGAACTGCAACAACGCCTGCAAAGCCCGCTCGTGCTCCCGCACTTCCACGAAAACGCCGAAACGGAAATTCACATGGATGATATTGATATAGGCTTGGGTGCTCTCCTCCCCAAGAGCAAATCGGGGGCGAAACGTAATCGCCTATGCCAGCCGTGGTCTCTCCAAGGAAGAAAAAACTTCTCAGCCTCTGAGAAAGAGTGACTCACGATTATATGGGCAATTTCGAAATTTCGCCAATACGTGTATGGATGACCGTTCAAAGTTGTGACAGACTACAATGCGCTGTACTGGCTCGCCAATTTGAAGGACCCCTCTGGCCGTCTTGGTAGGTGGAGCTTACACCTGCAAGAATGTTACAGTAGTCTATAAATCCGGGAGGAAACACTCCGACGCCGACTGCCTGCCTCGCGCCCCCATCGAGCCACCACCGCAAGACTCTGACGAAGACAGCGCATTCTTCCGAGTCGTGACGGAGAGCGACCTAGCCGTGCAGCAGCGGGCCCACCTTCGATTTACACGTAATGATCCACTACCTCGAAGCACGAAACTCTGCCGTGCTTAGGGCCTTCAAACGGAACCTGCCAGCATTCACCCTGAAAAACTCCGTCCTCGTGAAGAATTTCAGCGCCGGAACAAGAACGAATTATCTTATTGTTGTAATCCCTATAGACCTTCGTGACGAAATTTTTGAAGCAGTGCCACGACGACCCGTCTTCCGGACATCTCGGCACAGCTCGCTCTATTGGAAAACTCAAGACGAAGTACTGCTGGGCCCGGCTTGCATACGACGTCACCCACTACGTCCGGAGCTGCCGGGACTGCCAGCGACGAAAAACGCCACCGACGAGGCCCGCCGGACTTCTGCAGCCGATCGCCGTCCCATCTCGGAACTTCCAACAGATTGGAACGGGCCTTCTGGGCCCGTTCCCTACGTCACAGTCTGAGAACAAGTGGATTGTCGTAGCAACAGACTACATGACGCGCTACGCAGAGACCATCGCTCTTCCGAGGGGACGGCACAAGAAGTCGCCAAGTTTTTTATAAACCAAGTTGTGCTGCGACATGGAGCCTTTGAAGTCCTAATCACGGACCACTGAACGGCCTTCACTGCGGAGCTTATGCAAGGAATCTTACGCTACAGCAACACGGATCACCAAAAAACGACGGCGTACCAACCCCAAACGAACGGACTAACGCAACGCCTGAACAAGAAAATCACGGATATGCTGTCTATGTACGCCGACGGTAGGACTTGAGACGAAGTCCTACCGTATGTAACGTTTGCGTACAGCACGGCTATCCAGGAAACTACGCTGATGACACCGTTCGAGCTTGTCTACGAAAGACCGCCGACTACAATGTATGACGCCATGCTCCCAACGTGGAAGACGACGACCTCAACGCCGACGTACAAGGATACCTGCAGCGTGCAGAGGAGGCCCGCCAGCTCACTCGAGTTCGCACAACAGACCAGCAGCTGGTGGTTGCGAGACGCTACAACCTCCGACGCCGAGACGCCAAGTACCGCCCAGGGGATCGTGTGTGGGTTTTGACTCCCATCCGACGACGTGGACTCAGTGAGAAGATTCTACGACGGTACTTCGGACCCTACCGGATTCTACAACGTGTTGGCTACGTTACCTATAAACTGTAAACAAATGGCCAATTTTACGGAGAAAGCTGCTGGTAAAATGTTGCCGGAAACATTTCGGTAATTTAGACAACGGAAAGAATTTTAAGAAGGGACATTCCGTAGTACGGAAAGGCCGTAACAAAACAAACACTCCGTTTCAAAAAGCACGTCTTTCCGTAAGTTATGATGCCTTCAGATATGAAAAAAGATACTTCGACGAGCAATGAAACCCCCGACGTCGACCGAATGGGCACGATGGTCGAGACCACTGCACCAGCGGTAAGAACGCTGTAATTCTGCCGAACAACCTGTACACTACATGGATGCCCACCCTGCGTGTGCCATACATCGGTGTTTACTAGCTGGCTTGCAGATTTCCTGGCTGATAAAGTGCGATTTCTTAAATAGCGCTTGCGCAGTAAGGTTCCGCGAAGGCCCAACAATAGTTCATCGCTATCAACTCCGCTGTTTCGAGAAAGCGCTCGCAAAAATGTGTGTGACTGGCTGCGACTGCAATTTCGCACTGCATGAATAGTGCTAGCTGTGATTTGGTTTTAAGCTTTAAGCTAAATACTTCGGCCGGTATTCATTCCTTAAGAACTAAATTACCTTCCGCAACTCTGCTTCTGCACTCAAATGACCTCATATTTTCTACAAGTGTGCCGGTCACACACGCATTTGCAGTTTGTAGGTCAGGGGCAGCGACGTCGCCAGGAGCGTCGTAAAGACAAGGTACAGCGCACGTCCTGAGCGGTGTGGGCCTCATGGTCCTCACTAAGTTTGCTACACTTTAGACACTAACGAAACAGAGCCGCATTTATTACGCCACGAATGTTTTCGGGGCGCAGTTTTCGCTTGTCGATCGATTCCCGACGATCGACACGACAATATATTTCTTGCAGTTAATAATAAAGTGATCTGTTTCTGTTCTGCATCATACAGAGGAAATTTCCTTATTTTGCAAAGCAAAAAAAAACATTCCGTTTGACGGGTAACGGAGAGAGCATCCCTATACTAAGGACGGAGAACACTTCCGTTAAATTACGGGTGTTTCTTTGTTCTGCATCAAGCGGAACACGGCTCCGTTGTATTACGGCCATGTGGTCTGTAATTTGTCCGTAAAATTACGGATTGTGTTTAAGGTATCCCCGATGGTGATTCCGGAACATTACGACTACGCACGCGGCCCGAAGTCGTCCACGTCGGTTCGCTTAAAACCTTTCTACGCATGATGACGGACTTCATTTTTTCATTTGTTCGGACTGTCGCTTATGTTAGCATCGGGTCGATGCGCTCTTTGAGAGGGGGGGAGGGGTAATTCTGCGAACCATGTATTGGGTTCGTTTATTTGTGTTCTGCTTTTGCCACCCGGCTGCGCCGGTCTGTTATCGGTGTTGTCTGTGGGCCAATGGAGGCGCGTGTTCCGTTCTTTCTTTCTGTGCCGCATGTGTTATCTCTTCCTGATAGGCAGAGCGTTCAGAACTAATGTGAACAGACTAGAATAATCTTCGTTGATCTATAGTGTTCTGGATACACTTCGACTATTCGAGAAACCCTCGCGCCGAGTGATAAATTCCCGCAGAGCAGATGCCGCGGCATTCGACTCTCGACGCTCGACTACGCACGTCACGTTCTTGAGTGCTGTTTCGCCGCCTGTGTATTTTTTGAGTTATTAGGGGAGCACAAGTTCGCTCTAATAAACTTATTTTCTTTGAAGACAACTGCGTTGTCTTTGGCTTCGTGACAATTACCTCCCCGGTGATCCCGGTCCCCCTCCCTACACAGTGCAGCTGTCTCCATCCAGGTCTCGCTCGATGGTATCATTATAACCATGTCTAACAAATCCGCATCTTTGACTTTATCATACAGTCAACTCGCAGCAGCACACACACCATCTCCCAGCTTTGCGCTTACACCACGCAGTTCATTGGCATCATTAAACGCAGCATGACCCCTAAAAATGGCCTCGTTGAATCTGAGCGCCTTCGCCTTCTTCATAGCTTCCTCATCTCTCGCTTTGATACCACCTACCGAACGCCACCCATACCCTCACTCAGCAGCAGTCCTTAGACGCTCTTTTAAGACCTGCCTATCGTACAGTGCTTCTCTTGCCTACACACATCCCCTACCGAATGACTTCTAGCTCTAGGTCGGTACAACACGGTGACGGAGCTACTGGAAGCGCACCGCACGGCCCAAATAACTCGCCTATCCCAAACGCCCACCGGCTGCTGCATTCTTGAACGATCGCATCTCAACCCACTCATTCTACTCGATCCTGTGGCTACCGTTCCTATCTCAATCCACTCCACCATCCACATCCAACCCCTTCCTCGCAATATGAATCCCACCTCCTACATTGGTCACCGTTTAGCCCGTTCCCGGGATCATCTCAGACGCTACCCCCTACTCCGAACGTACTATATGTAGACGCCACTGAGTATCCGAGCAAGCACGCTTTTGCCATTGCGGTCGTAGGAGCCCATGGCGCCGACCCGCAAGCTTCCGCCTCGGTGCTCACCTCGGCTTCAGTCACCGCGGTGGAGGCGGCAATTGCCCTCGCTCTTACCCAAACACCCACCCCCTCTAATTATATTATCTCATTCGCAACCTATCAACCGAAATTACCTCAACGGCACCGTTTCATCACTGGCCCTCCAAATTCTTCGCACTCGACCCCCTTCCGAACCCGTGACGCTGCTGTGGACCCCGGCCCACACCGGCATAGGTGGTAATGAGGCTGCCCACCAAGTTCAAGCCTGAGCTTTGACACACCGGGCAGGCGCTATTTTACACCTAAACACAGCGTTCCCGACATGTCCCATTCGGTACTGCTCACATACCGGGACATAAAGCTACATTACCGCCTCCTTCGAAGACAACTTTTCCCTCCCCACCCCTTCCTCACAGCCGAGGCTGCCCACATGTGGCGCCTTCTTCAGACGCACTCGTTTCCTCACCGCACTCTATTAGTGCATACGTACACTCACCTCTTTTCATCATCCAACTGTCCCTTGTGTAACACGCCGGACAGGGTCTATCACTCGCTCTGCGAATTTCCGCGCGACCCTTTCCCCCCTCTACCCTACCCCACCCTCTGGGAACAGGCTCTAAGAACCGCCAAGAACTGGTCACCGGTCAGGCCCTCGACGTCGCGGCGGCCCTATGGGCCTCGGCCACTCCCCCACCCTAAAACCAGTTCCAAATAAAGTGGGTCTCTCTCTCTCCCTGTCTCTCTCGCTACGCCTGTCGATTTGCTCGACCACATTGGCTTCGTCTGGCGCGCTCAAGGCGCGGTGCTGGCGGGCTATAAATAGCGCCGGATGGCACGGGTGTCGCGTAGCGCGCGGCGCTTGGCTGGATGGCTAGTTTGACGACATGAAAGGGAGGGGAGCATAACATAGGCCTTGCTTTTTTAACTTGTGATTTCAGCTAAAGGTTCGCAAATCACGCGAGAAGGCGCCAAATATAGTAGTTCAAATAATTTCTTAGGCCATCTGTCGCGTGAGACCGCCTACTAGGCGCTTTCTCGCCTACGACGCTTTCTGGCGACGCTTTCTCGCGGTCCCTTGAAAGTGGTATTACGGGGCTCCACTCTATAAGGGAGGCAGGGGCAGGATACCCCTCCATAAGCAAAGCGATAATTTTCTGATCAGAAAGGCAGTAAGAGAGGGAGGTATCATATCTCCACAACTATTCACAGCATGTCTCGAGGCGTGATAGCATGAAAAAATTTCAATCACAAACCATTTAAAAGATGTGTAGTGCTCAGTACGTATATAAAATATACAGTAAAACCCCGATAATACGTTCCTGAGGGCTGCGTTTCTTCGGCTCAACGTTGTTTTTGTCTAGTCTCGGCGCACCTCACATTGATTCCTATGTATTAAAATCCTCACTCTTACGTTGTGGCTCAGAGTACCTTCCCGGATCATTCGTCGCAATATGACACTCCGAACCAGCCCAGGCAAACATGCGCGACCGCCATTATTACGTCTGACTAGCCTTGGCGAGGCTTAGCTACGGAACTGCCTGCATGAAGCCGCACGCGGGTGCGATTTGTCACTACTAGGTAGCCCTAGGTTACTCTATGCTATCACCATCATCACTGCTCTTACAACGGAATCTTCACTTCGGAATGCCGGAAGTGCGTGTTTGCCATAAAATCACCACCCCAATAATACAACGCGCTCTCATCGTTATCGTGCGCTTTAAGCTTGGAGAACACTGGTGAATCTGCAACCGTGAACTTTCTCGTGCCGCACGGCATCGCGAAAACGCGAGGCGCTTTCCCATCAGCAAAAGCTTGATGGTCTAAACACAGTAGACATGCAGCCGGCACGGAAGAGAGTCAACATTCCTATGGATCTTGCATTGCCACGCGTGGTGATTTCAAGCGATCGCAAAAAGCAGAAATCCGCATTCTCCAGTTTTTGAAGGTTCGAAAGCCAACGTTGCAGAAATATTTTGGTTGAAAGTCAAGGCTACAACACGGTTTCCTTTCACTTTCGTAGGTTTCCGCACTGCTTCGTTTTCCTGGATGTTACGTTTTGTTTTTCCGGTCCGGTGAAAAACGTATGAACGGGGTTCAACTGTACATAGTAACACTGTTTTGTGTGTAAGCGTGCGTAGTACAGCGTAAATTTATGTTGCTACGATCAAACCCGATTATAACGACTTCGGATAGAGTAAATTGGGCTATATATCGAATAAAGAAAGATCATTTACGAAAATACAAAGCAAACATACTCCTTGTAATGAATTTCACTTCTGATATATTGAACTCAGCACACGTGGAATTGCCGCCAGAATTGATGGACTCGGAGCGGCGATTAAGCTGATGATTTCCTACGATGGATATTTTGAGCCTCCCACGGAGCGACGTGACTACCGGCACTTTCTGTAACTGTTTCTGAGGCGCCTGACTGACGATTAAACCTCCCAGTCAGAGAGTCCGGAGCAAGATGGAAGCCTCACTGAACTGTAAGAAGAGCTGGCCAACGTTTAGGATTGTTGGTCTGAAAGGAGTTCCCTTCGATGATTGCCTTAGTGTCAACGACGACGCTGCCTTCACCGTGAGCCCCTCGGACGCCGACACCGTCGCCGATGTCATGGCTGCTGGCGCTGCTGGAAGCACCGAAGAGGCGGAGGATGTCGCGAGTGAAAGCCGTCCGATGCTTAATGAAGCCCTTTGGGCAGGCAATGTGTTTCATCAATAATGCTTCGATATTGAAGAACTCGTTTTGCAGCTGATGCAAATCATGCCTAGAGAATGCTGTGCAAGTTGACGCCGCCAAAACAAAATTGAAAACAAGAATCACCGCTTTTTGGGAAAGTAGGTAGCTACAGTGGAAAGTAGCTTTATTTCTTGCAGCAAATAGATAGTTTTGTTATGGAAATGACATACTTTATTATGTTCGATTCTGCATGCGGGGTTGGCAGGAGGAGGAGAGAGGGTGGGGGGGGGACCCACGTATTGCGAACTCGTAAAAAGAAACTCGTTATAGGCGGGTTCGGCAATTTGTAACTATTGGATATGTCGAACTAATCGTGGCCCATATTCCAGTTCGCTATAACCACGTTTGACTGTATATGAAATGACAAAATAGCCAGACGATTCGTAGTGTATTTACGTACGGGGTGTGCGAATAGTTTTTTAATAAGCCTAACCGTCAACTTGGGCAGTACTTAATGCAGACAACGAAAGCCTGCGCTACTGAAAATATTGGAGCCGATAACGGAAGTTATTTTTTACGAATGCGCTCCCTGATTATCAAGGAATGATGCTGTAAATTAAAACAGGGTAAACCGCGCTAAAGGTTACGAGAAATGGACAAAAACATATGACGCTTAAACTGCACTTCTAAATTTTTGTATGTCTTTGTTGCTTTGCCTCAACTTCTCGCGCACTTCACCCTTCTTACAGTGCGAACCAACTAGCCCGACAAATCCTAATGCTGTTTATATCTGTTCGTCTCCTGGTACAGTTCAATTACGATGATAATATCTCCACAACCTCTGCGAGAAAGTAGACGCCCCAGGGGATGTTCATAAACACTATAAACACTCCGCAGATTCTTTGAGTAAATACGGCACGTATTCTTCGGAGCGAGTTATAAAAATGTCAAGACTCAAGAATTACGAAAGGGTAAGACAGGAGGGGGGAGGGAAGGGCACCATTTGTTTGTTTTCTTTAAGTGGGCCCTCAGCACTGTTAATCCAGCCCTCACCCCACACAATACACGGCCGACAGCAGCTATTGCCCGAAGACAAGCAGCCTATACCACATCGTTTGAGAGTGCCCGCACACATCGGAACTCGCACCCATCCCCAATCCCTGCTTTCAACATTGGGTCAGCTGCTGACCAGCCCTGACCTCTCCGACCACCAAGCGTTGGTGGAGAGAGCGAAGAACGCCGGTGGACTCAAAAGGGACCTGGACTGAGGACACCTCTAAGCGGGCGGTCACAACTGACACCGGCACGTTGCTGTTCGACAAAAATTTTCGTCCTCCCCGGTGGAAATGAATAGGGATGGAGTGCGGCGTCACGCGGTTGTTGGTGGCTTGGGGTAAACGAGTCGGCCGGCGGCGCACAAACAGCAACGCCCCGCCGATTTCTCGACGACACAGACGGAGACCGAAGATCGCCGGCGGCGGGTGTGAGATGACCGCCGACACTGTGCCTACGGTTGGGCTAGTGCGATCCTTGCGTGCGGCTGATACAACATTTCTAACCAGCGCATTCACGAGTTCTCCACCTTTTTAACGGTCTTTCAGAAGTGCCGCTGATAGCAACCACCTCAAGGTGTAGTCAGCGGACCGAAAAACAGGAAATGTTGGAGACGTCCCCTTTCAGGAGCTAACCATTATGGGAGGGTACGCTAGCGCGCCTTCAGCAGCGAGGAGAATGGTTAAAAGAGGAGGAAACGCACAGCAGTTACAATGTGCAGTTTTTAAAGGCAATAGTATTTCTTGGGATACTTCAACGCAAAAATTTTGTTCTGTCTCTATGTCTGTCTGCCTGTCTGTTCCTCAAATAAGCCGCCCAGCGAAAGATAATGTAGATATTGAACAACACGTTTATATAACCCACAACCATTTCTAAACATCTCAATCCGGTGGCAATCTTCGTAATTGTCAACATTGTCGAGCAAACATAAAACGTTCCGCATATCTAAGGCAAAACATCAATACATAAGTGGTATTTGCAATGTTTCCTAATGAAAAATAACACGGATGCTTTGTTATTGCGATAGCAAATGAAATACTACTGGTACAGTCGAAAAAAATTGCACCCTCTTCCCTTAGAGAACACTGATGAGGATGTGAAGCATCATGGGGGTTCCGTGTGGTTCCATTGTTGTTGCCGGTATGTTGAGTGATCTGGTGTTTAGTAGCGCCAGAGCGAATTCTGAGTCCGGGTCCACACCGGTGGCAAAGGCACACAAGTACTGTTGTGTTACGGTGAGTAGGCGGTGGTTCTTGGGGCGCCGAAACTTGCCCATTATGTTCTTGTCGACGTTGTCGTCTCTGTGGTAGGATCGGTAGTCTCCGTCAGCGTTGGTGAGGTAAAGGTTTTTGACGTTGGTTTACCGCCTGAGAGCAACGTACACGCCCTCCTCTTCACAGCTTTGTCTTCTCCTTCTTCTTCATCAGCGGTTCTCCTACGGGAAGATGACGACGGTGGTTGAACGTGAAGCTATCTCGTGATGGATTCTTTGCTTCGCCAATCCCTAGGGACATCCTGCCACAATCATAATCAGCGGTGCCTGGCCAGTATGCGCAATGGGGGTGCGGACGGCCACTACAAGGGAGGGAGGGACACAGCCCCGAGCATGAGATGCTCCGCATCTAAAATTGCCTGTACAAAAAGCCGCTATCTGGCCGTGGCCATGGGACAGTATGTCGCGGCCTCCGAGATCACTCTGCGCGTTTTGCTCCGGCCATCCAAATCCCCACGCGCCCAAGCCAAAATTTGAAAGTATGCTGGTTCTTGCAGGCTCCGCCAGAAGGCAGTGCACACCTATGCATAGAATGCATCGCTCGACCCGTTGGGCTGCTGTTTATGCAGCCTTTCGCGGCATATCAACACTGTATATTTTCTGGTCTTGCCACGGGTATACTTGCGAGTATATTTGCCGCATTTCTTCTCAGCTCCTGCCGAAGATGCTGATACAGAACACCTGTAATGCATGTGTCCTCCATTAGCGCACTGCGAATAGTGGTAGTTGATCAAACAAAATCTTACAACAAAAAATATAAAACCTTTAACGAAGTTATAGAAGCAAACTTACGAATTCAAAAACGTGAGTTCTAGACAACTGCTCGACAAAGCGAAGACAAGAATCAAAATCGCCGACAAAAATTAAGGACGATAACACGATTAAAATATTCACGAAAACATACCAAAGTGTGATGCCTTGCATTCGCACAGAAATGTATAATTGATGGAGTTAACACGTTCAATTATTCGGTATAATAGTGTGAATGTAGATAATTGGTCGTACGGAATATTAATGGAACCAAAAATGAAAAATGTGAAATAAATTCTAGAAGCTAGCTTGCAAAAACACCTATACGCCTCCTCCAAAAAGTGACTAAGGTAAAAAAGCGCTGAAAAGAACTACGGAAACACGTATAAGAATATCTTGAACATGATCAAGCCTGTAAACCCCTCCCTTTGCATATAAGTGCCTAACTGGTACGATAAGGTGTGTAATAGCTCTGAAATAGCGTGAATGGAGATAATTAATTGAACAGATGTTCTAAACTGAAAAGACAAAAAAAATACTCTTTAAAAGGGACCTCCCAAAATAAAAACGCGGGGATAGCACATTTCGTTCACTTTATACAAGACCACTAATCTAGGTGAGCTTCTGCGCTCATGGTATACAAGCAAAAGACATTCTCAGTTGCAAACACAGACAAATAAGTCCCGCTTCACGCGATAATTATGCAGCTTCATAGCTATGATGTATCCTCTTGTTTTCGCCGACCATGATTAGTTTTTTTTAACTGTCGCTCATATGCACAACAAAGCGCTTACTGAAGTCTCGCAAATACTCACGGGCACAGCATTGCCATGGACGGTGGCGTGTCTGAATGTAACTGTAATGATCAGGAGTCCAACTAGTATCTCGCACCAGACCTACGACTCGCTCCGTTGCACGTTGCCAGCACTTGTATTTCCAACACAACGACAAGACCACGAAATGAAAGACTGGCGAATAGTTCCCAGGACCCAACACACACACACGGGCAGTTACACAAAACACAAGTCCCTGGAGAATGTCCTCGTGGCGTCTCACCAAACCCCAGTCCCGGCTCGGATGTCAGCGTCGGTGACTGGCCGAGACTGCTGAGAAGTTGAGTTCCTCGGGCCTACGCCGCGAGGCAAGCGGGCACCAGGGCGGTTTGAGCGCTCCTCCGGACGAGAGGTACGCCGTGTCTTCTCTCCGGCCTGGAGGTCCAAGACGCAGGCCCGAACCACTGATCGGGCAGCTTCGGATAGCCCGTCCCCTCTTATTTTTCTCCGTCTTCCTTCTCTTCCCACAGCCTGATCCAGCCATCTGACCGTCCTAGGGGTTGGCCACACACGCTTTCCGTTCACCTTACCACAATTACCCCCCTTTTAAGAAAGTTTTTATAACAACTATTCTCAGTTCCACCAAAAAACCTCTTAAAGGGTTCGTTGATGATGGGTCCAGCCGCTTCTCATGACACCTGCGCCACCTCCATGCGGTGATTCTTCCGGTGAGTATGTTCGCTGACAGGTGGTACACGATGCGACGAACCGCCGCACGGTTCAACGTTGACGCCAGGCCAGTAAAACTCTCTTAGCACTCGGTTAAGCGTTTGCCGTACCCCGAGATGACCGGCCGGGGTACCTTCGTGTGAGCTTCGAATGACCGATTCTCGGAGCGGCTTAGGCACAAGAATCTGGCTGTACGTTTCACCCATCACTCGGTGGTACTGCCGGTACAGAATATTGTCTTCCTGTAGGAAGTTGCTGTAGTGGCCCTTGCGGTAATAAACTCGCTTGCCGACTTTCCGCTGGCACCATTTCAATGAAGGATCGCTGCTCTGTTGTTGAGCTATCTCGTCCTTCGAAAGAGAGCTCATAACTCCTAGCTTCTTGGAAAAACGGCTGTTGTTTATGCGCCTTGACAATGGCAGACATCAGCACTGGAACGGCTGGTGGCCTTTCCTCTTTCAAAGGCCCAATTCTGTTTTTCGTCCCGGCTGCTGGTGCTCTCCCAGCACGGATCTGGGTTCAGGCTGCTCGCACACCAGGCAGGTTACCAAGGACGAGATCGTACGTGGGGTTTGCCATGCCAAATGGCGTCGACTTCCCCTGTGAGGTAGGGCGTGTCAACGTGAATCTTCGCCTCTGGTAACTGCATCGCCGACCCGTCCAGAAAGAAGACTTCCTTTGTTTTTCCGGAAAACCTCTTGTCGGGAATGAGGCTGCGCCGAACAATAACGGTGTTACTGCCCGTGTCCCTTAGAACGCGTACAGGTTTCCCGAGTACACGCCCTTCAACAACGGGTAGGCCGTCCGCTAGAAATCGAGGTGCCTTGTAGTCCCATCGGCTATGGAAGCCTGAGGTTTCGTCTGCGTTTCCTAGAGGAAGCAGTGGAGACCCGGTTTGGATGACCGGTGAGAAAACCGTGTGAAGGCGCACGAGACAAAATGTTCCGGGTGGGTTGGTTTGTTTTTGCAGTCTTCAGCGCTGTGCCCTGACTTGCCGCAATTATTGCACTTTGGCGGGTTCCTAAGAGGGACGTGAGAGTCAGGGGCAGTGTGGCCGATGCGGTTGCATAAGTAGCATTTTAGCGACTTGTTTCGGGCATCACTTCCATCTCTGGCTGTTTCTTCACTGTCATTCCCAAGGTTAGTAATATTTTTGGCCTCCAGGAAGCGGTCGGTATGGTCCGCGAGAGAACTCAGTGTCTTGCAGTCTCGCTCCTTCAGGAACACAATGAGCTTGGCGTGGCAACATCGAAGAAACTGCTCGGAGGCGATAAGGTCCCTGAGTCCTTCGAATGTTTTCGGCACACCTGACATCTCGATCCAATGGTCAAAATACCCTGAGAGCCGGGCAGCCAGCTGTCGTCCAGTCTCGCCGTCCATGGCTTGCGCTCCCCTGAACTTCTCCTGGTAGCCTTGGGCAGTGAAGCGGAAGCGCTGCAATAGAGCCTTTTTGACTGCGGGGTAATCCAGCGATTCTTCTGCTGTAAGACGGCCTATGACGGTCAAAGCTTACCCCAGAGAGGCACATTGCTGATGCCGTGGCCCATTTTTCTGGTGGCCATTCTTGTGCAGTAGCTTACCCGCTCAAAGCGCTGTAGATATGCATGTAGGTCATCGCGGCGCTCGTCAAAGATGGGGAGAAGCTTCTGAGGATTGACCACGGCCCCAGGGGGTGTCGTGCCGACCGGTCCAATGCCGTTCTCGTGGGTCGCTCCAGTTGCCGGCGTTTCCCGAAGTCGGAGCTCCAGCAACAGAAGCTCTTTGCGCCTTTCGTCCGCGGCCTTCTGCCGTTCGTCCGCGGCCTTCTGCCGTTCATCCGCGGCCTTCTGCCGTTCTTCCGCGGCCTTCTGCCGTTCATCCGCGGCCTTCTGCCGTTCGTCCGCGGCCTTCTGTCGTTCGTCCTCCTCGCGGTTTGCTTCCCGCTGAGCGACTCGTTCAGCGCGCTGGTTGGCGCGTTCCTTCTCAACCCACTCGCGGAGCTCTTGCCCAGATAGGCCGTACTGGACGCCTAGCGCTGTAAGCTTCTCGAGGTCCATGGTGGTCTTTCTGTACGGTACGGAAGTCGTATCGGTCAGTATGCTAGCTGGATCCTGGCAGGCTCGCCACTTTTGTAATGATCAGGAGTCCAACTAGTATCTCGCACCAGACCTACGACTCGCTCCGTTGCACGTTGCCAGCACTTGTATTTCCAACACAACGACAAGACCACGAAATGAAAGACTGGCGAATAGTTCCCAGGACCCACACACACACACACGGGCAGTTACACAAAACACAAGTCCCTGGAGAATGTCCTCGTGGCGTCTCACCAAACCCCAGTCCCGGCTCGGATGTCAGCGTCGGTGACTGGCCGAGACTGCTGAGAAGTTGAGTTCCTCGGGCCTACGCCGCGAGGCAAGCGGGCACCAGGGCGGTTTCAGCGCTCCTCCGGACGAGAGGTAGGCCGTGTCTTCTCGCCGGCCTGGAGGTCCAAGACGCAGGCCCGAACCACTGATCGGGCAGCTTCGGATAGCCCGTCCCCTCTTATTTTTCTCCGTCTTCCTTCTCTTCCCACAGCCTGATCCAGCCATCTGACCGTCCTAGGGGTTGGCCACACACGCTTTCCGTTCACCTTACCACAGTAACACGTTTGGTTTGCTTTGGACTTGCATGCCTAGATTTTCTATGCCTACCTTAAAAATTCGCGGCAAAAAAATATGCCGTGACATGCATACCAATCAGAAACAATCTCCAATTTATGCGACAGATTCTTATGCAAGTCGCCACTCTTGTAGATAATCTTGGGTGAGAACCTGCAATGTTTTTCAAGGGCACCGCGGCTAAATACACATCGACAAATCTAAAAAAGAAGGACGCAAAACCGCAGCGGACAGCGCCACAACCGACTGCGCTTCGTTCGGGTGACTGCTGGTTATACTTTGTACATGTGCGCCTCATGTATAGCTAACCATAATAGAGCTTTTGGTTATTGGCTGGTAGCGGTCATTTTGAAGCTAGCTGCTCGACGTAATTTGAATGCAAGCTGCGAAAACGCGCGTTCCCTTGTTTGCGCCAAGCTGAAGCGGAATATTTGATGCATAGGTGGCGACCCCCATTGTGCGGCGAAAGACGTGGCCACGCCCCTTTTCAACTTAAGGCACATTCCCACTGGCGATGCGCCTCGTCGCGCGACGAAAAGCGACGTCGCAAAGCGACGAGCCGGCCGTCGCTTTTCGGCGTTTTGCGACGGGGGAGCCGATCGCTCTCGGTCCGAATTCCCTCGTCGCGCGACGGCCCCGCAAAACCGGTAAGCCAATCATGGCCGCGGAGTAGGCTGACGTAGCCGGAAACGAAACGTTTCTTTACATCCGGTATGCAAACGCTGCGGGCGGCGCCGCCGCCACCGCCGCTGGCTCGCTCGGCCAGGCGGCCAGGCGCTTGGCCCGCTATCGCTGTACCCGCCGGGTCGGGCCGGCAAGCAACTTCCCGTGTGCATCGGTTCTTTGGTCAGTGGCTTCAGCGTACGCGTGCACTAATCAACGAATAGCGTGGAACTCATCAGTGTGGAGAAGCGTGTATGGATTGTAAAAGCAAGTAATCATCGTATAGAGCTAGGTGGACAGCGAGACGGTAGGTTGACTTGCAGCCTCATCGTTCTATCGGCGACTGGTAAACACGCGTAGAGTTTGGCGGCGTCAGAACTTTGCGCCTGTGAGAAGAAGCGACATTTGTGGGCAGTGATGCGGGTGTTGTGGCGTGAAAGCAAGCGTGTGCATTTCTTCGTGCAATAATATGTTGAAAAGAGCCTTCTTGAGTTTGTTATTTTCTGCTCCTCCCGCAACCCGCAAATGTTTTCGGCATTGCTCCAGGTTAGTAGCATGTGTTTTAGTTTGATTTCCACCTGCTTTTGTCGCGTAACATCATTTTCTTTGACTGCGAATGGTTGACGCACCAACGAAGTCGTACAAGTCGGGAAGCAGCTGCGCTGAACGCAGTCGCATCATCGCTCATCGCAAGTGCGAACACCACCTCAAGGCCTCATTGCGCGACGACGCGCGCCGTCGCGCGACGAGACAAATCGCCAGTGGGAATGTGCCTTTACGCTCTCGACGGCCTGAGCCACAGAACAGGGAGGATTTTAGAGAAGCAAAGGTCTAGCTTTGCCTGTAGTGCCAGAAAAAGCGTAGTGGCGGCGTCGTGAACTACCCAGTACGCCCGCTTGATGGCGCTGTAAACACGGCTTTGTAAACATGGCGGATGCTTTTTGCACAGGCCGCTTGAGCTCCTTAATAACATGGCTGCCCTCGCACGGCGGCCGCCGGCTCGCTGCTCCACGGCCGGACTCGACTCGCCTCCTCCCGCGCGCGAAAGGGGCGTCGAGTCCTGCCGTGGCTGCTCCTGCTGGCTCCTGGCTGGCACGCTGGTCGCGTGTTTACTTGCGCCGCGCTAGTGAAGTGATGTTACGCCAGGTGACCAGATGGCCTCGACTGGCACAGACCACAGTGAGCAGCAAGTGAGAACAAATCGTTTATTGACATCCGCAAGTTTACAGAGGCCAGGACATCATTTCATTTCGATCGCTGCAATTGTACGTCGCTTTCGTGACAACATTTTTTTTTTGCCATAACAACTCGTTCACTTGCGCTAAGATTTCGAACGAAGGGCACAAATGAAGTATTGACGGCGACAACGGTTTCCTTTGCACCGTCTTTCTAGCGGAGTGCATAACACTCACCTTCTGTTGGAAGAATCGAATATTCTGGCCTCGACAGCTGCCTTCCGATGCGGAATTTCCCACATTTGTCATTCCACAAGCACTCAATTCCCGTGTTTTGCCAGTCCTCTCAACAACTGATGGACGCAAAAGCACATAACAGCAATAACAGTCACGAAACCGGTGCTCCGCGCACATTGAAACGGTCGGCCGTTGCAGCGGTTTCAATTTGAATTGGCGGCTTTGTGGTTGCGAATTCAGAAACGAGGTGGTGCACCAGTCGGCTGTTCGTAAAAAGTTGCGTACATTTTTGCTCAACGGATGTTTGATGCGGAACTTGTTAATAGTATTTTTAAATAACACATTGTAAGCGAACTGTGTGGGCTCTTTGAGTCACGGAATGAATGTTTTGTATTCTATACCAAAAGTAACATTTTGCCTGCGCTGTCTGGTGGGCTTGATGGTCGAAAACAGCGCTTTAGGTTGGTCACGTGGGGCGTCGATTTTTACGCCGCCTATAGGGAAGACAGGGAACGTCCAAGCTTGAGAGGCCTGCCTGAGCAGAACGCGCGGGAGGGGGGATCGCGGAGGCCATGAGTAGAAGAAAACGTGGGGCAAACTGGACGTGGACAGAGAAGAAAAGGTAAGACAGATCCACCTTGACAGATACACCTTACCTTGTCTTCCTGCACGTCTAGTTTGCGCCACGTTTTCTTTCCGTATGTACCAACTAGCTCATTTTTAAGCCATGACTAGGTTCGTGCGTTTCTCAGCCCCAATGCCAGGTGGCGCCACTGCTGTGAACAAAAATATCCATGCCGGTACGTTGTGTGGTTCGCGTTTCTCGTCTCTATTACACGCCGTGGAATTCATTGTGTGCGTAGTGCACATAGCTCTGGAAGGAATGGCGGCAGATTCGCGATTTTCTGCCTGTAAGCGACCATGGCAGTAGTGATGAAGTGCTGACACTAGACGCAAACTCATGCCCACAAAACGCTACTATGTCAGTGATAATAAAGTGCCCAGAATAGACGCGAAGTCGTGCCCACAAAACGCAAGGAAAACACCGAGGAGGACACTGCGGCGGAAAAGTGCCGGCATGCGACTCCCGTCGCCTCGAGCGTGCCCATCACTGATCTCCACTTAGTTGCTGGATGGCGCTTCGCCGCGGTCGCGGCCGGGCGCGCGCACGGCCACCGGAAGTTCAACGGCTCGTCCCGGAAGTCAGTCGTCTGCTACGCTTCTCAACCGCTGATAAGCGTCCCCATTGGCGCATTTTGGCATTTTGTTCTCACTTTATTGCATTTTGGCTGTACACATCGCGTTCAGATCGCAACTTATGCTATACCGAAATATGGGACGTTAATATGAAGCAGAATTTAATTGCAAAGGAGAACGAAAACGTCACTTGGGTCTTGGTTTGAGAAGAGACGACGCAGCTCTATCGGGATTTATGCTAGAAACTTATGCTAGGGATTTATGCTAGAAAGAAAACAACCTGTACACGGCGTCAGGCTGTAGCCGAGTTCGTGCGCCCGTTCTGTCAAAACAGTTGTAAGTAAAGTGGTCACTGCAGAGCCACTGCACTGCACTAGTTACAAGGGCACAGTTAACCACGGTTAGACAAAACCGCAGTTTGCTGCGTTACACGACAGACGAAACTGCGGTTACGTCGCTAACCATGGTTAACGCAAACTGAGCTTGGCCAGTTCAGTCGCGCTAATCGCAGTTTCCGCAGCCGCAGTGCTCAAAATCGAACAATTCAATTCGGACGTAAGTGGCGGCGCATCAGCGGAGGCGAAAAAAAAATCACCTGGCGTTCGGAAGAGACGAAGGTTCTCAAATAGCGGGCGCCCCAAAGCTGTCCCCAAGACGCGCTTGCGTTCTTTGCATCGCTCTGTCAATCAGCGCGACTGCCCGTCAGCAGCGGCTCGTTTCTCGATCCGCCCGATCAACTACGACAAAAGCCGTGCTAAATTTGTAAATTCCGCGCGTCGTCCGCCAAAAATGGATATAGCAGGCAATCTTGAAGCGTTTTCAGCACTTGGAAACGATCGGCGCGCGCGTCGGCCGTGCCTGTAAACACGCCGGCGCGCCTGCCCACACGGCACTGCTTGCGGTGCGAACCGGCCCAGACCACGGAAGCAACAGCTTATCGCATCGCCGCTCTTCGAAATCAATCTGATCGCGGAAAAGAACTCCCGCATGCGAGAAAATGGATGTTAGTGCGGTGAAAAATTGTGCTATGGATTGTAATTCGCAGTTGTAGAGATAGCGGTGGTCAAATATCTACTGCGATGCTAAGCTGAAAATTCCCAACACCGAACAGACCTAAGCAAACCAAGCCGGCTGCGAGCTTTTGCGGAGGGCCCTCTTCTCGCCGCGCACGAGCGCGTTGCGTTTGTGTCAGAAGTGAATGCTTTAACGATATTTCTTTTTGTCTACACTGCTTCTCTTTTGTTTGTTATAGTGAAGTTAAAAGTGCGTATTTATATTTGTTGCGCTCATAATCAAGTGACTGCGGTCACCAAACTTGCAATTTCGCGTGTAACATCCAAAACCGCAGTTTGCGATAACCGCGGTTAAAGTTTAGTAACCACGGTTAAACTTAACTGCGGTTACTTTCGCCGTGTAACTAGGGTATAAGTTTGCCACCCAACGCCGGTATAAATCCGGCTTAGAGCGAGGGAATCTGGGTAACAATAGCTACAGCTTAAAAACGAAACTGATATGACATTTGCGTTTCGCTGCGTATCACGCACGTCCTACCGAATATTGTAATACTTCCAAGTGAAACGTCTTCCCAGACGACTACTCTGGTCTGCTTGCACAGTTGACGGTGCAACAAGCAGGCATTTTTGACGGAATGCGTGCGAAACCAGCCCATGCGTAGCATGCGCTATGCTGAAACGGCCCGACTTCTGGGACGAGCGCTCGAACTTCCGGCGGCCGTGCGCCGGAGAGCTCGAAGCGCCATCCAGCAACTCTAGTGGAGATCAGTGGTGCCCATGAAACGCCAGAACAATGTGCCAAGTGGCTAGCGAAAAACCATGAGGCGAGGCGCAGCCGGAGCCAGCACGACATACGCGGTACCTGCGGCGCTCCCGTCATTCCTTTTCCGACCTTCCGGCGAAACGTGGTAAAATTGATATCTCCTTTAAACAAACCGCAATTTCTTTCATGCCAGGACGGAAATAGTAGGGGAAAGCATTACGGCTGGGCGGGGAAGACACGAGAACTGATGCAGCAGGGACGGAAAAAGACTATAGTCTTCTGACAACATTTGCAGCGAAACAAGGAGATTTCTCGGCTAATACTTGTCGGGGTAAGAAAATTGCTGTGGTTGCTAATACATTGCTTTATTTGGCATAAAGTGTGTTTAAGGGAAGACATTAAGTAATTTTGAAAATAAACTTTCGGCAGTAAATTTTTTTTGTGCGAAGTGGTCAGGGGCCGTGGAGGACGGAATAAAATGAGTTCCAATTGCTATTAAGGGCAACAATTAACTAGTACTTGCTAATAACTTTAAACTTATTACAAATAGGCGCATTATTGTAATATGCAAATTGTAGAGAGGCATCATGTAAACCTATAGGCAGCGTTAGATTTGCGAAAATGTAATTGCCCACAGAACAATGGGCTGAGTTCTTGAGTCCTTCGGGTGTGTGCATTTTGAGCCCGGCGGCTGCAAAGCGCCGCAAAGCCAAAGCCACGTGATGACGTCCACAGAGCTCGCACGTCACACGCACGCACACCCTGCTCACAGGCACAGGGTCCTCTGAGTGACGTCTACACGGGGGCGTACTTTTGCGGCGCTTTGCAGTCGCAGCACTCCAGACGCGCGCGCGTCCTGACGACTGAAGTACTCATCCCAGAGTTGTAAAGGCAGTCCCATTTCCGAAAATCTAGCGCTGTATATCGGGTTGACTAATGATCGCCTATAACTTCACATTAAAATCACACGCCTAACTGCAACTATGAGAAAGTTACTTAACAAATACTAGTAATTGGGGCACCTAATTAGCAATTTGAACTGGTTTTATCACGCTCACCACGGCCCCTGATCACTTCGCGCATCAAAAAACCATTAGGCTCCCACAGCCGATTTTCCAAAATTACCTAAGTTCTTCCTGGAACCGCCGGGTGTGTACAGTCTTTGTGAAAATTTTCTAGGCCAAGCCGCAAACGCGCAGGCCGCAGAAATTCAGCCGCAGGCTGAAAAAACATTTGTTTCATACTGTCAAAAAATTATTTTTGCCCCATTTAAAGCTAAAGCTTGTTCTTTGAATTTTTTGTGGTCTAGAAGGCTTACGATTGGGCTAGAAAATATTTTATCGGCCATATATTGGCGGAGCGTATTTGAATTGAATTGAATTGAATTGAAAATAAGTTTTATTAAACAAACATGATATGGGTACACAGTATATACAGGAGGAGGTCCCACGGTTATGAAAACCGCAAGCGGGACCTCCTATACAAATTAACAAAATGACTATAAAATTACAATGACAACACTGGTAAACATAATAAAAAGAGTACTGAACAAACATTCAAAAAATCAGCTGTGACAATAGGAAGAAAACTACAATAAGACGCGTCACATCCCTGCAATGAAGAAAATAGGTAGAGTTTCAGTTTTTTTTTTTTTTTGAAGGGTATGACAGAATGAGAAGATTTAATGTCCTGGTTTAAGGTATTCCACAAGTGCAAGCAAGAGAACTGAATAGTTTGTTTACCGAAGTTAGTTCTTACTTAGGGAAGTAGAAAGTTGTTGCGAGAGGAGAACCGAGTGGAGTTTTGGTTAGAGATAGTGCTAGGAGAAAAAATAGATATCAGTAGTCCACAACGCAATACTTTGAAGAACAAAGTGCCAATATTTAGCTGGTAAAGACAGGGGAGGGGCAAAATCGCAAGTTCAATGAACAGAGGAGTAGAAGAAGATAGACGGGAAGAAAAAGTAATGATTCTTAAAGCTTGTTTTTGGAGTTTTTGAAGAGGCCAGAGATGATTACAATATGCGCTGCCCCAAGACGATATACAATAATTCAAATGGCTATAAATAAACGCATAATACATAGTTACTAATGTTTTTATATCAAAGTAGGATCGAGCCCTGAGCAGAGCATGTATTCCATATGAAACCTTTGAACAAATTGAATTTACATGGTAATGAAATTTGAGATGGCTATCCACAATAATTCCAAGAAAACAAACGCGATCAGTAGACGGAATTCAATCTGCGTTGATGTATAAATTAGGGACGGGAAATAGGTGTTTTTGAGGGGAGTGAAACGGAACAAAAACAGTTTTCTTAACATTAATAACGAGCCGGTTAAAAATCACCATTGTTGGATGGCTAACAGGTCATTCTGCAAATTGCACACCAAAGTATGCTGATTACGATGGGATGACACCAGGCACGTACCCAGGATTTTTTTTTTTGGGGGGGGGGGGGGCAACCCAAGGTAACTTTTCTATGCAAATTAGGGGAGAGGACGAGGGTACCCGCCGTTACTAGTACAAACACGATAAACGCGCAGCGTTTGCCATAAATGCGCGTAAACCTGCATAGAGAAATGAAATTAACTGTATCCGCCCTTGTGATGGAGGCGAAAAGCAAAAACACTCGTATGTTCGAGATTTCTGCGCACGTTAAAGATCCCTACGCGGAGTTTGCAAAATTAAAAAAAAACGGCAGTAATTACGATGTTTACGGGAATAAATACGCGTACTGCACAGTAACTATACATTTCCGGAACATCCCACAATCGAAGTCGGCAGAAACGGAAGTGCATAGGCACTCGAGAGTTCCGATCTCCGTGGCAAGCCTCTTGCGCTTCCATATTTTTCTCCAAACAAAACCTGTAGCTACGAGTTGTGAAGGAAGGAAACAAAATGCTAGGTAAATTGGAGATGTCATATGCCTAATTCCGTGTGTTATTACCCTAAAAAGCCTCCGAGTTCGACGTTTAACGGTATGCCATTAA
Organism: Haemaphysalis longicornis; assembly: GCA_013339765.2. Taxonomy (NCBI): domain Eukaryota; kingdom Metazoa; phylum Arthropoda; class Arachnida; order Ixodida; family Ixodidae; genus Haemaphysalis; species Haemaphysalis longicornis. Next base: position 94,256,237 of record CM023456.1, read on the forward strand.
AAGCATTAATGATTCAGGCCTTGGAAATTGCAGTATCGAGACGCACTGGACTACAGGAAATGTAGATAAAAAATACGGTGGCAAGCGCCAGCGCGTCAGCGCTTACCTCTGGCAGTTTTGTAAAGGACGTTGTTATATCCAGGGATGCGCCTTGTCGCTTCCTCGACGTCGCTGCGTGGCTTGTCCTTGCAAGGCGGGAATGAGCTCCTCTGTCCTCTTCGTTCGGCTTGGTGAAGTAAACTCGTTGCTCTCTGCCGACACCTTGACGATATTCCGACATCGCGAGACTAAGCTATCATATGTACCCGGGGTTTCATAACCTCTCTAATACAAAGACACAGTTCGCAGTCCAATTTTCAAGCCGAAATTTCTCTCGGCCAAAAGTCTGGTTGCGTCCGTCGAGATGTCCGGCCCGGGTTCATTTTCACCGATGCCCAGCTGCAAACACGTCTCTCTCATGTTGACCATTGGCCACTTAGACTCCGTGCCCTTCCCCGCTGAAGCCCGGTGTTCTCGAGGTCTGTTCATAGGAATGCAGCTCGGGGTCCGTAAACCCGCCAGTAAAGTTTGGTTCGTTGTTGAGGTGGATGGTGTCGTCGTGAAGAACCCGATGATGAGACGAGGCCAGTAGATGATGAAGAAAAAGTCTATTTACACTTATTTAAAGGAGACGACGAAGCATGAACATAAGATAACACATGATAATGAAAACTGGGTTACAATAAAAGGTGCCGCAGCGCACAAAAAGGGTATTGCGGCATGATCCCTGATGGGGGCCCGGAGGCCAAAAAGGGTGCCGAACCGCCGCACGGTTGACGAGAAATTCGTGGGGCTCTGGCGCCCAGAAACTGCCACGAGAGCAAGTCTTCATGCGACCGCTCTTGGCCGCAGCTCCGGACAAACTCAGCAAAATTGCGGATGCAGTCGCAAGCGAAGCAGCCTCCACACAGCAACACACGTACCAATTAGGATTTTGACCCCCGCTCCCCCCTGTCCGCCGCCCCTGAAAGGCGGGGAAACGAGTCTTCCCAAAAGCCGCGTAGAAGGTCGCCGGCAAGGCCGTCCCAAAGGGCTCCCACTCCGCCGACGCCTTGGGGAACACGGCAAAGCTGCGAGAAGGGAGGAGGGTCATCGCCCCGACGGGGTCCACCGGCGCTGGCATCACTACACCGCCGTTGTGCATAGCAGCCATTAACCACAATGGCTGTCAATCAACAGTGCCGCTGTCACTGCCTTTAGTTGTCCAAAGCCGGTGTCTCTTGCCGCCTTACAACTGCGATGCGCGCCTTCACTTTGTCACCCTGCCGTCGCCGGGCTTGTTAACGTTGTTGCGCTTCCTTTTTGAGCGATCCTTCTTGTCCAGTCGGACGCGCCGACTGTGGAACAAGGCTTTCCCACGGTAGCTTTCCCTAAGCGGGCGTAATGTTAGAGGCGCCGGACAGTGGGGTCAAGCATCCCCTCGCGCCACTCCGCTCGTCGCCATCCGGTTCCAAGCCCTTGTGTCGCCTTGGCTTGTTCGGCAGACGCTGCACACGTGCGTGAGCCGGACGTTGGAAGGCATTGCGTAGAGAAACCCTACAGCGGGTTTCTCTGCGGCAAGAAGGCTTCTTACCCTCCTTACCGACAAACATAAAAGAAGCATTTCCACGAAAACTAGTGAAAAAAGCGCTGTGAGTTCGGCTCAGGGAAGGAATTCGTTGAGCCACAAACACCAGGCATGGGCGATAGTATCGGCCGACACCGCCGCGCGCTAGGATAGAGGGATTTGTTGAATATTCAAAGACAAACATTTTCTTCCCCACCAAAACATATGCGACCCGAGCCGCTGAAACCGCCACCCTGGCGAAACAAGCGAGAAGTTACTGCTGTCTGAGAGAACCGAAGCACCAATTGCAGACGAACAGGGTAAAGGGGGTGTAGCGAATTGCAAGTGGCAGGCCGGAGGCAGAGCGCGAACCCAGTGTACAGCGGTACTGGCTTCCGCGTAAACGGAGCAAACATACCCCGCCTGTTTTTTTTTTAATCCCACGTTGACCACCAAATGATTCCTCTTTTTTTTCGAAATGAACCTAATCCACAAACCAAAACTAAGTCAGATAAAACTGCAGTGCCAAGAAATTCCCGGCAACTTTCCCCTGAAAAAAATGTGGCAAATAAATAGTTGAGATAATTCCCTGCAAACGTGTACGCAGAAATGGAAAATGAGCCAGACCATGCTGTGGCATTGATCAAAATGAGCCAAATTCATTTGCCCAATGGAATTTGGCATTGGTGTGACGTTTCAAGCTGTTTTGTGCGTTTTTGCGTCAATTTTTCTTTTTGCTTTTGAGAGCTGGCTTATCATGAGGTCAGACAGCAATGAGGAGATCGGCAAATGATCTGCCGACACACGACTACGATAACGTGAACGGAAGCGGAAGTGCACGAATTGAAACTGAAAGGTGTGATACTATCATTTTTATCTCGTCTCCCTCGTCCTTACGGAGTAAATCTGGTTATTATTATTGTTATTACTCCATATTTCCCATTTACGTACCTAACAAATTACCTGCCTCTTACAAGCCATGGCAAGCCATGGAAGATGATTTGAGCAGGCTTCTTGTAAAGCGTTTTGGAAATTTATGGCAAGGCAATGAAGACCTTCATGAGTGTTTTCAGGCGTGTCCAAAAAAGTACCCTACGGAGCCATTCGAAAAGAGCTGTTTTTTAAGCTCTGTTGCATGTTTATTGCCTTTTTCGCTTGAAACTGTATCGTACCGTTCTTGAAAGTCGATTCTAAAGTTTTCATAAGAATGCCGCACCAACTTGTCTGTTTCAAATGAGTACGAGCCAAATCTGAACTTATCTTAATATTGCTCAAATTCTCCGCATAACTATTAATTACTGGTCGCTATAGATTTCGCCTAGCTGACATGTGAAACATGTCATTTAATAGTTTTGACAGCCCTGCATTTAGGTCCGGTTCCAAACTTTCGTTTTTTCCCCCTAAAATTCCCCTTAGGTGGATTTGGCTCATTCCGAAAAAAAAAGCTCCTCAAATAGCTATCAAACCCAGGATTTGTATGGTGTCGCTATAAAATGTGTGCGAGGAACGATGATAGGTGGCGCGGGAAAGGGTGGTATGGCCCAAAAAATTTCCAAAATTCCCCCAAAAAAAGAGATGAAGGCAAGAAGAGAGATCAATAATAAAAACTAAGAATAACAAGGGGCCTAAGATGGAGCCTTGGGGTACACCTTTATTAAGAATGAAAGGGTCAGAATTGGAGTCATTGACATATACTACTTGGGATCTATTACTCAAGAAACTCTTTAGGAGTGATAAAGGGGGTCCCGAAATACCATAAGATTCTAATTTTACGAATAAAATGTTATGATCAATGGTGTCGAAGGCTTTGCTGAAGTCGATGAAAACAGCCCCAGCTATGTCACCGCGATCGACCACAGACTTTATCATATCAGTGAAGCAAGCGATGGCAAGGTCAGTAGACAGTCCTTGCCTGAAGCCAAATTGACAAGGGGACAAGATACTAAATTTGTTAAAATAATTCGTCAGTCGAACTTCAATTATTTTTCTAAAATTTTATCAAAAAACGGTAGAATTGCAATGGGTCTGTTTTTTCGGGGAGTGAAGGGTCACCTTTTTTAAATATAAGGATAAACTTAGTAATCATTAATTGCGAAGGAAAAATGGAAGTTTTAAAGGCCAGGTTGAAAATATGACTGAGGACTGGTGACAAAATCGCGCTAACCAACTTAATGTGCTTGCAATAAGTGCCATTAAGGCCAGGACCTGTAGTTTTTAACGAGGAAATGATCGATTCGATTTCTCTGGCGCAGGTTGGACGAAAAAAGAACGATTGTGCGCATCTCTCATAACGCGGGATACCATGAGATGGATCAGTGTTGCAGGAAATTTTGGAAAAATGGTCACTAAAAGCATTCGAGATGTCAGCAGAGTCTGTAATAACAGGGTTGTTATAATACAAGGACAATACGTTATTTGGACGGTTCCCCGCGTTCAGAAAATCATTGAGCAGCTGCCACTTTTTTTTCGTGTTGTTGTTAGCCTGTTGAATTTGTTTTTCAAACTAAATGCGTTTTGCTTTTTTTAGAACTGAACAAAGTATATTAGAATATAATCTTTATCGATTTTTTAGTCTTTCATTGAAAGGTTGGCGTTTAGATTTCTTATACAAGTTGTGTTTTTTACGTAATGAGCACAGGAGAGAATCAGTAAGCTAAAGGGAACGGGAAAAACTATAGTTTCTTTTAGAAGAACAGAGGGTAGTACTTTCATTAACTGCCACAATCACAACGTTCGATAACTCATCCAGAGCGTCTTCAGGATTAGATAAACTAAGAATCGGAGACCAGTCCCTATTAGAAATAATGTCGATGAATGTATCCTTCGAAAAAACGGGTTTGGATTTATGGTTTGATATGGAATGATTTGGCGGCTTGAAAAACAGAAATATCGGGTAATGATCTGTAAGCGACGTTTGAATGACACCAACAGTAGGGGAAATTGGCAAATTTGAAAGAATGTTGTCCAGTAACGTATGGGGGCCGTGACTAGGACAGCGGGTGGGAACAGAAAGCAATGACTGTAGTCCGTAACTTCAAAAAGGGCTTATGTATTTCAAAGTGCTAGAACTACTACAATCAAGAAGGTTGACGTGTAAATCACCTAAAATGACTACGTCTTTTTTTTCGAACGATAATTTAATAATCAATCAATCAATAAATCAATCAATCATTTATTTGCGTGCCCAGGAACACCCGGGGTCGGCCTTTGTGCTGGCGCACGGAAACAGAAACACACGAAACATAATGTACACATCTTTCAAATACAAAATAAAATACAAAATACAAAAAAAACGAAAGGATAGCTTATGTTGAAGTTACGGAATGAAAGTCATTTAGGTGCATGAACTCAAGGATAAAAGACAAATGCAGAATAAGAAAAGTTGGCAGTTACGCCAATACAAACTCACAGACATGTTTGCGAAACAGAGTAGGCCAATCATTAAATATATCAAGGTAATCCGAGCACCGATTGTACGTGCATTGCAGTCGGCACACAGGGCACAAGACACGCAGACAATTGGCGTTGCAAAAGGTATCATGTTTCCTGGTCCACTTTTGCGGCACATAAAGACGAACATGCTGTAGCAGCTCACCACAAGACACTATGCCGTGCATAATTTTAAAGAGGAAGAGAATATCAGCCTTGTTCCGCCTGGAAGTTAAGCATGATAGCGTCAATGAAGAGGGCGATCCAGGGTTATAAATACTACTACTATCGCCAAAGCGATGGTTGAAGATAGATATGAACTTATTTTGGACCCTTTCTACAAGCTTACGGTTTGTTTTGCTCGTGCTGTTCCAGACAACAGATGCATATTCAAGCTGAGGACGACATATAGTTGTGTAGAGCTTGAGAAGAGAAATCGGCTCCTTGAACTCCTTGGACACGCGACAGACAACGCCAAGCGATCGAAGAGCTCTACGAGTAATTACCTGAATATGTGGAGAGAAGCTCAGTTTACTGTCGAAAGTGACGCCTAGGTCATTAACCTCTACCACACGTGGGAGTAATTCACCGTTGATGTTATAGGGAAACAAGATGTTGTCAGTCTTTCTTGTGTATGTCATTACCTTAGTTTTAGATGTATTAATGAGGAGTTTGTTGCATGAGCACCAATGCGAGAAGGACGAGATTGCTCTCTGGAGAGCGGAACAGCTGGCAGAGTTGGAAACAGATTTAAATATTTTTACATCATCGGCATATAAAAGAAAATTACAATCATTAAATATTGTCGCGACATCATTTATAAAGATTGAGAAGAGAAGTGGCCCGAGAACTGAGCCCTGAGGGACACCACTGGTGACCTCATAGGAAAGAGAAGACTGTCCATTTACATGCACGAAACATGACCTATCACATAGATAATTGCATATAAGAGATATCAGGGATGGTTGTATATCAAGCTCAGATAGTTTTTTGGCTAAGAGCTCGTGGCAGACGACATCAAAAGCCTTGCTTAAATCAAAGTAGACTACATCAAGTTGACCTCTCCCTTGCACAGCTTCCGAAGCATGGCATGATGTTGACGAGATTGGTAGTGGTCGATCGGCCCGCGAAAAAACCATGCTGTTCAGGTATTAATGTGGTATTTATACTGAATGTGAGTAGTTTATGCAGTATTGACTCAAACAATTTAGAAGCAGCACATAGAATAGATATCGGTCGGTAGTTCGTGGGGTCCAATTTAGAACCTGTCTTAAATACAGGAACAACCTTGCATTCTTCCAACGAGCGGGGAACTTGCCAGACTTGAGAGAAGTTTGAAATATACACGTCAATACTGGAACTAGGATATCACCAAACGCTTTCAGTACGGCAGAAGGAATGCCGTCAGGGCCGCATGAAAATGACGATTTCAATTGTTTCAGAGCTTTCAAAACGAGACTTTCCGAAACCAGCACTTCTGAGTTTTTACAGTAACCTAGAGATTGTGGAGGGGGGCAAGCTGCACTGTTGTTGCCATAAGTGGAACGGAATTGTCGCGCAAAGGCATTGGCAACGTCCGATATGCTCTCTCCTCGTTCATCGATGAGGTTAATGTTCCCAGGTGAATTTTTACATGTTTGAGAACGGACGTGGCCCCAGAAAGCTTTTGCATTGCGTGTTGCATCAGCCTCAACCGCGGCAATGTAATTCGACCTATCGCGCCTAACCAGACATTTACAAAGAGATCTGAGTTGACGAAACTCATTCTGCCACCTTTCCTGCCCCGTTTTCTTAGCTTGCTTGTGCGCTCGATTTTTCCTCCCCAAAGCTCGTTTAAGTTCAGCAGAAAACCAACGCGGAAAATTGCCTTTCTTTTCAAATTTACGGGGAACAAAGCTCCTCAAGCCATCGTGAACAACTTCAGTAAAAAAATCGGTCTGTTCATCAACGTCGTTGAGGTTAGCTATTGGTGACCAATCAGTGTTACTAAGAAAGTGAAATAAACCAATGTAGTCACCACGAGCAAAGTCGTAACTACTGCTTCCTGGTGTGCAAACAGGGGGACTGTAATGGAGGAGAGATACGTTATGCAATGAAATATGTAATGACGGATGAAACTTGTCCGGTTTTACAAGGTTAGTATGACTGCGCGAGACGTCGTAATGACGTCGTTGTTTCGTAATGCGAGACGTCGACAGCTTCCAAGCTAGTCAGACACAAATCTAAGACGTTCCCACATGAATTCCTAATGAGGTTGCACTGCTGCAAGGAAGTAAAGGAAATAAAATCAAATAGAAAGTCACACTTCGGAGATATTGGGTGAGATGCCTGACTGACCCGCTGAGTCTCCCAAGAAATCCCCGGTGCGTTAAAGTCCCCAGTGACAAGGAAATGGTGATCACTGTGAGATATTACTGTAGTTTCGATTGTGTTAAGGATATTTCTGAACTCACTGGCATGTGTCTCGGGGGAAATGTAGTATGTACACACTAAGAGCCGTTCACCCCGATCACAAAACACCTCTAACCAAATACACTCACTCTCTAATTCAAGGTCAAGGCGGCGTTTACACTTGATGGAGTCATGTAGGGCAATAAGCACACCACCGCCCCGTCGTTTATCGTGCAACGGGTCACGGTCATGCCGGAAAACTTGGTAATGCGGAGGGAACAAGGTATTGGAACTTATGTCCGGGCACAACCAAGTTTCTGTTAGAATAATTATAGGCCAGCAAGAAGAAACGACATTTGAGAAGAATTCAGCTGACTTTGTGCGAAGTCCACGGACGTTCTGATAAAAGCAATCAAAGCTACTATTACCTGCCATCATCATCAAGTCGTTGCTGCTCTGCATGAATCATTTTTTCATGCAATTCACCACGGAAAGGCTTGAAAAGACAGTGCCGAGGCCACAGCGCAGGGTCTTTGAGCCGCTCAAAACACGCGTCGTCCACAGCGACGTAGAAAGAGGCGTAAGAGTCATGCCTCGTCTTTAAACGTTTGCACACAATCGGGGCGGCCCCCACACCGGACAGGTGCTCGAAAACTTGAGCTGAAGTTGTAGACGGAACCAGTTTTGTTACAAACACAGCTTTTGGGGGCTTGCGACGGCTGACAGCCACAAGACCAGATCCCTCAGATACACCAACAGCCAGGGGACGCGGTACTAATAATACTAATAATACTAAAACTAATAATACTAATAATAATAATAATAATAATCTTTATTACAGGAAAAGTACACATTATACATTCCAGCCCACTTAAGCAATGATGCTTGTGAGCGGGCTGCCAGCACAACTTCGTGCACGGGGCACATGCCTATGCCCTTTACAAAATATACAAAAGTAAATAAGAGGAGGGAATTTCTTCTGGCCGGACAACAATTACTGTTCGACAACACAGACAAAACAAAAGAACTTTCAACTAACACAATGTAACGGAAGAACATATACAATGCAAAATTAAAAAATACACAACTTTTCTGAAACCTATACAATGGGAGCATGAGCATGCCAAGTGTGCGGGTGTATAGCTAAATGATCAAGAAGTTTGGGTTAGCCATAAGCGCAAGAACAATTTGATTTTTTTAACTATGAAGGGCAGCATCTACTTCAAGATTATTAAAAAGTGAAGGTACATAGTAGGATCGTGTTCTTTTTATCTAATTGGTATAAACGCGAGGAATTACATACGTTTCAATACGGCGCAAAGGTCTTTGTTTTTTGTTGTCTACTTTAAAGGAATTTGAAAAATAATGTTTGCAAAGTGCATCAAAGGCAAACAGTTTGTCAACAGACAGCATTTCTAGTTGATGCATTGTTAAATCTTTGTCCTCTCCTTGAAGGGGTGTTCTATATGAAATGCTGCGATATATTCGTTTTATTACACGGTTTAATATGTTTAGCCGGTATTGTGAGGCATGACCATAGATAGCCTGTAACGTACTATTGATTCTCCCAATGATTTGTACACCATTTTTCTGATTAAAGGGACACTGAAGTGAATTTGTCAAGCTCCCGTTTTTGCTTGCACTGCGTAGACTGGCTCAAATTAGCACACCTTTCATCGTTTATCCGGTTGACAAATCGGTAATTATTTTACAAAGCGCGAAAGAAGAAAAACTACCATGCGCGGTTTGCGGCGGCCGCACCATCTAAAGCTGTGACGTTGGGAGGAGCGGGCACCGTGATTGGACGATGCCCAAGGTTAGCAATCAAACAAGTTTCGGTTTCGGTTTCGGTTCTGTAAAACACAACTGGTGGCGTTGTCGGATGGGCATTCTCAATAACTCAGTAATCATCGTACCGCGCTTCTGCCATGTTGTCAGCTTTAAAAATACATAAAGATAAGCCTCCCAGGACGGCTTGGAATCGTAGCATTCACTAGCCGAGGCCTACGCAGTGCATGGACGCCCTCCGCGTACACGCAGACGCCCAAATGTCATGCGCTTTTCCCCCATATTTGGAGCGTGCCTCACTCATGCCTCTACCGTAAAAAGCGTGTTCGCACCAGGCCAAGGGTCTGTTCTTTCTGGCCTGTGCCCACTGCCCGCAAGCAGTAGGTGCTTATGGCAACAGCACGCCAACGAGAACTCGCTAGCGCGCCAGTGCCAGCCTGCGCGCGTTCTGTGAACTAGTTCGTGGAGCCATGAACGTTGCGGCCCAAGAAAAGGTGAACTCAATGTAGAAAACATTGGCAGGAAATGAAAACGTTAACTTACAAAAACAAAAAAGCACGTACCCGCGGGGACTCGAACTCGTGACTTGCAAAACACTTGCGGTAACATACCTAGCGCCCCAGACCACTCGGCCACTTTTTTTTCTCTATTGCCTTCTTTGACAGGATGACAAAACAAAGACACACGTAACTGATAATTTGTACACTCAATACTCAATACAAGCACTAGAACTGCAGCCCTTCTTGGGCAAGCGGGGTGATTTCAACACTCTTTCATTACCAACAATGCTTCAATTGTGGGTAGCCACTCTGGTTTAGAGGGCTGAAGTTTTGTATCTGTACAAAAGAACCTATTGACTCTTTGAAGTAGTGTCTGATGAGCCTGGCATCTGGGTCGGAGTAGCGTACCGCCATCCTGTTTCTCCAGATGCTATGGAGTCCATACAGCATAATTGTGTCAAGCGGCACACCGTCCTCATGTTCAACATTCAAAAACCTAATACCGTAAGCATCGACAGGCAAACCTTTTTTGAGTGTTCGCTGTAGGATGTCCCAAAAGAACACCGCTCCCCAACAGTCCAAGAACACGTGCTCAATTGTTTCTGGCTTTCGACACAGAAAACAGTGCACACCCCATGGCACAAACCATCCCTTTTCCTCCATCCAGGTCTTTACTTCCAGTGTTCCAGTATGGAGTTTGAAAACGAAAGATTTCACTCCACCTGGGACCGTCATTCTTTTCACTCGCTTAAGTACATCTCTCTCAGGCCTTAGATTACACTTGCTGCGGTGCGTTGGCACTGGCAATACACTCTCGACGATATCTTTGTACAGTTTCTTCCGACTCACCCCGCTTAAGTACTCTAAGGAAAAACGCACAGAAAGAAAACGGTATGACAACACCACCTCCTTAAAAATTCCACGTACAGTTCCCCTCATGTACTCAGAGCTCACAACAAATTCAGACAAAAGTCTTCCAAGTCGCAGCTGACAAACGGTCCTAAGAAACGCATCTTCAACATCACGAAGAAACAGAAATGTATTGACCACTTGCCTTAAAAATGAGTGCGATAAACCAAGTCCGCCTTCCCGCACTTTCTGAAAGAGGTTCGTTCTGTTCGTTCTTTCCCATGATGAACTCCAGATAAACACAGCGAACACACGATGAAGTTTCTGAATATTAGCCCTTGAACAATGCAAAACTTGCATTACACTCGGCCACGAAACGGGCTCCCTCGACCTTCGTAATATAAGGTATGTATTGTACAACAAGTTTACACTTTTATTTGATTTTGGCATTTCAAGCAGCCTAGGTGTCTATTTGTTGTATTGCGCTCGTGCAGTAAGCGTCCCCCGAGTTTCCACAATAGCTCACGTCTAGCAATTGCATTTCGTAGACGAAAAAGCGTTCGCAGATGCGTAGTCGTGCTGCTGACCGCTGTGCTTGTTCGCCCAGCGCAAAAAAGTGCTTCCCGCACCCTATTTTTACGCTGTACGGTAAAAATATCAGTTTATTTTATTTCCGTAGTACCTATATTGACTTCACTGACTCTTCTCCCGCCTTCAAGAGGCCTTATATTTTCCTACTGGCGTACCAGTCAGCGAACCGTCGCATGTGCGCTTGTGCAGCGCTTGTGTGAAGCGACCTTGACTTGGAGCTAGATACAGTGTACAAACTAACCAAGTAAAGAAAGGCACCTTCTTCCATTCAAAAACGTGTGCTGGCTTCGTTTCAGCTGTGCGAACGAATCGCGACGACCCGTCGGCGGCCGGCGGACGAAACGCTGGGCCGACTGACTCTGTCTGAAGGCCGGGGAGCCGTGCAGTAGCGCAGCCAATTGCGAGCTTGGCTACTCGCGACGTCACACGAAAACGCCGCAGAAAATGGGCGAGCGTAAAGAGAGGAGGATAGCATTTTCGAATTAATTTTTCTACTAATTAAAATCGCGTAAACGCGCCAAGAGTGGTCGTAACATGGCCTGGGGACTCCGGACTACAATTTGCGCAAGTAATCCCGCAATGTTTACATATCACTTCAGTGTCCCTTTAAACTATCTGATGTAAATTGTAAGGAATAACGGTAACTGCACACTATCCGCAAGCGCTTCGCCACTTCTTGAATGTGCGTGTCCCAAGCTAGTGTCTCATCGAATGTTAAACCTAAGTACTTAACAGTACTTGATCGTGGCACAGTTGGGCAGAAGCACTGACGGCAGCCGCTATCGTGTAGATAAATAGGCCTAGATAGTGTGAGCCGCTTATTGGGTTATGAAAGCAAAGTAGGGTCGTTTTTGAGTTATTAATGAAAATACCATTAGAAACAAACCCATCGAGCAAATGGCATATATGAGTCTGAAAAATTCTTGCAGCTTCATCATACGAGTTACTCGGAAAGGCTAAGACCGTGTCGTCAGCGTACATATAAAGTTTGGATTTTAGTGGTACATTGGCAAGGTCGTTAACATAAATAATTACCAAAAGAGGCCCTAGAACAGAACCCTGTGGAATACCAAAATTCACTGCCCTGTTTTTACTTAAAGAAGCACCTACTTTTACACATTGCACCCGATTGAAAAAATAATTTTTAAAGAACGACAAATATGGGCCTCTGAATCCAATATCGTACAATTTGTTCAATAATAATTGATGGTCAGCGGTATCGAACGCCTTTTGTAAATCAACGAACAACGAAAGAACGACATTATTATTATCCAGTTCATGGCAGATAAAGTCGTTAAAGTCCTCTAATAATGTGATCGTGCTTATTCCACTGCGGAAACCGAACTGGGCAGGATTTAGTAAGTTATATTTTGTACAGAAAGAATTCATGTTCTTATACACAATTTTTTCCATTATGCGTGTTATACATGAAAGTATTGCAATTGGCCGGTAATTACAGTAATCCTTCTTGGTTCCTTTTTTGTGCAGTGGCCTCACCATGCTTACTTTCATCGGATCCGGTATTTTACCAGTTAAAAAGATTTCGTTGATAATGAAGAGTAGTAACTTTTTCAGTTTTTCAAAATTATGAATAATATCTCTTATTCTGATCTTATCTATTCCTGTCAATTTCGTTATGCGCATCGTTTTAATTACATCCAAAAGCTCAACTTGATTAGTACTGGGCATGAAAGCTGAATGTACATTGTGAGCAGAACTGTGGTTATTAGATACTTGCGACCTATAGTGATTGTGAAGCTTATTCACACTTTCCGCAAAATGGTCAATAAAATTTTCGGCTGATTCTGGATCTGAAACATTTGGAAATGCTTCGTTTAGTGTGGAGTCAATGTTCCTCGTTGGAACCCTTTCCAAAATGTTATTAACTATGCCCCAAGTTTTCTTGACATTATTTCGACAGGCTGAAAACTGATTAAGATAGTATCTTTTTTTTTGGTAGTCTTATCTTGGCTGTGAGTTTGTTCCTCAGCTGTTTAAATTCGTCTTTTAGAAGAGTGTTGTCGGGGTTTTTTCGGCATTGTTTAAACAAGACGCCTTTTTGATAGCTTAGTTCCACTATCTCCTTATCTATCCAAGGGCTGGCTACATTTCTGCGCCGAAGCTTTATTTTCTTTTTTGATTTATTGTAAATGTTCTCAAATTTTTTGTAATTGTACATTATTGTAAATAATTGTAAATTATTGTAAAAGCGCGTGTACAGGCCGTTTACAGCGGACGTATATAAGGCTCAGCCCCCCCTCCCCAACCCCTCCGTTCTAATTCCGGTGAAGCTGCTGTACTCGGTATCTCTTCTCCGCTCCTCCTTGCCACTGCTCACGTTCTTTTCGCAAGTTTTATTCCCCTCACCGCCACCAATGCTCCTTTCGGAAGTTGCACAAGCGGCTTATAACGGCGGTACTGCCCTTATGACCCGTTGCACTTTAGCTCGCTATGAAACGGACGCGCATCCTTCGCTTGGAGAAAGAAAAGCTGAAACTGAAGGAGCATATGCGCGCACTAAGAACGCACAGTCGCCGCCGTTGCCGCCTCAAGTTCCACCTCGCCGAGTATCTGCGAATTACTGCCGGATGAAGACTAACTTGACCGTTTGTAAAGCCGACGTCAGACAGTAATTTTTGTTCAGTTTGAAGAACTTTTGATGCTACATTATCGCCGGTGTCTTTCAGTTCTTAGCTCGCACATATTACCGGTTGCTGGCTTATGCGTGCACGGATGCGGAGTTGAGGGACGGGGTGGAGGCACACACGTGCAGCTTGGCATGCCCTCACCGATGGCATGCCAGTTGTACTGTTGGGAGATTTAAACGGGGACATTTCACGGGACTCTCCGACATCTTTTCTGTCCTTCGTGGTCTAGAGGTTTTAGTTGGTAAAATGCCTAAAACACATACGGAAACAGACATCCCCGTGTTTGTTCGCTAGAGTAACACTCGACTCCTTCCATGTTTCATTCATCTAATTGGGTGGGTAATATGGTCAGTCACAAGTTGCAAAAAACCATTTTGTTTCACGCACTCCTCGGACTGCTCCCAGCTTCACTGCTCATTCTTCTTCAGAGAGGGGAAGGTCACTGATTATTTTTCTTACGTCCCTCGCACACTGTGTAAACAGCACTCCGCTTTCCAACCATCTCAAAAGGTCACGTTTGCTGCCTTTTGCAGTGATTGATTTGATTGGTTGTGGGGTTTAACAACGCCGACGGTACACAGGCCATGAGGCGCGCCGTAGTGGAGGGCTCAGGATTAAATTTGGACACCTGGGAATTTTTAACGTGCGTCGAAATCCCGAACACATGGACGATTCCGCTTTTTCATCCTCTTTTTGCATCCTCTTTTGCTCTTACTTGGCCTTCACTCACTTCACATCACAGTTCACGCTGGGACATCGGGCTTGTGGCACGTTGAGGAGAAGCAGTCGCGCGCTCCCGAGCACACTCGGCCTGCAGCTGCGCGAACGCTGCGGCGCCGAAGCCAACCTGGCTTGGCGTCACATATCCCGCAAACGCCAAGTCATCCTGCTTCTTGTTTTGCTACTTCGTGCTATGAAACGCTACACTTTAGCCACTGAAATATCACAGAGGGTTGATGAGAGGTGCAGTTAAGGCAGCTGTTTCAGGTTGGCCAATTTCTTTTTGTAGAAAGCAATGCCTCTGCACTTAAACCCGAAATATTGTATAAACTGAAAGCGCGCGGTCCCCGACGAACGAACTGATAAAAGCGAGATACCTATGGGAAAACAACATATCCCGTATATTCAGAATATAAAAAGTTCCTCTGCTAGATGTAAAATAAAAGGTTCTAAAATTGATCATATAAGTGGATTACATTGACGACACTGTAGTTGGCATGTTCGTGGTGCACGCGTGCGTGATAGAATTCTGTGAACTTATTTGTCGCTGTTATCCCGAACACTGCTGAGAAATCTGAGAGCAGTGTAAACACGGTTGGGGTGGCGTTATGTGGAAGCCATGCATGAATTGTAATAAATTAGCTATTCAAAATACCGTACTTTTTGGTTGTTTTGTTCCCATTCTTGCACTTCCTTCTCACACATGAGTTTTTAAGGTTTTGAGTCTCTCCATCCTTGAGAACCGTGCCATCTTTGAAGCGACAGTCCACTGCAAGAGGCAAGACACATAGGTGACGGAGCGTTTTTGCACAAATATGACGATATGCAGAGCATCACAGTTTCCAGATATAATGACCCGGTTTGAAAAATTGTTTAGGGCACTGGAAAAGAAACGTCTAACAACTGACATGTATTATCATTCACTGCATTGGGCTGGTAGGTCAAGCAGTAGCCAAGCTTCGGAGCTGCACCCACAAAAAAAGATGTCGTAATCCTGGTTTTTCATCGAAGTATTTAAACCTAGCATTACACACGACAGACGCGCAATTCTCGACTTCACTGTTGAAGTCACTTTCTGCTCAATAGCTGTTGAAAAATTGTGTTCCTTAGCGAAAGAAGGCACAAACATTGAACGTGAATCAACTGCGGGTTTCTGTAGAATTTGTATACAGTTTCCCCACCAGCATTTTTCCGCCACAAATACAGTGTACATGGCAACAATGGAGTCTTTAAGTGCTTTTAAAAACCGCAGTTTGTAAAGAGAAGCAGGCTTTCAGCACGTTTTCGCTCACTGTTTTGAACAAAAACCGGAAACGCTACAAAAGTTTCAGCGCATTCAACAAGGTGTGCAATACCACTACTCACGAGACATCTTTATTTTATATCTATTTATTTATTTATTTATCACGATACCCACAGCGACAATGTTGGCATTACAGTGGAGGGAAGGCATACAATATAAGAAAACACTGAGTACAGGTTTGTACAAAGCAAAATTGAACAGTAAGAACCGAAATAACACAAACAGATTGTACAACGGGGAGCAAAGACGGCATACAATTGAAATGAATCACCTCAACTGCAGGCATGCGGTGAAAGCTTCACTCTACGTAAAAGACACCTCCTGCTGAGCTAGACTATTCCACTCCGATATATACCTGGGAAAGAAGGACGTTTTAAACAGATTTGTTCTGCATGGAATTTCTTTTACTTTGATTGAATGATCCCTTCTGGGCGATATATAATCTGGATTTTGTACGTAATTGTCGCGGTTTATTCGAGTTTTTGAGTAAAATATGCTGTGAAAAAGTTTCAATCGGAGCATTTTTCTGTGGCCATGCAAAGATTGCCATCCCGGAGAACTTTTTGCCAGAGACACACTGAAATTCATAGAATAATCAATGCAAACAAAACGAACAGACAAATTTTGAATCCTTTCAATCTGCTCTGTATCTGTGGCGTCCAAGGGTCCCAGACTGTGCACGCGTATTCGAGAATAGGGCGGATATAAGTCTTGTATAACAATGCCTTTGTGTCTAACGAAAAATGTTTGGTGTTGCGCCGCAAAAACCCTAAACCGCGTGATGCCCTAGAACAGACATATCTAATTTAACGCTCCAGGAAAGGTTAGAAGTGAAAAAAATACCGAGATATTTATACTCATTTACGAAAGTAATATCTTTTCCGTTAAGGAAATGGGTATAGGAATTAGCATTTTTCTTTGTGAAACGCATACAAATAGTTTTGTCCGAATTAATGCTCATACCCCATTTCATGCACCATTCGGAAAACCTATTTAGGTCATGTTGCAAGAATTAACAATCATCTTGATTTTTAACAACCCTGTAGAGAACACAATCATCAGCGAAGAGTCGCATAGACGAAGTAATGCCGGTAGTCACATCCTTCATATAAATAAAAAAAAAAAGCAACGGGCCCAGAACGGAGCCCTCAGGCACCCCTGAAGTAACATCCATATCCTGGGAATTTTCGCCATCCGGGACAACTCTTTGCTTTCTGTTCGACAGATACTCCTTAATCCAATGAATTACAGTGCAATAATATTATACCAGGAAAGCTTTTCAATTACCAAAGAATGAGGAACAACATCAAAGGCTTTTTTTAAATCAAGGAACACACAATCAACGGAAAAACCTTTGTCCAGCGCGTAAGCAAAATCATGTACCAATTCAGTAAGCTGAGTTATACACGAGAACCCGCGGCGAAAGCCATGCTGCACCGGAGTTAACAAAGAGAAAGCATTCAAATGATTGATGATAGCAGAGAAAAGAACATGCTAAAAAAGTTTTCAAACTACGCTTGTTAGCGACACCGGCCGATAATTTGATGGAAGCGATATAGGGCCAGTCTTGTGAATAGGCGCTACATTTGCCATCTTCCAATCGCGTGGCAACGCCCCTTCTTCGAGTGACTTTCTAAAAATAATGCGCAGATATTTTGATACTGATGGGGCGCACATGGAAAGCAAAGCAGTTGGAAGGTTTGCGGGCCCTGGGGCACTATTCACATTTAAGCCCTCGAGCAGAAGTTGAATACCAAGGCTGGTCAAAGAAAACGTCATTCATAAGGCCTGCAGCATAAGGTACTGGACAAACCGCAGGATTACAGTAATTACAGTTTGAAAACACCGAGGAAAAGTAGAGGTTAAAATGTTGGGCTTTTGAAACAGGGTCCTCAACAATATTTCCGTCAACTTCAAGGGGCGGAATAGATACCTGGTCATTTCTGCTTTGTTTGATGAATTTCCACAGCTCTTTTGGTCGGTCCTTGAAACGCGAGTGGAAAGAATCGAAAAATTAAGTTTTTGCCTGCTTAACAACTGCTTTCATTGCATTAGTTGTGCGACGTAAGCGTTCATATGCTGCAGGGGACGGTTTCTTTTTGAAAACTGCATAAGCCCGACGTCTTTTATCTGCGGCTATCCGCATTGTCTTTGAGACCCATGGCTTACTTTTGCTTTTTTCGTGCAGTCATTACTACCCATGAAGGTAGATGCAGGTCATGCAGGCAAAATAACTTATCTTTACATACATCCCACACTTCCTGCAGACTGAGCGATTCGGATAATGTTTCGAATACATCGTAGTATGCTTCTAGTGATTCCGATATTGCTGCTACACGCGCTTTTTTAAAGCTGTATATGCGTCTAGGAGGGGTAACAGCTATGCTAGCATAATCTAGATGCATTGTGCACACAACTGCGACATGATCACTAATGCCTGGTAGCACAACCGGGGTACCCGTTGCCTCAGGCATATTGGTGAAAAAAGATCTAGAACATTGTTCCCTCGTGTACTTTGCCACACTAACTGGGATAGTGTAAACATACCAGATATATTTATCATTTCCTTGCTAGACGCGCAATAGCCTGTTTGAGTGGGCTCGGGTTGTTCCCAACTAATATTAGGTAGGCTAAAATTTCCACCTAGAACTAGATTATCCGCATTAATTTATATTATTTGCTCACAAAGTTCAGACAGGACTTTAACCTGACTCCCTGGTGACCTGTAAAAGGAACACACCACTAACACTTTCCCGTTTTTCCAGTCTAAGCTGAGCACGTATAGCTTCGCAAGTTCCTGTCTCTACGTCAATTAAACAAGAGCTAACCTTATGATGAATTAGCATAAATACGCCGCCGCCGTGTCGATCTCGGTCTTTACGGTAACACACATATTCCGCGGGAAAAACTTCGGAATTACTTATGCTGTCGTCCAACCAAGATTCAGATCCAAGAACCACCGACGGCTTTGTCATGTCAAGTAGGGAACAGCAGTCCTCCTTTTGTGAATAATACTGCGGCAGTTAACTATCAAAAATGACAGAGTAGGACGTTCGGATCGTATCCGTCAATCCGCCCGGGCAACCTCACTGCAAGTTTCATCATATATATACTTTACTTTGTTCAAATACAATGTATCCTTATATAAGTAGCCCTTATCCGTTCCGTTGCTGTGGGCTTTGGCGTACTCCCACAGCAGTTTACGTTTCCTTCTGAGTGCGTGAGGAAAATCTTCAGATATGCTGCTTGGGGAGCCTCTCAGATTCTTTGCCGACAATAGCACACTCTGCCTATCTTTGTAAGTTGCAAATTTAGCAATGATAGGGCGGGGTTTCTCAGAATCAAATTTTCCGATTCGGTGAGCCCTTTCCACAGCCACTTGGCCAACCCGAGAACGGAGGTACAGAGGTCAAGCACTAACTTTTCACTTGCGAGGTTGTTTTCCCGATCGTCAGTATCTTGAATACCATAGAAAACCAAATTACACCTCCGCCCGCGATTCTCGAGGTCGTCTACCTTCGAAACCAACGCCTTCACTGTTTCGTCCTGAGCTTCACATTTTTTCTTAGTTTCATGAATGATACTCGGTATCTCTTCAAGCTTTGGCATTCTACTTTCTATTTGAGTCATTTCGTTCTTCAGCTCAGAGAAGGCCGCTTTGGTTTCTGTCTGGCATTGCTCGATAGCTTAAAGTGTACTCTTCATCTCTTTTTGTCCGTTCAGCAGTTCCTTAAGCAATGCTTCAGTAGGGCCGAGATTGAATTCAACGTCGCCGCATAACATCAACAACAGTAAATAAAATGCCGCACGGTGCAATAGAAAAAAACGACAACGCCTACGGTACGTGGGTACCCTGCACTTTGAATGGGAACAAACGCTGATGAAAGTAGGGGGTGGAACCGGCAGTGCAACAACTATCGAAATGTGAAATCTGCGCAACTAACCTACGTCAAGAACAGAAATTTCGTGAGCGGCAGCGCCATGGTCCACAATAAATACTACTAGAATATCCACAATAAATACCACTGCACCAGCAACATTGCCCTTAACCTTTTTGCGCCACTGCTGCGGCTCAAGCTGGAAAGCCTAAATTGGGGTCCTGCAGTCACAACTAATGCCTATGGTCTCACATGAGCCCTCTGTGTCCCTTCATGCGAATAAGCTATGATTCGGTGTGTCTGAATGTACTGTTGGGAGTAGTTACACGATGTTGAAACTTCAAAACTTCCAACAGCGAGGTGTCACGCTATCAGCAGAATGTAGTTGTGCCTGTGTCATGCAATGACTGATCGGATGAAAACAACGTGGGAGTATTTGAGGTGTGTAGGGAAAAATGTAGGCTCTTCTTTGCGTAGGAGTGCAAGAGCTGCTAAATTGCACATAGCTTCGGGTGCTCACATGTTACTGTCCCGAACGAGCACGAGCTAGGCACCGCACCCCCAAAGAGCTAACGATCCATATCGGCGTCCTCCTCGGACAGGTCGATCGCTTCTCCCCCTTACTCACTAAACGTGCTCTATCCTGGCCGGATGTCTTTCTCACCAAGCACTTCCTCTTCCCTGAGAAGACGTACACTCCTTGTAACGCCAAGCGAGACGGCTGCGCGTACGAATAGCCGACGCAAAACCTCCCAGGGATACTACAGCCATTCTGGTAGTAGATGCTGCGCAATGCCGCGACCGATACCCAGTTAGTATATATAGTTGCCGTTGCCAGCATGAGCCGTGAGCACCGGAAACAGGATCTGTGCATGATCACTACCCCCCACTGCGCCAAACTCGTAGAGCACAGATTTGTTTTTATCTCCTTTAAATGGAGCATGCCATCCTTGCCTACAACCTTTGCAAGGGAAGAAGAAAGCTTTGGCACTAGCCAAGTCCAGTTCAGGGACTCCGACGACTTGCAGGTCCGCTAAGAGTCCTTTAACCGCTCACCACATCAACAATCACGCAGGCATTAGTCTTTTGATGCTGCCAGATTTTTATAACTGAGCCGTCTACCCACCTTTGTGAAAACGGCGCTATGCATATAACGGAACAAGCGCACCCTGACGCCGATGCAAACCGCCTCATCGGCGAACAAGTCAGAAGAAACGTCTTATACACTGCTCCAACTGCTGATCTGGCCACGAAATAATTGGCTTTTACTGGCGGCCGAAGTATTTTTTAAGGGGCCCATCGGGATACACAATCGCGTACTGCATTGCCGCTTTACAGCAACGCGAGCGGCAGGCACGCGCACTGGTACAGAATGTTTTAGCTGACGATTTTCGAAGGCTCGCTGTTGCATATGGGAAGGCGTACCCGAGGTGAGCTGCGACGCCTCCGTCATGCGGGAAGTAGCGTGGTGAAGCGAGCGGCCAGCCAATGTCGCTGCCTTGAAGAAAAGCAGAAGCCGAAGGCAAAATTAACTTACTTACTGCATGGCGAGAGATGAGCCGAAGCCAGGCAAGAACAAAGCCCCGTCGGGCGAGGTTACAGTACATGACTCGAGCAGAATGACAGCATTGATTTACTGCTCAAACAGGAATGAACTACAGCGTTTGGGGGGTCTTCTTTATACCCAAAACGCTAACGGTAAAACAGGCGTTCCCTCTAGATTGTGCACATGACACGAACGGTACAGACACACGCAACAATCTTTCCAGAGTTCGTGAGTGGTCGGTAGTAGCGGCGCACGCTGCTTCCCAAAGAGGGGAGAGAGGAGGTCTCCGCAAAGGATTCCACGTCCTTCGAACGAGTCTGTGCATGTCTCGTCTGCCACCGCCGGAGTTCGAATCACGTAGAGAGAGAGAGGCGACAGCGATCCCGACTTTCCCAGAGATGTAGCGGCGTGTTTGGATCCGTCGGCTGCGACCGTGAGTCACCGACAGGGAGGCCTGCTTGAAAGGCGAACGTAGTGGAGGCTTCGCCACACAGCAGAGCATTGGGGCCCCCTGATTCGTAACACCGCTCTGTTACAGGCGGCGCGCTCAGTGCTACTGGAGCCTAAAGAGTTCGCGCCAAAGCGCGGCACGCACGCCCATTGGCGATCTCACTTGCTATCGGAGCGGAGCGTATCGTCAAAACGGTTAGCTAAAACTCGCTAACATCCAGGTTGGATACTCCGCACCGAAACTAGAAGTTAGCGAGACAAGTTTCTGCATTTCAAATTTTAGAAATGAACTGCCTTTTCATCAAGTGCTACCATCCCGGAACCGGAGATATGTGAACTGGTTGAGCCCAACGGACCCATCGAATAGACTTTAGGCACACTGAAGATCTGGAATTGAGACAGTGTTAAGAAAGACAACACCAGCGCTTGCAATCACCTCTAAGCTTTATTTACTAAGAAAGCAGACATACATATAGCGAAGTTTTTAAATTGTCGGCAAACATGCTGACGACTCAGAAGACCAGAAGGAAAAAGACACAGCCTGAACTCGCAACTACTGGTTTAATGAAAAGATACAAATACACATTGACCAGGCCTCAAGAGATATGTTCTTCTCGCCCAAGGTAGAACCATCAAAGAAATTTTTAAATTTAATGCAGAGAGTCAAAGCCACGTCCAACAAACACAAGGAGATGTTCGTTTAAAAAACGCAAAAACACCATAGAACCTCGAAAATCAATAAACTACATCTACAACGTGTGGCACAGATATAACTATCCTTTGTGTGTTATTATAATAAAGAGGGCACTAACACAACCATCTTAAGAGGTTCACCAATGGTTGTGTTAGCACCCATTGTATTATCGGGTGGCGACACATAATAAATAAAACCCAGTCCATCTCCACTAATGTGAGACCTTAGGAAGAGCGAAGCATGCAGTGCAGACGTGTATTCTTGGCGGCCCGGCGTTTTTGCCCCCGGAGATGAAATCACTGGTAGGTAGAGGTATACAGCTTTGCTGTAAAAGTCTCGTGTCTTTCAACCACAAAACTTTCTAGCGCGAGGCGTTGGAAAAACGAGGTCCCGGGTGTGTGTGTTTTTGCCACGGAGATGAAACGTTGTAGCGCGAGACATCGGCAAAACTAGTGTACCAGTGTTTTATTACTATGATCGCATAAGACGACGACGACAGCAGACGCCGACACCCCGAGCCCCTAAGGAGCCTCGCCCCTAAAAATATTCCGTGTCATTCCGCTCTGTGAAGAATGATGACCATCGGAGCTTTGCGTACTCCAAATTGGGCGCGAAACAAAGCATGTTAGCCATTGGCAATCTAGCACACTTCCTCACCCATTAGCTAAATTAAAGCTGGGAGAGCAAGAGTTTTAGTCTAGGCGGCGTACAGCGGGCTGCTAGTTGACCGCCTCCACCCACAACGCCGTGCAGGCACGGCCGGCAGCCGCTGGCGTACCCATTCTTACAGTGGAAAAGGGCCGCCCTAAATGTCACTCACAAAGCCCTTGAAGATCAACAAGAAAACACCCTGCGAAACGTCACACCACGAGCTCTTAAAGGAGTACTGACACAAAATTTTGAATCCGAGGTAATTAGGAGATACAATAATGTAAACATACATACATCATCTGCGAAACATCAGTGGCAAATGCAGCCTAAAGAGTATTTAAAATCAATTTTAAAGTGTGCCTAACGCAACCGAGCAGCAAGCGGAGGGCCTCGCGAGATCATCCACATCTACATTTATGTGGGGTAAATAAAGGACATTCAAACACGTAACGAGTTTGTGTTGGCCGCTTCCGCACGGCCGGCGTTTCTCTCCCGCTCGCCGCTCGCCGCTCGGATCGGAGGCAGGTGCTCTTGGTCTGGAGCTACAAACGACCCTATCGTTGGCGACGGAGGGGTAGCGATTTCATTGGCTCATCGGTCAGCTGGCCGCAAGCGAAGTTCTACAGTAATTCCAGGCACGTTATTTCCATTGCTTTTTGTTACACTGGACGCGAAAATGCACCGGCTACACAACAGGTGCACTGAGGGAGCTGCGTAACCAGCAGGATGGTCGCTCGGCAGCGGCCGCGGCCGCCAAGTGGCGCAGGCAGGCGCAGATAGCCCGAGCGGCACCTTGTTACCGCTGCCGTATTTGTGACTCAAGCCTCAAAGCAGTGTTGTACACGTTCCTCCAAAATAGGAACGAAAGCTCGTTCCTCGTTCCTTTCTATTTTGAAACGAGTTCCCGTTACAAGTTCCTATATTGAGAAAGGTACACTTCGAACATGGTAACGTGTCGTGATATTAACGTTACATTTCATTTTTTTAATTAAAGTCAGGTGTCAGATAATTCTGATGAGAAATATAGTCAGCAATTTAACACCCACATCGAACTATGTATGTTATGCGAATATGTACACCACCGGCAGCCGGTTATCTGGAGATAAATAGAATTCAACAAAACGCTCCTAGACGACTTGTTTCAGGGAGCACTGGACATATGCAGACATGTTCAACGGCACGTGTCGCGCTCGTCTATTACAAGTGCAATATATCCGGAGCTTTCACTTGGACTACAAATCAGCAGCCAGGATACTGCGCTTCAGATGTGGTAAAAGAAAGCTACGCACCTGCCCAAACATAAATGCATTGCACAAGAAACCGCATCGAAAGGAACAATACATATGCGTTTTATGAATTCTGATTCAATATTACAGCACGAGTGAAAAAAGAATGTGCACAATACATATTCAGAACATAGTAGAGTCCCTTGTTTGAAATCAGCAACAGTTGCATCTCGATGGTGGTGTCATACAGACGAACCCGTTTCTTTGGTCAACACTTTGTTAGAAATGTTGAAGAAGCCGTACCACCAAAGCTCTTAAGGGTACTACCCTATTATGCTTGAGGATAATTTCGCACAGTCCCTCAGGCCCAGGAGACTGCCTCGGCATGCGCTCATAAACGTGTGCTAGCAAACAACCCGTGCTCGCCATGGACAGCGGTTGTTTTGTTCGTATTTTGATTGACGGCCGTTAAACACTCTGTGGTACCATGCGCATAACTTTGACCGTTATGGATTGCTGTCTACATTCTGTCACGCACGAGCATCGGATCCACAGCGTCAAAAACAGAGCTTCAGAATGTTACTCAGTCCAATTGAAAGTTCATTGTCACCTTTCTGCCGTAGCATTGTCTGCTGTAACTTTGTGCTAGAGTTTTTAAGTTTGGACTCCGGCTCCTTGTTGTCCGAACGGAGGAACTCTGCGCACGACAGCGGCCACCAGCTTAGGGTTGCAAACTCTTCAGTGAAGGAAGTCGGTCTTTTTAATGGCCGTGTCTTCTAGAAGAATTCATTGTTCCTTTTTGGTTGCGGCCTCTTAAAGGGACACTGAAGTGAATTTGTCAAGCTCCTGTTTTTGCTTGCACTGCGTAGACTGGCTGAAATTAGCACAATCGTTTATTCGGTTGACAAATCGGTAATTATTTACAAAGCGCGAAAGAAGAAAAACTACCATGCGCGGTTTGCGGCGGCCCCACCAACTAAAGCTGTGACGTTAGGAGGAGCGGGCACCGTGATTGGACGATGCCCAAGGTGAGCAACCAAACAAGTTTCGGTTTCGGTTTCGGTTCTGTAAAACATCCGTTGACGTTGTTGGATGGGCATTCTCAATAACTCAGTAATCATCGTACCGCGCTTCTGCCATGTTGTCAGCTGTAAAAATGCATAAAGATAAGCCTCCTCGGACGGATTGGAATCGTAGCATTCACTAGCCGAAACCTACGCAGTGCATGAACGCCCTCCGCGTACCCGCAGACGCCCAAATGTCATGCGCTTTTCCCCCATTTGGGCTTGCCTCCCTCAGCTGTTCGTAAAAAGCGTGTTCGCACCAGGCCCAGGGTCTGTTCATTCTGGCCTGTGCCCACTGCCTGCAAGCAGTCGGTGCTTATGGCAACAGCACGCCAACGAGGACTCGCTAGCGCGCCAGTGCCAGGCTGCGCGCGTTTTGTGAACTAGTTCGTGGAGCCATGAACGTTGCGGCCCAAAAAAAGGTAACTCAATATAGAAAACATCGGCGGAAAACGGAAAAGTTAACTTACAAAAAAAAAACACGCACACGCGGGGATTCGAACTCGTGACTTGCAAAATACTCGCTTGCGGTGGCATACCTAGCAACCCAGACCGCTCGGCCACGGAGCGGGCTCCCCTGGCAATGGTAATATAGGGTATATATTGTGAAACCAGTTTACACTTTTCTTTAATTTGGCATTTCAAGCAGCTTAGGTGACTATTTGTTGTATTGCGCTCGTGCAGTAAGCGTCGCCCGAGTTTCCACAATAGCTCACGTCTAGCAATTGCATTTCGTAGACGGAAAAGCGTTCGCAGATGCGTAGTCGTGCTGCTGACCGCTGTGCTTGTTCGCCCAGCGCAAAAAAGGGCTTCCCGCACCCTAGTTTTACGCTGTACGGTAAAAATATCAGTTGATTTTAATTCCTTAGTACCTATATTGACTTCGCTGACTCTTCTCCCGCCTTCAAGAGGCCTTATATTTTCCTACTGGCATACCAGTCAGCGAAGCGTCGCATGTGCGCTTGTGCAGCGCTTGTGTGAAGCGACCTTCACTTGGAGCTAGATACAGTGTACCAACTAACCAAGCAAAGAAAGGCAAATTCTACCATTCACAAACGTGTCCTAGCTTCGTTTCAACTGAGCGAACGAATTGCGACGACCCGTCGGCGGCCGGCGGACGAAACGCTGGGCGACGACTCTGTCTGAAGGCCGGGGAGCCGTGCAGTCGCGCAGCCAAAGCTTATCCCCTCCTGATCCCCTCCTCACACGAAAACGCCGAAGAAAATGGGCGATGTAAAGAGAGGAGGACAGCATTTTCTAATTAATTTTTTCTACTAAATAAAATCGCGTAAACGCGCCCAGGGTGGTCGAAACATGGCCTGGGGACTCCGGACTACAATTTGCGCAAGTAATCCCGCAATGTTTACATATCACTTCAGTGTCCCTTTAATTTGGTACTTCATCTGGCAACATGTGGGTCACAATAATTGCCCTTGCTGGAGAATGTAATCGTAAACGTTGTCGCGCTTCACGCAAAAGTTCACCTTTACCTGGCAAGTGTGGATCTTTACCGGACAAGTGTGGCAACTTTGTTGACAAGTTCGTGCTAACTGCGTTCCAGAGTGTGATGCGCCTTGTTGAGCGCGCTTTGAATCCTAAATAAGGTTCTAAGTGAGCGATCCGTAACAAAGCTAGGACATAGAGCTCTCGGGACAGCGACGTTATGGAACTCGGGACGTTCTATGAAGAGTCGGGACAGTCCCGCAAAATCCGGGACGGTTGGTAACCCTACTTGAGTATAGACTACTCGGCTGGCCATCGGTGCCCGGCTGAAGCACTGGTCGGAACCGGTCCGTAACCATACACCACAGTCGTCGCCCTGCTATTATGTGAAGGAAAGGTGGCGCAATATTTCCCGGTGAAATTCCAAAAGCAATCACAATATCGAACCTGGCAGTGGGCACATCACGAAATCGATGGTCCTCTCGGTGCACGGTGAAAGTTTACGGGGGCGCGTTCGAGTGACATGGCCATGTCGTAGGGCAGTAGAACGTATTAGGTCAGATTCGTTTCCAGCTCTGACGAACGGTTGCTGTTTCGCATAAGATGAGATGGCTCTCGCCATCGCTTTGGGTGGCAGCCGCAATATTTCAAGAATCTGAGGCTTAGAACTGGACGCCTTGTTTTTACACGCGGTGACAGCAATGACGGCGACCCTGACGTCCATTTACAGACAGGAGACAAGTCTCGTACGGCCCCTCGGCTGGAACGGCTGCCGTTACTGCAGATAACTCGTTTGCTATGAACACGGTACAGTCCCGTCTTCTTCTTCTCGGATTTTGCGTTCCACTATTATGCACAAAAGAAGAGGTCGCGGCAGAAGACAAATGAAAGGGGCGCTGAAGCCCCTGTCTTATGCGGATCTGCAGCCGGCGTAGGGACAAGGCCGTGCGCACCCGGTGCAGCCTGCCCTACAGGCTGCGGTGGTGCTGCGTGGTTATTCTGCCTTTCTCCTTCAAGGAAGCACGTTCTGCGGAAGGAAAGGCCAATTGGGCAGCTTGGGCAGATTGGGCAAATTGGGAAAATGACCACTACGCTACCGGCGCGGCTGTTCTCCCGTCTCCTTTCTGGGTTACTTATGTTAAGGTATTTGTTTTCTGCACTTGGGTGGGATAGCCAGCGCAACTCAGACTACTCGGGGTGAAGGGACCCTTTTTACCCCCCCAGCCGTGACTCCAGCGTCTACGACATGTCGTGAGTGGTCGAGCAGAGTTGAACCCTCTTAAGCTACCCACGGCACCAAAACTGCCAGAACAGAGACCCTCGCTATGCGTGTAGCGAATCAGAATAGGAACTGAGGGGATCGTTGAATTAAGACAGAAATAAGGGTTGGCAGTCAAGAATGCCAAAGAAAGCAGATTGGAGAATGCGGTAGGTCATTGACACAGATGAAGATTTTTGAAAAACAGAAGTAGAGAAAGAATTCCGGCAGGGTGAGATGCAAACCCATCACTTCCAGAATACGCATTGAAACGATGACCACTCCGCTGCCGCCGTGGCTATTTGCCGTCCACTTTCTCGGGTATTTATGTTAAGTTATTTGTTTCCTGCACTTGGAGCTGGTAGCCAGTGCCACTCAGACATCTCGGGGTGAAAGGGATCTTCTTTTTAACTCTCTGGTCGTGACTGGAGTGCCTACGACGTGCCGAGAGTGGTCGACCAGCGTTGAACCCTCTTAAGATCCCTATGGCTCGGTTTTGGTATTTGGAAGGTCAGTCTTTCGGAGAATGCGGCTCGCTGTGATAGACACCTACCCTTTTCGGTACTTCCTGTATGCTGTCTCGGAGTCTGTGATGATGGTCTTGTAGCCGGGTTGAGTGTGGGCTATCGCTATGGCGACATCCTCGAACTCTTCGGGGGAGGGTGTGACGAGGGAAACGCAGCAGATGGGCTTTTCAATTGTCGTGACGGCTATCGTTGCCGATGTAGAGCCGATGGGGAGTGAGGCCTTTGTGTAGAAGATTCCGTCGGTTTTAGGGGCGAAGCTCCTCTTACTGGGGCCCTGTCCCTTCCCTCGTTGCTGCTGTACACGGCGCCACGGTGATGATTGTGGCAGGATCCCCCTAGGGATTGGCCAACCAAAGATTGGCTGGAGAGGTCAAAACGTTCAACGTGTTCGTTGGTACCCAACAAGGAGGAGAGGAAAAAGAAGAGGTTGTCGTTCGTCGCCTGCGAGCTCAAGACACGTACCGGGGGTACGCGACACAAGAAGCTCTGCAGAAGGCGATGGCCAAGGTGGCTAAAATGTCACAAACCGAATTCGCCAATTTACCCATGGAGATTCTTATCGTCCCAGACAAGCCCTCCACAATCACCACAAACATCGACGTCGTCGACGGGCTTGTCAACGGAGCGGTGGGAAGTCTCAAGCTTTGCGAGCGAGGAGTGGTGGTCTTGACGCGCGGCGCCCGGTTTCGATCCCACGATTCTCTGGCCACGAGTGGGGGTACGTGGCGCAATTCCCACTGCGCTACAAACCGAGACGCGAGCATGGCTATGAACGCGCCTGATGTCCTCCACTCATTCAGATGGTGTGCGTAATGAAGAAGACCTATAACAATGTTTCACGGTTTCACCGATAAGCATTTTAGCTGCGCCCCACTCAATATCATTTACTTCGTGGAGATGGCGGGATTTTTTTGTCCAAGTGTTCGGCCAGGGCTTTCACTCTGGCCTTTCGGCGACCTTTGTTGCGATAGGAGTTCATGTCTTTGGGGATTGGTTTGCTTTCAATGATGGTGGTCCAGATAGTGGGTATGGGTCCTTTGTGTTAGTGGTAGGCTCCCTTCCATCCATTTTGGCTTGTACGGCTCGTCACGCTGGTGTCTGGCTGAGTCGGATTCATTGGTTTGAGAGATGGGCCTCTGTTAGTTCGGGAACGGGGTTGTGCTTTTCTATGCTCAGGAGGTTTTCGCTAGAGGAGTGGACGGGGATGCCAAGGGACAGTTTGATAGCTTTTCTTATTATTGCATCGAGTTGGTCGATATCTTTTTTGAGGAGTTGGAGTTATGGGGCGGAGTATACTATTCGGGATATTACAAAGGCTTGAACCAGCCGAAGTGCGTCTTCCTCCTTGAGTCCCCTTTGACGATTGGTTACTCGCCGAATCATGTGGATGATCTGATCCGATGTCGTTTTGAGTTTGGCGATCATCGCCCCGGCCTTGTCGTTTTCTTGAGTGAGTAAACCTAGGATCTGCACTTGATTTGTAGGTTTGATGTCGGTTCCGTCGACGGTAGGGGTTATAGAAGGTCTTTCGCTCTTTTTTCTGCTTGGTGTTATAACGAGGAGTTCAGATTTTTGGGGAGAGAAGCTGAGGCCACATGATCGTGCGTATTCCTGGACCGTGATGGCTGCGTGTTGGAGGGCCTCTTCCATCCATCCATCCGATCCCGCCTTGGAGGTCCATATGGTGACGTCATCTGCGCAGAGAGCGTGGTCTATTCCTTTTGTAGTGTCGAGGATGGCCGGAAATGGGAGGAGGGTCAAGTTATAGAGCATGGGCGAAAGAACGGACCCTTCTGGGGTGCCCCTGTCACTCAGCTAGATCGGCTGCGACGTTTCCTCTCTGATCTTGATGACTGCTCTGCGGTTGCTGAGGAAGTCTTTGGTGTATTTTCTCGCCGCATCCCGTCTTGTGGAGGTTGCGGAGTATGCTGGCGTGAGTGACAAAATTTCCCACGCAGGAGGTGAGTGAGATAGGTCGCAGGTTGTCGATGTGTGGTGTTTTTCACGGTTTGGGTATTAACCGGACCTTGAAATATTTCCACTCTTTGGGTAGTACCCCTTGTTCCCAGGCGTTGGTGATGTTGTCTAGGAGCTCTAGGCGGTTCTTTTCACTGAGGGTGCTGAATAACAGGTAGGTGATGGTGTCTGTGCCGGGTGCGCTGCCTTGGTTGCACCTGTCAATTGCAGCAATGAGCTCTTGGACTGAAAACGGGAGGTCGAGGTCTTGGTTGGCCGTTCACTTGTAGTCAGGAAAGGAGTGTTGCTCTTTTCTGTTTCTAGAAACGTTTTTAAGGTCATGGATCAGTTGGTCACTACCCCCCGTGTAGTTTTTGAGCGTGCGCCTGAAGTTGCTGTTGCTTGCACGTTTTCTATTTAGTGGATCGATCATATGCCGGAGGAGGTTTCATTTTTTTTCTGGTTGATAGGGTTCTTTGTAAGCCGTCGCAGAGCTTCATCCAGTTCTCCCTGCAGAGTTTGGAGGCATATTCCATTACCGGTCTGTTGAGGTTGTGGATGCGCTTGCGGAGGTTCTTATTGTGTCTTTGTCTCTTCAATCGTTTGGTCAGCGCGCGTGGAGCCTCCGCTATGTGTGCGAATTTAGTGTCAACGTAAGGGGTTATAAAACTGGGGGATATCTTTTGGGTATGCTTGTCGACCAACTCGAGGTGCTCCTTGGCCCAGGCTTGATAGGTCCGTGGTACCGTTTCGGATGTTGGCTCGGGATTCTCGTTGTCCGTAGTGTTTTTGCGGAGCCGGACCCAGTCTGTTATTCGGGTCTGACCCACCTGTCCTGTTAAGTTTGGCCCCCCAATCGTTAGGCTGATGATGTTATGATCAGACCCGAGGTTTGTGCCCTTGTTCTGCCATGTCCTGTCTAGGTGCCCTTGTAGCAGGGAGATGTCCGAGGTGCTGTCCCTGGACGTAGTCGTGCCCATGCGGGTGGTGGTGCGGGTTCGTAGATGAATGTAAGGCCGTGTTGTTCTATTGCTTGAGTGAGTTCTTTGCCTCTCTTGGATTGGTAGCGGTATCTCGATTGTGTGGGGGGCATTAAAATCGCCTAAGATTATTACTGGTCTCGTCACCGCCGCTTGTAGGCAGTCATGGGAGGTGTTCTCGAAATCGATATCATTTTTCGATGGGCGGCAGTAGGCGTTGAAGACGAAAACGTTTTGCTCGCTGCTTCTGCTGCGGTTGTGGATTTCGCTGAGAACGTGTTCACAACCACGTCGGGTAGTGACGTGTTGTGTCCCAGCAATACTGCTGCGGACTAAAAGTGCTGTATTCTTTTCGGTGGGGTCTGTGTACGTAATGTACCCGGACAACTTAGGTCTGCCGCTAGTTTCCTGAAGGGCAATGACGAAAGGTTTTTGATCAAGGTTGTCGATGTGGGGGTGAAGCTCTCCGAGTTCATTTTTGATTCCTCTGCAGTTCCATTAGTAAATAAGAGTTGTACACTTTTTCGTTTTGGTTAGTCTGGGTTGGGGAAGGCTCACTGTGGGGAAGGCGCTCACCTTGGCTGCGCTTCGCCGGCCCCATCGGGGTTCTTTTGCCCGCTTTCTCTTTGTCCCGCGTTAATTCCTGCCCTGCCGCGGGCCTTCCGGTGCGTCTCGATGGTCCTTTTAGCTCCTGGGGAGCTGGCTGGGGGTCCTTTATTACGGGACCCCCGGGGGAGGGGATGGTATCGGTGCCGTCCGTTCCACGCTCAGAGAAGGGTCTTCCAGAGGTTGTTTCTGTTGTTCCTGGGCTGGCTGCTCCTCCTTGCTACCGCTGTCCTCTACCTCCCGCGCTTTGCTGGTTTCCTCT
Source organism: Haemaphysalis longicornis (assembly GCA_013339765.2). Lineage (NCBI taxonomy): Eukaryota > Metazoa > Arthropoda > Arachnida > Ixodida > Ixodidae > Haemaphysalis > Haemaphysalis longicornis. The sequence continues at coordinate 94,288,582 of CM023456.1, forward strand.
ACTGCGAGAGGCTGGCGACATCGAACTACCGAACAAGACGCTGGGGAGCGTGGGCACGCCGCAGGGCACTGTGATCTCGCCAGTGCTGTTCAATCTGGTAATGATCGGGGTGGCCGAGCGTCTGCAGAGCCTCCCGGGAGTCAGCCACACGACACACGCCGATAAAATAACGATATGGATGACGGGCGGCAGCGACGGCGAGATCGAGGCGTCGCTGCAGCGGGCAGTTCACGAGATCGAGGACCAGCTACGGGGCATGGGACTTGTGTGCTCGCCGACAAAGTCGGTGCTACCGCGAGGAGAACGAAGGAGCAGGACGGCGGAGCGGCACATCACACTACGAACGAGCGACGGAACGACCATCCCCAGGGTAAAACGCTGCGAGTGCTCCGGCTGCACATGGACGCCGGGCGCAGCAACGGAATAACGATTGCAAAGCTGGACGCAAAGGTGTCGGCGGCGATCCTACTCATCCGCAGAGGGTCGACGAGATATGCGGGCATGAAGGAAGACAGTCCGCTGAAGTTGGTACAATCATTTGCGGTCAGCCACGTGGCCTACGTCACACCTTTCCACGACTGGAAGGCGGCGGAGTGCCAGAAGGTGGAGGCGCTTATACGCAGGGCATACAAGGCAGCGTTAGGGCTTTACACGTACACTAGTACGGAGCCACTCTTGGAGCTTGGGGTTCATAACACGCTGGACGAGGGTCAGGTTAGCGAGTACCAAGAGTGGGCGGTACATATTGGAAAGAGTGGGATATCGCGGAGGGCGGCAGGGAAGTGCGGGCCGATGGCCGTTGCCGCGCGGGTTGCTCAGCTCGTTGCAGGTGCCACCGATCCCGCGCCACACGCACCCAAAGGTGGACCGAGGGCGACGCCTCGCGAGGGCGAAGGCCCTCACGGCCACGCATGCGATGCACAATGGAGCACGATACGTCGATGTGGCGAGCTACCCGGACAAGTCGGGAGCCTGTGCCGTGGCGGTGTGTCCGGCGACTACTGGAGAGCTACGAGCGTCATGCAGCGTGCGGGCAAGAAGCCCGGGACAACCCCAGGAGCTGGCCATCGCGTTGGCCCTAATAGACCCACAGTGTACCACGGTGCTGAGTGATTCGAGGAGCGCGAATATGAACTTTGCAACGGACAATGTGTCCCCACGCGCGGCCAGGGTGTGCGGGGCCCTAAGACACAGAGCGATGCTGGTCACCGTGAAGTGGTTCCCGGCCCACATGGGGCCGGTGAGCACCGGAGAGAACCGCAATGAGGGAGCGGACCAGGCAGCGCGAGCGCTCACAAGTCGCGACGCGTGCCCGAGCCCCCGACATGCGGAAGACGAAGACCGCGAAAAGGGGCTGCCGCTCACCTCCTACCGGGAGGTGTTGGAGCGGTACCGGTAGGGCAGGCGAGTGTACCCGCCTCTCCACCGAAAACTCACGAGGCAGGAGGCAACGACGCTACGTCAACTGCAGACCCGAGCGGTGTAGACACCAGTGGTTGCAAAACACGTGTGCCCTGAGGTGTACGCGAGTTATGTGTGCGCGGTGTGCGGCAAGTGCCGGGCGACACTGGGCGCACATACTGTGGAAGTGCAAAATGAGCGAAGAGACTACGGGCGCGTTGCCACCGAGCCTGGAAAAGGCGGTGCCGAAGGTTGACTACGACGCCCAGCGCGAGGCCGTCCAGCAGACATTGGTGGTCCTCGAGCGACAGAGGCCGAAAGCGCAGCTCTACGAATGGGCGGTGCGAGTAGGCAGCTGAAGCCGAGCGGCCCGCCAACGTGACGTTTAGGCCGCGTCACAACTTGCCGGAAATAAAGATGTTTCTCTCTCTCTCTACTGCGGGAGGGGGAGGTTGTTTATGTTTGTTCCCTGGCTGGCTGCTCCTCCTTGCTTCGGCTGTCCTCTCCCTCCCAGGATTTGCTGGTTTCCTCAACTACGGGAGCGGGAGGTTGTTTCTGTTGTTCCCAGGCTGGCTGCTCCTCCTTGCTACCGCTGTCCTCTCCCTCCCGGGATTTGCTGGTTTCGTCTACTGCGCGAGGGGAGGTTGTTTCAGTTGTTCCCGGGCTGGCAGCTCTTCCTTGCCACCGCTGTCCCCTCCCTCCCGGACTTTTCTGGTTTCCTCAACTGCGGGAGCGGGAGGTTATTTCGGTTGTTCCCTGGCTGTCTGTTCCTCCATGCCACCGCTGTCCTCTCCCTCCCGGGCTTTGCTGGTTTCCCCTACTGCGCGAGGGGGAGGTTGTTTCTGTTGTTCCTGGGCTGGCTGCTCCTCCTTGCCACCGCAGTCCTCTCCCTCCCAGGCTTTGCTGGTTTCCTCTACTGCGGGAGGGGGAGGTTGTTTCTGTTGTTCTCTGGCTGGCTGCTCCTCCTTGCTACGGCTGTCCTCTCCCTCCCAGGATTTACTGGTTTCCTCTACTACGGGAGCGGGAGGTTGTTTCTGTTGTTCCCAGGCTGGCTGCTCCTCCTTGCTACCGCTGTCCTCTCCCTCCCGGGATTTGCTGGTTTCCTCTACTGCGCGAGGGGAGGTTGTTTCAGTTGTTCCCGGGCTGGCAGCTCTTCCTTGCCACCGCTGTCCCCTCCCTCCCGGACTTTTCTGGTTTCCTCAACTGCGGGAGCGGGAGGTTGTTTCGGTTGTTACCTGGCTGTCTGTTCCTCCTTGCCACCGCTGTCCTCTCCCTCCCGGGCTTTGCTGGTTTCCCCTACTGCGCGAGGGGGAGGTTGTTTCTGTTGTTCCCGGGCTGGCTACTCCTCCTTGCAACCGCAGTCCTCTCCCTCCCAGGCTTTGCTGGTTTCCTCTACTGTGGGAGGGGGAGGTTGTTTCTGTTGTTCCCGGGCTGGCTGCTCCTCCTTGCTACCGCTGTCCCCTCCCTCCCGGATTTTCTGGTTTCCTCTACTGCGGGAGGGGGAGGTTGTTTTGGTTGTCCCCTGGCTGGCTGCTCCTCCTTGCCACCGCTGTCCCCTCCCTCCCGGGCTTTGCTGGTTTCCTCTACTGCGGGAGGGGGAGGTTGTGTAGCGCCACCATCATCATCTTCTTAAGCGCCACTATCATCATCAGCAGATTGGCCAGCTGGCACGGTACACATTCGGCACCCGGCAAACCTCGGGAACGGCACCCTTGTTCTACGCGCCTCGTCATGTCCATGGCGCAGCCAACGCAACCGTAATAAACGTGGGCTCGGCCGCTCCGCCTCATTGGCCGCCTACAATTTGGTGACCCGGACAAGCGGCTTTGCCATGGCTTCGAAACGCTGCTTCCCCAGCCACAATGCGGATGACCGCAAGCGAAGAACGTTCCCTGCCCTCCCAGACCTTCCCTTGCTGATCCCGTTTGACTCCATCTCAAACCACGCTGCATGGTTCGTCATCCTGGAAAGCCATTTTTATGTAAATGGCATCTGCTCTCCGGAAATCAGGTACCTGGTGACACTACAGAAGCTACCTGCTGACCTCATTGAGCAGATCCAGCTGCCGACCCCAGGCCCAAGTGCGTATGAAAACTTCAAAGACACTGTCCTCAACCACTACGGCATGAAACCCCGGCAGACGACAATGCCGACAGAACCTGGTGGCGTTACCACCATCAGTCCTCCTCTGACACCGCCCTGGACCCATGTACCCGAACCCTCACTAGGCCACAAGTCGGCGATCATGGGCGCGTATCTCGAGCTCCCAGCCGCATTTTCCACGAGAGGACTGGAGGCCAACGATATCACGGGCGCCCACAAACCACCGCCTGCTTTGTCCACTACTACCACACCACAAGAAGGCGCCGGTGATCCGCAGAGCACCGAGGCGGCGACCTCCCTCACTCCACGGTTGACGCCATCCCCATCTAAGCCCAATGTAAGCCCTTCCCTGACACCACTCCACAACGTGTGCTCCGCAACGCAGCCAACTGAATGGCATACACGACAGGTACAGTGCGCCACCGACGAGACTCCCATCGACGCACCAACCATCTGCCGTCGTGACATTACGTGTTCCGTCTGGGTGGATGCGCAGGAGCAGCGTGACTCCTCAAAAGAAGCACCTGGGCTAGTAGGCTCACAACGAGCAAAGATGGACACCCTCCAACTACCTGTGACCAAAACGATGACGGGGCAGTCAGACCAGAACAAAGAAGACCGCAGACGGCCCCCGAACCACCCACCACGTGCACTCTTGCCTGTTGTTTCGCTTGCGGAAGCCGCGTCTTCTGCTTCGAGCCGTCAACGCCGCATTAGACCACAGAAACGTCATGCACCTTGCGACCGACTTGTCCCGTCAACTCGCTCCTTTCATGACAGTGCGGGAGTCAGAAGATCAGAGGAGAAACCTTTTTGCCCGCCCCCCTCGACACCAACGCGTTCGAGTTCCCAGAGCATTCACCACCGTTCTGGGTGCCTCATGGGCCTTCGCACATAAGCAACGTCGCTTCGAGCTATCACGACGATCAATAACCCATGGTTCGCTCATCCGTAGATGAACGCGGCGGCGACTGCGTCACTCCCTCCGCACATGCTGTCGTGGTCTGTGGAACAACAGAGCTGGCAGCAGAACAGAGCCACCCTATACCCGCAACCCACCTTCTCCCGTTTGTCTGGACCACCTTGTAGCCCGGAGAGTGCACTCGAGCTTTGTGGGACATCACTCTCTCCTCTGGGCGCTGCTAGCAGTTTCCGCCCCGCAGGACGCTCATTTTCACCTACGGCCTCTGCGCCACTCCCACGCAAGGGCCCCCGAGGGAAATCCACACACCCGACGCTACCTCGCCGACGACCAGGACCGTGCCGTTAGTCGACCCCAGCCACTTCACCACGGACTGCCCACGGACTCTCCCTGACAACGGACAAATTGTACATACCTGTACATAGTGCATAGTGCATTTTCGTTCATTGTCATTTAAATTTGTCACTTTATCGCGTTTCACGCTAGGGGGGAGCCCTGTAGTGCCACCATCATCATCTTCTTAAGCGCCACCATCATCATCACCAGATTGGCCAGCTGGCACGGAACACACTCGGCACCCTGCACACCTCGGGAACGGCACCCTCGTTCTACGCGCCTCCTCATGTCCATGGCGCAGCCAACCCAACCGTTATCAACGTGGGCTCGGCCGCTCCGCCTCATTGGCCGCCTACAGTGTTTCGGTTGTTCCCTGGCTGGCTGCTCCTCCTTGCCACCGCTGTCCTCTCCCTCCCGTTCTTTGCTGGTTTCCTCTACTGTGGGAGCAGGAGGTTGTTTCTGTTGTTCCCGGGCTGGCTGCTTCTCCTTGCCACCACTGTCCTGTCCCTCCCGGGCATTGCTAGTTTCCCCTACTGCGGGAGCGGGAGGTTGTTCCTGTTGTTCCCAGGCTGGCTGCTCCTCCTTGCTACCGCGGTCCTCTCCCTCCCGGGATTTGCTGGTTTCCTCTACTGTGGGAGGCGGTGGGAAAGGAGGAGGAGGTCCGGGCGGGCTGGGTGGTCTAGATGAAGATTCATGGTGAAAAACAGGTGGATTAGATGACCTTTCGGCTGGTTCGGTTTCCTCCGGATCCGTAGGGTTCATCATGGCCGCAATGTCGTCCATGTCCATAAATTCCTCCAGCTGGGGCCGCGCGGGCGCTCGCTGCTTTGCCCTGATTGCGTATGTCATCGTGCACTCGGTCTAGTCGTGACCGGAGCAGCAGCCCCCGCGGCACAAGGCCGTTGTGGAGCTCCTGCGGTAGTGCCCGGTGTTGTAGCACCGCAGGCACAGTGCCGCCCGCCGGCCACCTCGATGAGTATCGGGCATCGTTGAACTGTGGCCTGGTGAGGAACGCCTTCCAGTGCTGTTGGGGCTTTTGGGATCACATGGTAATCCCTGCTTGTTCCGGTCATATGCGACCACCCCGGCTTTCGCCAGTCGTCACGTACCACACGTTGCACTTTCCCCAAGCGGTCCAGCTGTCGTACGATCACTTTTCAAGAACTTTTGGAGCAAGCCAGTGTACTTTGACGGTGACCTCGCGTTGGTTTGGGTTTATGACCAAGCAACGTTTCCTTTCACAGTTATCTCCGTCCGGGCAGCCAGTGTTTCCATGTCGTTCTCCGAAGAAGAAGTCACTATGTCACGAACATGGTTGTACTGAAATGGTCCGAGGAATGCGATCGTTCTCAGGTCGGTTATTTTCTCCAAGGCTGAAGCGAAGTCTTCTACGCCATACGGTCGCGCTGAGCGGTCTTCATGGAGAAAAAAATTCCCCCGCATTTCCCCGAAGGGGAGTATGAGGAAGTGCGAAGCACGGGGTGATGCTATGAGGGGGAGTTTGTTGAAGTTTGGTGGCATTTTGCCCGTTAGTTACATTAACACCCCCTCGTTATCACGTTCGGCTTAACACGCCTCGTTTGTCCCTCTGCGGAAATCTTGGTGAATTAACGTGTATGTTCGAGAGGAGGAGCGCGCCGCACCGCAGCGCACCGCAGCTGCGAAGCGCCGACCGAAGTGAAGGGAGAGGAGGCGCAGTCACGTGAGAGAATGCAGAACTAGCGGGTTTGTAGTATCACGTGTACACCACGCAGTTATCAAGCCCCTATAACGCCGCTGAGTCGCCAACGCACGCCGCTGACGACGTAGTTTGAATGCGTTAAAGATATAAGGCGCGTTACTAACACTGATATCAACGTCGCGTCCGTGGCTGACTCGGTAGAGCGTCGCGCTGCGGCCGCAAAGTCCGCAGATCGAAACCTGGCGCCGGATGCTGTTTTTTTATATAGTGTAGTGGCCTGGCTGGCGCGCCGAGAGAGGGTGTTGCGAGCTGGAGAGTAGTAAAGGGGCTTTAGGAGAGTAGGCGAGGGGGGAGAGGAGGCGCGCGCTATGCGAGCGCGACGATTCAGGCTCGCTTAAGAAGTGCATTCGCACTTATTCCTGGCCAATCTCCCAAGTGGGTATGTGCCATGTCAGCGGCCAGGCAACCCGCGCCCATCTCCCCCCGTTGCTAAGGAAGACGAAAAGCGCGCGCACCCGCAGCTGTTGTATGCCACCACCACCACCACCTATGCGGACGGCGGAAGGTTCGGGGTCGCTTATAAAGTGCGCACTTAAAACGGAGCTTTCACTAAGTGTTCGGCTTGGGAATCGTGGGCAGAAGGGCCCTGTAAGCAGCCGGGGCGGACGGTGCGGCCGGGTAGCGGGAAAACAAGTCCGGCACGGCTGCGCCGGTCGCCTGCGAGGAGCTCTCCCTCGAATGACCGGCTCCGAAGACAGCTGGAGAGGTGAGCCGACGACAACGGCGCCAGGACTAATGCCATTAGTCGGCCTGACAAGTTATACCTCCCCCGACGGCGACCGTTGAAGAGAGCGGGGGATAACCCCCGAAGTAAGCAGCGACGCCGTCGCCAATACGCGTCTTCTGCAAAGGCGCACTGTCGTCAAGCCGGCGGCAGACGCGGAGAATAGAAAAGCCCCGTATCGCGGCCGCCGCTTGCGCTGGGGTCCCGAGCGGCTTCCGCTACACTGAATAAAGGTAACTGATTTTGCTCATTTCGGGGGATAACTTCATAATAACTCTTCATAAGCGGAGGACACCAGCATTTTTATCTATTCCTGCGACACACAAGAATTGGCTGCTAGCGGCAATGAAAGTTTGGTGCTTCCTGTCACTATATTCAGCACACACGCTAATAAATAAAAAGACAAGAGCTGCACGTTTTCACCGAAAATGAAAACCTGTCGCCCATTCCCTATGGCTGCTCTTTACTGATTCAGTGATTGAACATGCGGAAGCTTCGAACTCTCCTAAAAGCTTCTTTTTAATACTTTGGATGCCAAGGATAAACAGTCATTGCGGAAACTCTCCCGAATTGTTGGCACCGTTTCGCGCGAAAAGAATGTTGTACCCGTGAATGCTGAAGCAACCCTATATTACACGTTTTTATATTCCTACGTGTGCTGCTGCTTTCTTGCTTGAAGAAAGACGATAGGGAAATCCATAAAAAAAGCTTTCAAAATTATGAAAAATACTACGCGCCATAATGAGCGTTCCCTTTGACTAATCTTGAAAGCGTATTTCTCTTCAAATTAAGAAATTGATCTGTACCCTCCCCCCTCAAATATTTCAATATAGGCTCGGATGCTTTTACAAAAAAATCATAGCAACAAGTGGCAAGTTTCTTGCACTGCTTGGGCCGCTATCACATTGTAGCAAACGCTATTTAGTTAGAAAGTGTGATGAGTTTGCGCTTCCCCGGTGGAGGACGAATTACGGTTTGCAATGGTAACATACATACAGTTCTCAGTTATATTACTGCTCCTTTTTGTCCTGAACTACGCACTACGTCATTTTCTGCCATACAGGACCGTTTGTTTTACTGTCTATTAAGGTTAAATGACGCCATCGCCTAAGTAAAATTTTATTTTACGGTAAATGCTATATCTTGCATAAAGCCTTGTATCTTCTTGTCGGCGAACGACTACCGACAAGTACGGTTGGTTAGGCCACTTAAGCGTTTCTAACCTGAGCTTTTTTCTCGCCACCGTCAGTTTTTATGCGAACAAAGCTGGCGCGAAAAAATTAATTCATACAATATTTTATGGTTCAGTGGTTGTATTATTTGATCGATTGATTGATTGATCGATCGATTGATTGATGTATCGATTGATTGATTGATTGATTGATTGATTGATTGATTGATTGATTGATTGATTGATTGATTGATTGATTGATTGAATAATTGATTGATTGATTGATTGAATTCTGACCCTCACTTATGGGTCAGTACAGGAATGAATATAAAAGGAAACCATTGACTAACCAGAAAGACATTAGGTGTCATGTAGCGGTAATGCAATTATATTGCGCCCTCAAACGTTTTAACATTGAAGCTACCAACAGCGCTCTTTCCAACTCTTCCGTGCTGTAAGGGAGCAAGAATGCTTCAACCAATCTAGACGGCCTTACTGGTCACTATGGTCCCACCGACGAGGTCGTTTGAGGCTTGGTGTACATATTTGCATGTTTGTTTATTTTTATTTAGCCCCTTATAATTTGAAACAGCAGTTCCCACCTCTGCTTTATATCGACGTAGATGATCAGTCCTACGTTGCATGATTTTAACATATTTCTAAGAGATTCTGTCCCGTGGTAGTGAGCAAATGAAGTACACAGTGTTCATCGAAGTTTTTTTCCAATTTACCCCTCACGGACAATTATGAGTTACACCATGAAGCTGACTCCTATGTAGGGCGCGCTACAGCCTGTATGCATGTTGTTTAGCATTTCTAAGGGCATGTTTGCAGGTCTGTAGGAACAACTTTCCATAGACTATTGAACACACAACCTGAACCTGAGTGTGCTACCCCAAATCCGAAATAATAGTCCCTCTCACGTACGTAAAGCTGTGTGCTCTAGTCAGAAGATAGTTCCAGTTTTATAGTCATAATAAAGTGCAGATTTCTTTTGGTTATAGACGTAAACGCTGTCTTTAACTGGTTAATTTCCTTTTCCGCTGTGACCAGCAATCATGCAGGGCCTCCCGGAATCGATGAATTTTGATTTCTTCATTTTCATTAGTTATAGAGGCGTATCCTCAACATAAGTTTGATCTCCACTGTGGAAATATTATTTATAGAAGTCGAAAACAACAAAGAGCTCAGAACAGATCGCTGTGGACACACGAAAACATTTTTAATATATTAGATTTGCAATCCCCAATACGTACTTTCTTTTGAAGGTCTCCTACATACGCGCCTATACAATTTAGTTTTTGTGAGCTAATTCATAGTGCTGGAGATTAAAAACAAATTTTGGGGGTATCTTTACCAAATGATTTGGCAGGATCTACACAGATGGCATGAATTTGTTGTCCAGCTTCAAGAGATAAAAAAACGGGTTGCTTTTTCTATCTTCTGAGTAACAGTTAACAATACTTTCCTGAATCCATGACGATGCGGAAAAAAAACATTTTCGGCTCAAGAAAAATAAAAAGGTTGCAGGTGCCTTGCTATTAGATGTTCTATGACTGCAACACTCAGAGGTGAGCGAAACCTGTGGACAGTTGTTAATATGGATGCGATTGTAAGCTGTAAATTTTGGCCCTGCAATCTCAGTGAGCCAGTCTGCTTTAATGGGGATGTTTCCAGAAACTTTTTCAAAATCTTAATAAAATGACACCCATTCAGCATACCTTCGTAACCGTTCAATACTGTTTCAGCCTGGTGTTTTTGCCTTTTCGTATAAAGGACTAGCAGCTTCTAGCTTAGTGGCTCAAACTACTAGCCTTGACCTACTAGCCTAGTGGATCAAACAGACACCTTTGTTTTTCGAACTACTAGCTATGACCTACTAGCCTAAGCGATTAAACAGGCGCTTCTTCTTTTCAAACCGCACTCCTCCCATTTTTTGCGGTAAAAATGCTTTATAACTTGTCTTTATCATGCTTATCTTTCTAGGCTGTAAACGTGTGTTCCTGCTTGTAAAATAACAGATTTTGTGTCCCTTTTGCAATGTCTGTTTTCAGATACAACGTTTAACGTTCTATTTTACAATTGTCTTGTATACTTCTTGTGCTTTTATGGTGTTCCAATGTCATGCTAGTGTGTTGATTCTTTTCTTTTTGCAATATCGTATGTTTCATCGGCTTTCAACTGATTGCCCTTCCCCCTATGTAATGGCCACTTGGGCCCTTAGGGTACCTAAATATATAAAATAACTAAATAAAACTGATTTAACCCCTTTCTTCTATAGCCGTAAAGGGATTCATTCCTCAAACGCGCAAAGTAGTCATTGATTGATTGGTTGATTGATTGATTGATTGATTGATTGATTGATTGATTGATTGATTGATTGATTGATTGATTGATTGATTGATTGATTGATTGATTGATTGATTGATTGATTGATTGATTGATTGATTGATTGATTGATTGATTGATTGATTGATTGATTGATTGATTGATTGATTGATTGATTGATTGATTGATTGATTGATTGATTGATTGATTGATTGATTGATTTAACTCACCTCCAGCGACGTTGTTTTCATAATACACTAGCAACAAATACCAACTGAAAAGTGCGACGGTAACAAAAACACCGCGCATGGCGTTCCCGTTTCCTTGTGCTTTCTTTCGTTCTGAAAGGAAAGGAAAAGGGTTATTACAGCTTCCGTGATAAGACATTTTTGTTAATACACCGTGTGAATCAACAACAGTACTATAACAGCCCTGTCATGGGGCACTTTCAATCCTGATTAAAGCAAAGCGCGATAGACTTCTCTGGCGCGGTCGGATCGCCGCTGCTGCCACACGGCACGTTTCAATTACGATTGAGATAATGCACTGTCGCACGCCACATGGCGCCAAAGAAAGATTTGGAAATTTCTTCTGCATCCAGCGCTGGGTGACCCTGCACAGCCTTAAGCAGCATCAGCTGAATTAGCAGCCTTGCCAAGACCATATGTTGTAGCGTGGTTGTTTGTAGCAAGTTCAACGCAAGCAGTTTGTGTCTTGAGGTGTGGGAGCCCTTGCTTTGCGACGTCACCTGGCTTCCACCGTGTTATTTCCTCGAGGCGCAGACCCCATCAAGCCTTCTTTCTGTGGCTTTTTGTCTGTGCCGCTGGTATCTGTGCTGTTGTTATTGATAAAAATTGATTGATTGATGTTTGTTTGATATATTGATTGATTGATTGATTGATATATTCATTGCTAGATTGAACGTTAGATTGATAGATTGATTGGTAGATTGATTGATTGATTGATTGATTGATTGATTGATTGATTGATTGATTGATTGATTGATTGATTGATTTTTCGTCACAACAGCGACAATATCGCCAAATGAAATAATAACAGCTGCTGTACTCGATACAGCAGCTGGCAGACGTCGAGACGCCATTTTTGTTAGCATGTGGATTGACCCACGGTATTGCAGGTGTATAAATGCCCTTAGAAAAAGTATGTATTTTGACTTTATAAATATTATGAGAGGCTTATTTGCGTCAAGAGATTTGATACAATTTGTCGCGTTATTCAAAGTTGTCCTATAGCATTCCTCAAAGGGGGGGGGGCGAGAGTTTCCCGTTTCCTTGAGATCGCGCTTGGTATCCTCAATCGTGCTTTGAGAACCCGGATTGAGCCGAGAGCGATCTAGCTCAATCGCGACCGAAAGTAGTGGTGTAGGAGTTTCCGATGTCGGTGTACTTCGGTAAAGATCGATTCAGTCGCCATATATGTGCCCGTGTGACAGTAGTATTGCGACGTGGTGCCTTGTTTCCAAAGTGTTCGTGTCATTCAGCGCTCCCGTAGGATATTTACGTGCGCGTGGGGCTCTCTCCTCGTTACCGCGCTGGTGCTGTAACACTTGATGCCAGTCCTGCGAGAGCTAGAGGTGCTTGACCCCACCCCCGTTTATCCTCTTCGAACGAGTAATAAATAGTTCTTTCTCTCACTCTAGAAGCGTTGAGTTGTGGTGCATGTGGCTCTGGCCTGTCTCTTTTCCTCCGACGGCTGCTGAACATTGTTACAGTTTCCTCACCAAGGTGGAGCTACGAATGTTAACCCGCCATGTTTAAACCTATGCGGCGTCTACGCTCTTTTCTACCCACTCTTCTGTCCTGTCTCTGGTAAATAAAATTTGACTTGACTTGACTTGACTTGTCGCTGGTCGATGCCGTTCACGTTTTGTCAAAATAACCGAGCCACTCCTAGAAAATTTTGATACCATGGATAATGCCACCACGGTGAAATTGTACAAAAACGCCGGAAGAGAGATAAAATTTTGATGGGATAAGTTGAAGAAGTGCACGGAGAACCCATGGAGCTGAAAACAGCAGCCCCATCGTTTTTACTACAGTGCGTCACTGGGTGGCCGCGGACATCGAACAGCAGCTGCAAGTGACGCAGGCACTCATCGCAAATATGCGTTCTCCACTTTTGCTGCCCTCGACCGGATTGAAGCAAGGATGTGTGGAGTTTTTTCACTGGAACAATGCAACGATGGCTTTGACACGAGCTCTTCAAGGCAGTCAGGTGAAGCACAAGAGGAAAAAAAGTTACCGCAGCCAGGAACTTCAGTCAACTAAAAGCTACGGGGAATCCAGTCAAGAAAAAGGCTACTCCTAATTTAATTGCAGCTGCTTCACTTCCGCTGTTTGGGAAGGATGTCACGGCGTAGCTCTATCGAACAGAGTTTTGGTTGCAAACCTTCATAGTTGCCAACGACGTAGCCATGCCCCTGACAGTCTCGAAGTTGCCGCCGAAAGATTTTTATGTGGACGAGACACCACCTGAAGACAGCGGAGTTCACAACTTGTGATGCGGTTACGGCAGTTTTTCGCAAGTGCTACAACCTGTATGATGAGGCTGAGAGGAACCAGAAGACGTACGGTGCGAGCCGGCGTTGTGGAGAGTCGTGCACAGACTTCGCTATTCGAAAATTGGAGCTCATGGAGCAGTGCTGATCTCCCGAGGCAGAAGCTGTGAAATGCAAGTAGATCCTAGCCACACTTTCAACGAAAGCCAAGAAGCGTTTCTTCAACAAGCGTTTCAAGCCTCTGAATCTCCGTTGGTGCACTTCGATCAGTTTTATCAACTACAGGCAAAGCGGCAGCGCTCACCGTGATTCTCGAGTCCACCGCTACACTGAAAACTACACCAGTCCCCACGTAGATGAACGGCCGTAGTTTATCCCACCGTAATATTTTGAATTACACGGTGATTCGACATCACCGCTGAATAACCAGCATTTCCAGAGCAGACACAGCGCAGCATTTTTTTTCCTCTTAGCGCGACTTCGCAGCACGCGGCGTTGGAACCTTCCCGCACTGGTCAGATCATTTCAACATTTTCCCAAGGATTGTTCGTGTGATGTTAGGCCCCTTAATGTCGGCATTTTATAAGACCTCTGAAGAACCATTCTTCGGTTGATGTTTCTTCACGCAGGGCGTGATCATCCGGAGGCAAACAGAGAGGCTCTTTGTTATTTTTTAGATGTAAAAATTCTAAAAAAAATGTTGGATGTCACGGCGTATCGGCCACTACTTACTGCGCGTTTTGTAACCCTGACTAGGTTTTTCCACCTTCCCTTAATCGCGGTTATAAAAACGTGGCCCCTTTGATTACTTGCTTTCTGCTCTGATTGACTGCCCAAAATTAGTGCGCAAGAAATTTGACTAGACTTGAATGCCTCCAAAACATTAGGGGGGCAAACTTGAGGCACCATTGAAAAGAATCCTCAATAGTTGCTAAAAAGTTTAAATACAGTAATAATTCTTCAAGTGCCCTGACGAAGCTTTCGAACGGGCCGTCTGTCTAGTGGTGCATAGTCTTTATACCGGGTGCACTTGTTAGTGAAAAGTCAATACCCAATTGAAAGCGTCCGGGTTCCACATCCTCTCCAACAGATGGTTCGCCAGGGGGTCTTATAAGCAGAAAACTTTGCGGCAACAAGGCTTATGTGAAAGCACCAGTATATTCCCTGGAGTGCTGTTGAGTCCAGTTTGCAACCACTGACTTGAGTGAGTTTCTTAGGAATACCACACATATTTCACGGCCTGGACGCAGGCTCCTGCTGTTGGAACACCACATCAGCTGACGAAGCAAACAATATATTCTGGAACACTACTTGGCCGTCTCCTGAGAATATGGAGGAGCCAGTGTCCGCCTGTCGCAGTGAAGAAAAGCACAAAACCATATATCTGAATGTCATTTTATTCAATGTTGGTTCAACGCTGACAAATAGCCAGTTCAAACAAGCAAAGAAGCTCCTTGCACCAAACCTCACATGCGTTTTCACAGGCAGCACTGGTGTTAGGAACTGCTGCATGGAGGAACAAGAAACACCGGCCGTAAACGTCAAACCAGTCACACAGCAGACAGCCCACTGTCTCCTGTTCAACACGGCATCCTGAAAGCAATGATCAAGAACCTATCTGATGTCAAAACAAGTGCACCATCCCGAGCTTATAGGCATCACCGTTAATTTTGGTTTCAAACAAAGACGGTTCAATACTAATTTGTGCCAATTACCGATGTATCAATGCACTCAATGAAGACACAGTCTACTCCATGCCAGGAATCCAAGACGTATTGCAAGCTCTCATTGGTTTGCCAATTCTTCTCGTCATGTACTTGGTCGCCGTTTTTGTAGCGTGAGCTACACTGGCCGAGGTTGAGCAGTTTCGCGTGGCTTTTGGAGAGCCATCGGCGCATGTGCGAAGAGCTGTACCGTCACAGAATGTTGGTAGCTGCTCGGCGTCTCTCACGCACCCCACGCACCCAGCGTCTTCGCCGACCTCCGTTCCGTACGTGGCGGCCTGGTCCACTTGATGATCATGTGAGGGGTGGCCGGGTGTAGAACCGCTGGCTCGTGCGTCGCAGCAACACCGGTGTGTGGCTGTTGAACCTGCTTAGCTCTGGTGCGATTGGTGACGCTGCGCCGGAGCCGCTTAATAAATATACATGTGTCACATAATGCGTATACCGCGTGTGTGTCATTGATGCTTCAGTAAACATGGTAATCAAAATAATCCTAGACAACCAGGAAAGCTAAGAATAACCAACTTAACCTTATCTCACGCTACGTATGTCCTGCAATAGCCGAGTTAAGCCACTGCTAATTTTTTACCACAGTGCATTGATCCCTACTGAGACTTCAAAAACTGCTTTACGGCACTCCGAGGGGACTACAAATTTCTCCGTGTGAAGTCTCGACTTAAAAGAGCCCCCTTCTTAAGTATGCGCGCAGTAGATTCATTAAGTGGAGAACTGAAGTACCACAACGCTCTAGTTTACATGGGCGATTGTGTGATCTACAGTGAAACCTTCAAAGACAATTTAGGCCGCATATAAGAAGTCTTCGATCGATTTCACAGTGCGGGACTTAACTTGAAATTACAAAAGTATTTAGTTTTTGGCACTTCAATTATTTCCCTTGAATACGTAGTTACAGTGGAGGGAGTTTCTGCAGATTCATAGAACTGAAACCTACGAATAATTTCTCTCGACCGAGAAAAGTCCAAGAGCTTCAGTCACTTTTAGGACTGACGTCTTACTTTAGGAATTTTATCCCGAACTAGAGCATTTATGTCACAACTTTGCGGATGCTGTTCAATGACACACCATTCCAACGGGAAGACTCACAGCAAGATGGATTCCAACAAATAAAGGCTTGCCTTTGTTAGACAACGCTGCTGAAACTATTTTGAGACGACTTGCAGTTAAACGTTCTAGTGCACATCGATGCATCGCGACTAGGTCTAGGCGCTTTACTTCTACAAGAGGCTGACAGCGGTAAGTTTCACTCGGTCGTCTATCTGAGCCGTTCTCTCATAGGCGCTGAAAACAACTACACCTGAACAGATCTTGAAGCGTCAGTTGTGAAGTGGTCTTTGGAACAACTTCACCCCTATATAATGGGATGGATGCTTCAAGTTATAACTGATCATCATGCGCTCTATTGGGCGATACTGTACAAAGAGAGTAACTAAAGTCTTCTTTGTTGGTCTCTTGCCCTTCAAAAAGTTAGGTTTTAAAGTAATTTACAAATCAGGCAAATTCCACGTCCTCCTGATTGCTTCTTTACAATTCCTCACACTGAAAAATACTCCGGCCAAGTTCATCAAATGGCTTCTCAAGAAGTGCACCAGCCGTTGGCAAACTTTTATAAGACGCTTTCTGCAAAAGCACTGTCAACTTGCTAGCGGGAAAGTCCGGCCCGAGGAAACTGCATGAGCGAGTGTGGTATGCGGCTTAGCGCAGCAGTTTATCCTAAGGACGACAATGCGCTTTTAGCGCGAAACGACTAAAAGGCGTGCCAAAGGCGCACGTCGGGGATTGACTGCGTTGTCATGACCTAAGCTCTGACGTGCATGTGTTCTCCTAGTTTAGAGAGGGCGTGCGCTTGGCGGCATCACTGTCCGATCTATGTATCACGTTAGAGGTATAGGGAAGTGCAGATAAAACTTTAAAGAAGCCAAGTTAAAGCTTTAGACAAGCCAACCTACAGATAACAAAAACGCAAAGCTAAAGCTAAAAAATGCCAAGTGAAAGCTGGTGAAGACCACCAGCTCCGCTGTTTCCTTTGTCTTCGCATCTAAATTCAGAAAGTGGCAAAATGTCTTACAGTTGCCACAAAAAATCCCCGCGGTGCTAGCAGAAGCGTTGGCAGGTTGCGTTCGTGAAGAGTAAGCGCTTGCTCTCGTCTCCGGCGACGTTGGGGCCTTCCGACCCGTGCAAACCGTTACAGCTAGCACGCGAAGCATGTCAAAAATAACACTAAATATATTATGGACTATCATGCAAGTGACTGATGCAATAAACGCCAACCTTTTGCTCATTTCTGGATACCTTTATAGCTGGCCTTGAAGCACAATCTGTTCAACACAACTGGGACATGTTCAAAGAAAAACTGCCCGAACTAACGAATAAATATATACCCATAAGAAAAATAATTTCAAATGGCAATACCCTCTGGTACAACCAGAATACCAAATGATTATCTAACCGCGAAAAACGTCTTTACCGTTCCGCAAAGAATCTCCAAACAATGAACGATGGCTGCGCATGATGATCCATCTAGGTCAAACATTTCTTCTTACAAAACACGTTGCCCTCTATGTTGGTATAAAACACTAAAAAGCTTTGGGTAAATCCTCGTGACAGCAAAGCAATCTGCCTTAGAGATGGGAGTGGCAACAAGGGTTCAGACGATGATTATCGTACACGCTAAAACCGAACGTTTATAAACAACTTTTCTCACTGCACTTTTTCTGATGCCTATCAATTTCCAGATATTCCCATTCACAAATACTCTCCTATGCTACCCCTCTTGATAGACCCAGCAGACATTGCACACATAATTTATTGAAAACGTATTCTTTTGCCGGCATTGAAGAAATCATGTGAAGTGGTTGAAAAGCACATGCCAGCACTCTTAGATGTTGCTTGCTGAGCTCGTTCAACAATGCTTGGAATAAGCATTGTTCCTGTTTGAGGGAAGATGGCCAAGATGGTTTCAGTCTTTTAACACGGTAGTATTGTACCATCTAGCAACTATCGTCTGATATCGCTCACCAGCATCCCCTGCAAAATGTTTGCTTACACCATTTACTCTAACCTTGCCCCATTTCTTGAATCTAATTCTTTCTTTCATCCCGCTCAACAACGATTTCGGAAACACCATTCCCTGGAAAACGCAACTCTTTTCATTCACACAAAAAATTTATATTATTCTTAATGAGCATTTATCCGCAGACTGCATATTTTGGACCTGTAGAAGGCATTTGAGAAGGTATGTCACCGACTATTAATGTTAAAGCTTCTTAATCTAAACCTCGACAGTAGTTTACTCAAATGGATAGAATGTTCTGTTATGAACTAGCACCAGTTTCAGCTAATAATTTTAACTGTTCCTCTGCAATAGTAGCGTCCGGAGTCCCACATGGCTCAGTTTTAGGCCCGTTAATTTTATTATATGTATATATTATGACCGGACTGATTGTGCCTCATTCCCTGTTCATCTGTTTGCTTATGATTATGTTGTGTTTCGTAAAATTAAAAACGGCGCTGATGTAACTACCTTGCCTGTAGACCTAGATAATTCAGCTACCTGGTGTGATAACTAGCGAACGGAGCTCAACATTTCAAAATGCCAGGCAATGAAAATAACCTGTACTTCAACGCTAACTCCTATGTACTTTGTTTAAGGGATACCATTAAAACCAGTCGCGTCGTATAAATATTTATAGTACATATCACTAATAACGTGGCGTTGGGTAGGCACATCGATCACATTACCGCTAACTCTAACCGTACCTTTGGCTTTGTAAGACACAGCTTCTCCCAAGTCCCATCATCCATAATTCTTCTGTACAAAACGCCCATAAGGTCAAAGCTTGAATATGCCGCTTCAATCTAGTGTCCTAACTCGGCTTTCTTGATCATAAACTCGAAATGGTTGAGATAAATTCTGTCCCCCTAATTTTTTGCAATTATACTAGAGCCGACAGGATAAGTTCCATAAAATCAACACATAATTCATAAACCTTTGCACTTCGTAGGAACTTTTATCTCCTCTCTCTCTTTCAAAATATTTACCATCACCCGCTGTTGAAAAAAGAATTCATCCATGTCCCCGTTTACGTGTCTAAACGACTGGACCATGCGCAAAAAGTGGATGTCCCCTTATATGACTTTCGTTTTTACGCTGCTTCATTTCTTCCATGGACTTCAACTGACTGGAATTGCCCTCCCACAACCACAGTTATTATAGATAATGTTAATAAATTCAGGTCTGTTATCCAAAGTGAAATCAAAACCTTGTATAATGTTTTGTTCCCAATTACCCCTGTTGTATTTTTAGACTAGAACTGTGTAAATCCTGTTGGTTGTTGAATGTTGTGGCTTTTCAGCATTCTTGAATTGGATATGTATTTTTCACTGTTCTGCATGTTTTATTATGTTAGTACTGAACACTACCCTCTATTTTGCTTCGGCCATGAGAATACTTGGAAATAAATAAAATAAATATTTTGATTACCAGATATTTTTTACAATCTTCTTAGGCCCTAAACAGTAGGAAAAGGGTGCACATTACTAGAGAAAAATTAGTCTTTGAAGTACTCTTTTCACGCATGAAATTTGGCAGACTGCGAAATTACTTGCGTCCGTGTGTTGTTTCGGTACAATGCATCAAAAAGAGGAACAGCAGATGCCCTGCAACATTCACATATAAATCGCTACGGAGCATACCCGTGGCAAAGCTTAGTTAGCTCCAGTGCTTTTTCTCAGTATGCCCAAGGAAAGCATCTGTGAGTGGCCACACACTCAATATATACAAAGGTCAGGAAATGTTCGCTACGTGTAATATAACTTAGCAATGCATTGTGTTCAGCGTAGGACACTTTGGGTCCAAACAATTTCGTGGTGAATACGCTAAACGACTCTGCATTCGCAGTAAAGAAGCAGGTAAAGTTCACAGCTTTGCCTCTGCAAAAAGCGTAACAGCCTGTTTCTGAGATCCGTCCGTAGTATGACCTCCTAGTGAGACATTGCCATAATAATGTTTTTCTATGGCTCCCAAGCAAGTACGTCATTCTTGTGAATGAAAGTGCAAACAGAGCCGTTCATTATGCCCAAGAAAGTGCCCAATTTACCTGCATTTCGTAATCACGCCAAGCCAATGCAAAGTTATGGCGTGATACGGAAGTTGAAGCCTGTATGTGTTCTATGTGTGCACTTCGTCTTTGTCTCTTTAGCGCCCATTTTATTCTTTACAGTAAGCATGAACCAAATTGTTCAACACGTTTTGTTTCTGCAAAATCACTGCGCTTCATCACCCGCAAAACCAAGCTTGCTCTATGGAATACAAGGGAGTTTTCACAATCTCGCTTGAACTCGCTTTATCCCCCTTCAGTGCCAGCTACCCATTTACAAGCCATGCTCCGAAGGCACCCTACTGTGCCGCATTTGAATAGGAGTCGCTTTCACCAACGTTTACTCCTTCACTATGGGCATGGCTGACAGCCCTGCTTGTTACGTGTGTGCCACGGACAAAAAAAATAGAATGCCTCTTGTGTCACTCTGCCTGGTTTGCAACTCAGAGGCTGCACCTGTCAACGGCACTCCGGAAGCTCGACAACCAGCCAATAACTGCACAGACTGTTTCATGTCACAGTATTTACCCATCGCCGTCCACAGTATTTACCCAACGCGTTGCTGCGTTTCTTAAAGGCCCCGGGCTTGTCTGAACACTTGGAGGGACACCGTGTATCGTCTTTCATTTATCTATTTGTCTAGTGTACCCGTTCTGTTGCAGGACTCATTCTGACCATAGTTTTGTTTTTGCAGTTACCTTTACTCTTTTTTGTCGCTCCTCAACCTTCACAACCGTGTTTTATATACGCGTTCTTTCTCTTTACATAACTCCTTGCATGATTGCCATGTAGAAGGTAGCCAATCGGCCTCCCTTTGATATGCTGTCTTATCCTTTTTTCCTTTCTTCATGTCCGGAAACGACTTGACGTAGAAACCCCTGCGAGCGATTAGACTGCCGTCGGTCCCGTTTTAAAGGGAGCAAGAAAACTGGTTTGTGTTTTAAACTGATTGAGGGTCTAATAATGACTGTTTGCAGGAGCAGGCGCTGCTTTCCCACTGACCGATTTGGCATTAACAATAAGCTAGGTAAAATAGCTTCACGCGATCCACTTTACCTCATCGCACGAAAAGAGCTGTATTGAAAAAATTATTCGAGGCTCTGCAATCTCCTTGTGAAGAGAGCCCAAGAAGTCGGACGGTCTCAAGGGTTCCTAGGATAAGGGCTCTCCTCCAAGGCTAACTCCTTCATCAAGGCGTTTATTCGTCCCCCTCCCCTGCAGTCCGCTTGCGTGCGTTGAAATTGAAAGCATTATTGATTCCCCCGGCGATACTCATCAAAAACATCAGTAATCTGCGTCGTGTTTTGTGTCATTTCGCACCATGAACATTTTCTAATGGCTACTAGATAGCACGCTATTCAGAACTGTGTCCTGAGAAGCCTCAGATTTCTGGCACATGACACGGCCGACATTACTCCAATAGGCAGACGCGACACTAACACCACTACTCAGCCACAATCAGCGTTCTCCGTGTTGCGGTGCACCTGTGGTCTTCTCGTGCAAAGTTCCCGACGAATAATGCGTAAGCATTTCTCTTCAGCACCGCAGAGCACCAACCTCGTAACGTTTTGGATCGGCGTAAAAGTACAGAATTCAAACATTTAACAGATTCTGTGGATGCAGTATTGTGAACGCGGATATTGATATCATTAAATTTTTAAACACGCCAAAAATGTAAAAATACAAATATATAAACAAAATAAAAATTCTTGCTTAATACAGCAACCTCATGCGAAAAAGGTTGAACCGAATAACCCAGCATAACAAAGAGAAATACGGGAACAACCACAAAAAGGCCCGTAGCGTCTAATGTCCTGTATATGCACAAATTGCATGATTGCGAAGTTCAGATATGTATCGTCATAACTGTAAATACCGATTATTATGCGGCAAAGCTGCTATAAACCCAGAAGTAAAAGGGATAAAAATTCGTAATACTAAAAATGACACCACAAAAAAATGCCTAATTTGTTAAAAGATGTCAAATAACTACGACTGAAATAAAGGAAGGTATAAAAATAATAATGAGGTAACAATATCCAAAACGACTATCTAATATATTGCCCTCACGAACGAAAAAATTCCAAAAGGCAATCTAAAACTTAAAAAGAAATCCCGGGCCATCTTCACTAACGTGAAACCCGGGGAGGGGCGAAGCGTGCAGTGTATAAGTGTATTCTTGCGGCCTTGGCGTTTTTGCCAACGGTGATAAAACATTTGGGCGGTAGAGATATACTGCTTTGCTGTAAAATTATCTTGTCTTGGAAGCACAAGCGCACCAGCGCGAGGCGTATACGAGTGTCCCGGTGTTTTTTTTTTACGATAGTCTTTCTTGGGCTACTCAAACCCAGAACTTTTGGTCTGTCTTTATGTCTGTCTGTCTGTGACTCGATCCAGCCACAATTTTTTGCCGGACTTCGACATGCACGAAACCAACACATTACAATACCAAACCGCACGATTTAATACAAAGCCACAATCCGGTCCTTCTGGATGGTGTTGTTGTTGAAAAGTTATTTCAGTGCTGTCAGGGGTTCCACGCGCGCCAACCATTTAGGCACATACTCTTGGACTTTAAGCCCTTCAGCATAACGCGTCACACTCTCACAAAGGAACTGTCGCGCCGGCCTAGCATTCACATCACCGTGAAGCCATGCCATGCGCGCCCTCCAAATACTGTACATGCCCCGTAGTATTAGCATACCGTATGGCATTCCCTCTTCATTTTCGGTTGGGAGGCACCGAATGCCGTGTGGGTTCCACGGAAATTCTTTGCGGAGTGTTCGCTGTAGGACGTCTTAAACGTGGGCGGCCATCCTTCAGTTTATGAACGCGTTGTCTATTGTTTCCGGTTGCTTACAAATTGTGCAGTCTGTACCCCACATACTTCAAACACTAATCTTGAAGTCGCGTATGAACTGTGAGTGTCCCGGCATAGAGTTGAAAAAAGAAATACTTCGCCCCACCCTGAACTGGCATCCTTTTGACCCTTTTAAGAAAATCTTGCCCAGAGCCTGCATTGTAAAATGTTCTGCACCGTGGCACAGAGAATAGGTTATTACATGATCCCTTGTACAACTTTTTACGGGAAATATCGCTCAGGTACTGCACTGAAAAGCGTGCCGTCAAAAATTGTACCGCCAGCACGATTCCCCTAAAATACCCAAAAATTCTTCCCTCTATCCCGCTTGTAGACACCACAAACTGCGGTAATACGTGACCTAAGCGCCCCGAGCACGCGGTTTTTACAAAGGGTCGCTTGCGTCCCGCAGAAACAGAAACCGATTTACCGTAATTACCCGATTCTAACACGCACCTTTTTCCCGGAAAAATATGTCGAAAAATCGCATATGCATTAGAATCGGATACGAAATCGAAACTGCCGAAACAACGAAAATTTCGTCTCGCCCATCGCCATCTCAACATGGCGCCAAAGCATTTAGCAACAACTTTTCGGATGCAGGAAGCATAGGCGCCCAGGCTTTTCTATCGGCGTTCACACATATCGTCAAATCGTTCTACTTGCGCACTTGATAGCAGCAATGGCAGCAGCGGCTCTCGCGCGTTCAAAATGAGTGGCCGGCTGAATTGTGCGCCTCTGGAGAAGTTCGCAGGATGGCCGGGGGAGGCGTGGGCCACGATCCCATCGATCATGGTTGAACGTTCGTTATGAAGTGTGGCTTCGCGAACGCGCTTGACGGCACCAAGGACGAGATGTTGTGGTCAGCGGAGAGCGACGAGAAGGGAGATGGGTGAGATTACTTCGAGAAATAAATCGCCCGTTTATCTCGCATTCGTTTTTCTTGCTCACAAAGTTCCGTGCGCGTTACAATCAGAAGTGCAAGTTTTTTCGGTTTTTTTGCCATGAAAATAGGGTGCCCGTTAGAATCGGGGGTGCGTTAGAATCGGGTAATTACGGTACTAACTGGCGCACGAACAAATGCGCCAATCCCAGTCCACCGTTTCGTACACGTCTAAGGAGGTTTGTTCTTGCACACCTTTCCCACGTCAACGACCATATAAACACTGAAAATATCCGGTGCAATTACTGAACATTCATACGCGAGCAATGCATCACTTGCATTACAAACCATAACTTTGAATCAAAAAAAGAATTGCACGCAGTTACCCTGGCAAACATGGACAAGTTGATCCCTTTCCACTTTTCCCTCCTACCCCGTATTTGCGGTGCTCGTGCACACCAGTGTGAATCACTATCCCTGTAGTTCTGGAGGGGTGTCCCAAGATACTTGACCGGTTTGTTTACCCAACGGACACCTGCAAATAATCCTGGTGTCGTCGGCCAACTGCCATGCCAGAACCCCAGGCATTTGGACCAGTTCACCATACTAAACGCTTTGACATCCTCTATGACATTACTGACACTTCTTTTATCTTTGCAGAATAGTGCGATGTCGTCGGCGTTGGCTGACAATTTTGCTTCAGCTTGCTGCACCTTAAAACCACGAATTTGCTCGTTTCCCATTATTTTCAAACCAATAACGTCTCGATGGAAAGATATTAAAAGAGGGGGATCGCAGCCCTGGCGCACCGAACGACTAATGGGGCTCCGAGACTTAACCTAGTGGAGCACCTCAGCCTCCCGGGTAAAGTGAAACAGAAAGAGAGAGAGAGAAAGCTCTTTAATAGAGGAAAGCAGAGAGCTTTTCCGGCATTTTAACGCCGACATGCTACT
Source organism: Haemaphysalis longicornis (assembly GCA_013339765.2). Taxonomy (NCBI): domain Eukaryota; kingdom Metazoa; phylum Arthropoda; class Arachnida; order Ixodida; family Ixodidae; genus Haemaphysalis; species Haemaphysalis longicornis. Next base: position 94,313,363 of record CM023456.1, read on the forward strand.
CTGTGGGGTACGAGAGGAGGGAATCAAGTTGCAATAGGAAGAAAGGCGGGAGGGAAAGAAGAAAGAAGAGAAATAAAAGAAATAAAAAAAGGAGGTAGCGTGTGCGTTGGGGACCGCCAGTGCGACACGTGAAAAGTCTGTCGACGGTTGTACAGTGCAAGGATGGGCTGGTCCTACATCAGCTTAGCGACGCCAATGTCATTGAGGTATTCAAATAATGCGGTTAGCACTTTACGCTGAGAGGAGGGAGATGGACATGGTCCCAGAAGTGCTTTTAAAGCCAAGGAACTGTGGTTGAGGCACTCGATCTTCTGTGCGAGGTTGTTCCTTGCTTGACAGTATGTAGGGCACTCCAGCAAAATATGCTCGATGGTTTCTGGTGAACCGCAGTTGTCATAATAGGGGTTCGAGGTTAGGCCAAGGCGATAGCTGTAGGTATGTGTTAGCGCCACGTTGAGACGTACGCGATGAAGCAAAGTCTCTAGCCGACGTGAAAGTCGCTCCGGTAACCTCAGTGCCAAAGTTGGGTCGACGTGATGCAGGAATGGGTGCTGGTTTTTCGGGAGAGACCAGAAGGTGCTTCTTTCCCTGAAAACAAGCTCCTTTGCTAGTCTCGAGGCATCGTGCTTCGTGAAGAAAATGTTCGTTACGTTCCGCAGTCGTAATCCCCTCTTGGCAGCCTCATCTGCTTTTTCATTGCCTATGATGCCGCGGTGGGCAGGGATCCACTTCAGTGTCACGCGGTGCCCGGCGACACAAACTAGATGACTTAGATAAGAGACATCGCGGGATATATGTTCGTGAATGCTGAAGCAGCTGGCACGTCGAAGAGTTTGCAGTGCTGTCTTCGAATCCGTGAAGATTACCCACTGTGCTGGCTGTTCGCGGAGAATGTAGCGAAGTGCTTGTTTGATGGCATGAAGCTCAGCAGAAGTAGATGACGTTGGGCGCTCAAGACGGCATGAGTGTGCTTGGCCGGTGGATGAAACGAAGAGCCCAGAATAACTGCAGTCAGGCGTAGATGATCCATCAGTAAAAATGTGGGTCATATGAGAGTATTGGTCACTTAAATGGGCAAGTGTTAATTGAAGGAGGCATATCTGAGGCATAACTTTTGTGGAGGTGATTCCAGGTTAATTTTATGCATAGGGGTGATAGAGTCCAAGGCGGGAAATCAGATGGCATGAGTTGTCGTCGTTGGGTAGGTACAGAGATGTTTGTAGTATTTCTAGTTTCTGCGAGGCTCGAAATTTTGTTGGATCGTACAGTACCTGTCAAGAGTTTGTCGACATTTTTAACTGTCATTAAAAAAATGCGAGCAATGCCTGAAGGCACAGGATCGTCTCTCCAAGGTCATGCAAAATCAGAGCAAGAGGGCATGTGCTCTGCTGATGTAGGCTCGAAATTTTGTTGGATCGTACAGTACCTGTCAAGAGCTTGGATTTTGCGTGCAGGGGATGCCTCAAGTATATTCGAAATGTTTCCTGCATTCTAATAATATCTAAAGGCAAGCAACCAGCCTCTACGACAGTGCCAGTCTGCGCAATAGTCTTATATACTAACAGCGAAATCTGAACGACTAAGTCCGGTTTATACGTTCATACTTGTCAACATTGTTGAAGAAGAACAAGACATTGCGCAAATACAAGGCCGGATATTATTACACAAAGAATACTTACAGAGTTCCTTTATAAAAATATTTATAGATGCTCGATTTTGGCGAAATAACATACTACATCTACTGCAGAAAAAAGTTTACACTGTCGCTTGCGGTCGCCCGCGCCATTGTAGGTTCTGGCAGCATATTAACAATTCAAGCGGCAACAGTTACGAAACGTTCCACTAGATAGGTTCCGCGTTTTGCTTGGAACGCACGTGGACTAGGGCAACGCGGTTCTATAACCGTTGAAGCAAAGCGCCTTCATTCACGCGCGTCTCCGCCGTACGGCAGGGCTAGCATCGAGGCACCCGGACTGGACCAATGGAACGCGGTAAATTTAAAAGGACTCGAGAAAACTTTTACCGTGTTTACCTTTGGAGGAGCGCGAAAAACGAGGAGCGACATGAGAGGTGAGCGGGAAAGCGAAGAGAGGCACTTACTTGGCAAATGTCGACAAAGACTATCGTCGTTTGTCGACATTTGCGGTGGAAAGAGCAGATACATGGCCAATTTTTTAAGCACGCGTTACGCTCTATCGTGAGGCGTAAAGGAAGTTCCCGGTGTTTCTGTACCGTGGCTACATGAGACGGCAATTCAGACGGCGACAGGAGACGCCAACAGCCCCAACCACTAAAGGGCTTCGCCCCTAATAAAAGTGAAAGGGCACCAACCGGCTAACGCGCTGTATCTTAAAAAAACTGCGTTCTGGCGAAGGTACGAATTTATCCTTTTAATTTTAAAAATGTATAGAGTGCGCGAAGAAAAGCTTAAAACTGCCAGATTTGGGGTACAAAGACTTTAAGATTACCAGTCAACTCTAAGAAGTTCTGCCCATTTTCAAGGCAAAGACATCTATTGCCTCTGTATGCGAAAACCCTTCGCTGTTTTTGTCATCGTCGGTAAAGAAAATGGCCGCCGATGCAAGTGTAAATAACATGCACATGTTTAATGCGATAGGATTTGAACCTGGATATCCTTAGTAGTGGGACGAACTACGCACGAACGTGCGTGCCCGATGACGTCTAGCTTGGAGACTCTTTGGCTACAGTTGAAAACAACTTGGCTACAGAAGAAATAGCGGATTTGCGGCTCTTGTAAGGTTTTCAAGGTCGCTCTGGAAGTAATTAATGGTTCGACATAGTTTGGTCGGCAAGGTGGCCAGTGCCATCAGCCTAATGAGAAGAGTGTCGAACACACGGAGGGGACTTCGCGAGGAGAACCTCACGAGGCTCGCGCACTCTTTCATCCTGACCCACATTGCATACGTGGCCGCCTTCCACAAATGGAAGCGGGACGAAACGAAGAAGCTCGAAGTAGTCATTCGAAGGGCATACAAGACGGCTATCGGAGTTCCCGAATCAACCAGCATGGAGAGGTTGTACACTCTGGGCATCCACAACCCCCTCGATGAAATCGCCGAGGCCCAGAGGGTTGCCAAGCTCGAGAGGCCCTCTATGAGCACGCCTGGTAGGAGAATCCTGGAGAAGCTGGGAATCCGATATCACGAACAACAAGGGGCCAAGGTGCCCGTCTCGGACGAGATCAGGAGCAAACTTCGCCTGGACATTGTGAGATTCTACATTTCACACACTAGTTATTTCCCACACCGCAGCCATCCGCGCTCAGCAAACATGCCTTGAGAGCGCCGGCTGCGGACGAGTCTGTTGTTTGCGGAGGCAGATAAAGGCAGGAGGCTACAAGGGCAAAACACCAATTGCAGCATTTAGTGCAACGTGCAAATCAAATACACTGCATACAAACCAATCGTAGGCCATAATGGTAATATTGGGAGCGAGGCCTTAAACAACGCTAGAGATCGGCGCCGCGCGTGCGAGCATGGGTGCCGTATCCGAGCTCGCCCGGGAGCGTCCGTTTGTGGCGCGTACCCCAGGTCCTGACCAGCGCGCCGAAACTTCCGCGCGCTACCTCATCCCCAAGGCAAGAGAGCGTCCGCCTGTCATGTTACATCCCACCAGACCTCGCCAAACGGTGGTGCTAGTGCTGAGAAAGAACTGGTCTGTGGTAAGGCAGACTGGAAAAGGGTCAGCTCAACCTCGGCGACAACAAACCCTCTGGCCGCTGGTGTCCTCCCGTAGAGCTCCCGTCGGGGAAGCGAGGCGCGTTGTGCAACGCCGGCCGCGATGGAAAGCTAGCCAGAAAGGGGTTGACGTTCAAGGCACGATCCCCACAACGTGATCCCGCGTAACGTGCACCCCGAATACAATGAAGGCAGATGCAAGGCGAGGGCCAAGGCGCTGGCGGACCTGCACGCCGGTGACGCGGGCGCCCGTTACGTGAATGGTCCCGAATATTTGAGCAGAAGAGGTTCCGCCGTGGCTGTCATCAATGCTGGGGGAAGCATCCGAGCGACGGCCAGCACGAGCAGTACACCCGAAGAGGCCGATGGGGTTGTCATCGCACTGGTCAGAAAAAACCCGGTCTGCAGCACTGTCCTCAGCGACTCGCGGCAGGCAATCAGGAACGTTGCCCTAGGCAAGGTCTCTGCTGCTGCGACGAAGATTTTAAACGAGACACCAAGACACTACAAAGGGCAAGAATCAAGTGGTTTCCGGCACACGCAGGGGAAGTGTTGGACCCCAATGCAAACCGTAACAAAACCGCACACGCTTCCGTGCGCGAACTGACGGACCGCGCCGGGTCGAGCGGTGATCACTTGTGGTTCAGCAAAAGAGCCCGAATGACCAGCTTTAAAGAGATCACCAAGGCCTATCGGCTCTCCAGACGTGCGCTCCCGGCGTTCTGAAAAGGGCTGAGCAGGCAGCAGGAAGTCATATATAGGCAGCTCCAAACAAGAAGGGTAATGAGCCCGGCTTTCATGCACAAGATTTTCCCGGACGCACACCCCGACGGTACGTGCAGGGTGTGTCGCAATGCCCGCGCGACTCTTCAGCACATCGTCTCGGACTCACAACTTCTCAGAAGATTCTACACCAGGAAGACTTCCGCCCGCCTTTGAAGAGGCGAAGCGATCTGACAACCAAGACCTCCAACTCGAGGCCGTCCAGCGGGTCATCGTGGCATTGGCCAGGAAGGAGCCTTCGTAGCACGGTAACGGGCGGGGGGCCTCTAACCCTGGTGGCGACAGCGAGGACGACACCGGCAAAGTCTGAAGTCTTAACTTGGACTTCAACTGCAGGCACAATAAATGTTTTCTGTATAATTCAATCCAATCGATGCAACATTCTCGTCGTAGCGTGGGCGTGCCGGACGACGACGAAGCCTATAGCAATTTAGCGTCCTTGGAGCGCCGTGTGATGTCTTCGCTTGTACAGAACAGCCAGCAAGCGAACATCGTACAGTTATTTTATTCTGTTAGATAAAGTGTTTGCGAGGCAGGATTTTAAACCCTTGCATGTTTGTTTGGTCCTTGGCGGATTCGACCCAGTAATATACCGAAAACTGCATTGAGGAAAACGACTATTTAACAAAAAATTGCGAACTTTTTCAACTTCGTTACATCAAGGTTTAACTATAGAAGGTCCTCTATGCCGGCGGCGGGAAGGCCTTCACGCTGGAGCGTTCGGTGGGGCAATGCTCTCAGAGTCACTGCGCTATCGCCACAGGTTGTGAGCGCTCGAGCAGAAATTGTTGTCCCATTGCCCGCAGCACATACACACTTGGGGGATCGGCCGGAAACTTATCTATAGCTTTCATGGGATAACGCACCTCCTTTACATATTTAACAAGGCCATGACTTGGAAACGTAAATGTTGTAGAATAGTGCTTGCCGCGAGACACTGAGCGTGCGGCCACGCGGGAGGACAGGTGTGCACCAGCAGAACGAAACCCTATACTAGGGAAGCTTTGACATGCGGCTAGAATCAGGGCCATGGCCGGACGCTGCCCTTCAAATGATGGTTGCAGGTGCTCGTGCCTTCAATGTATGTTTTACTTCGACATGTATCGCCTGAGAATATTAACCAACAATGCCATTCTTTCACCGCGAACTCGTAAATACGAACCCAGAAGGACAATTTATGCAACCAAACGGCACCTAACCAGCATATGTGTCGTCAACATGTGATATTTGCATTGGGTTCACGATCCTTCATTCAGTGAAATGGAGTAGAAGGGGTATACTAGTTTCCTACCTGTAGACTGAATAAACCAGTTAACCTACCTACCTAACTACGTGTGCCAGTCTGCTTACTGACGTAATTTGCACTGTCACAAGAAGAAACGAAAGAGACGAAAGCAACGGAGATCGGGTATAGCAGAAAAGAAGCCGGAGAAAGAACTTCACGCCAAAGACAAAAAATGAGAGCGAAAAGAAGAGGCACATCTACTATGTAACAGTAAAGAAGTTATAAGGTTTTTTGTTAGATTGTGTTAGAAACGCAAGTACACAGTCCTCACATCAAAAACATGGGCCCTAATCAGAAGCATAATCGACCCAACATCCACGAACAGTTCTGCACGTAACAACCTTCGCAGAATCGCCCGCACTTTCCCAGGACAAGGTGCGAAGCTTCGCGAGACACTCAAGAGAAAAACAAGAAGCTTCAGAGCAGGCAAAATTATTGCAAAATACAGATTACAAAGCAGCACCAAATGACAGACTAGACAGAGAAATCACGCGAGAAAAAGGTTTTTTTTCAGTAACTTTCATGACCGAAAACAGCTCCCCGCGAGACGATGCATCAAATATGCGTGGAAAACTTAACCAAATTACAGCTTTAACAAAGTACTTGAACGATGAGTTACGGCTCAAACTAACTTTCCCCCCGAAATGGGAACTCTGCAGGGTGATCATTCGCCTGAACCAGGGAAAACCTTCCAAAATAGGCATCCTGAGACCTATCTCCCTGACATCTTGCCTAGGGAGGGTGAATAATAGCGAATCGCTTAACCAACCCCACCGAAGATAGGAACATATATCCAGACAGCATGATTGGTTTCAGAGGATATATTTCAATACAAGACGTCTTCATATAAATCAGGAAATCAGTCCTAGGTGCCACTATTCCCGGAGAAAACATTATTCTTACACTTCACCTGAAGGGAGCTTTCGACATCTCTCACGCTGCCGTACTGGACTCTCTGAATCGAATAGGGTGCGAAAAGCGCATATGCACTTTCGTCTTGGCCTTTTTCACAAACCAAACAGGTACTTTTTCTATAGAAGACTTAATATCAGAACCTTTCACCCAAACAAGCAAAGGAACAACACAGAGTTCCTTCATATCACCACTGCTTTTCCATGTCACAATGCTCAAAATAGCACCCAAGCTCTTAGAACTCCCGAACATCGGGCACGTGATCTATGTAGGTGACATCACGATATGGGCAACAGCTGAATCACGCCAAACAAAAACGAAAAACCTACAAAACGCCTAGTTTAGTAGTCAAGCTGGCAGCAAGCAAAGGTCAGAAATGGGCGCCGGAAAAATTGGAGGTAGTTAGAGTACATTGCTACCACAAAGCAGCATGGGAAATCCAAATAAAGGTCACCGTTCGTACGAATTAGCCATTTTTCTGGGAGAAAAAGACTAAAGAAGGCCGAATATCATAACGGAGAACCAAGATGCGGCACGCATAATGACCACTGGCAGAATACCCAAACAGCTCAGATACATACTGCCACAAGAAATGGGAAAGTTCTACAATATCATATGGACCCTGGGGCATGAAGGACTGGAACGGAATAGGGAATAAGGCGTCCAATGCGGCTGCATGTGCATTCCCATACCACGCAGCCGATGGGACCAGCACGCGTCCTTACACAGTGGCAACCTATAATGAAACTCTACTCATAGCCCGAGAGCTGAGGGTTCAGTTCCCAAATCGACATACAGACCTTATGGCCTGGAAAGCGCAAACCCTGCAATAAATCCAGACAAATACGTACATACAGTAATACAGATGGTCCAAGATGCTGCGACACCATCATCGAGAATTGGAGAACACTGCAAGAAATGCGGCGAGACAGCCACGCTGCTCTACGCAACATGGCCCTTCCCAATCATATGGAGGACAGGTATTAGCAACACCGCAACGCAGCCCACAACGATGGATGCATATGAGTTGGCCCTGGCAAGCACATCTCTACAGGGCCAACTCCACCTGCTGGAGAGACCAAGGACAGGCGCACTCGCCACTGGGACCGTGGACCTAGGGTTCCACCCATAAATTCCACTTCATTCTATCCCTTACCACATTCCCTCTTTTTGCTTTGTCTCAATAAAGCTTGTTCAGCCAGTCAGCCACTCAGCGCTAAAAAATGTACACTGTGCACAGGAAAAAGCGTGAGAGAGGAGTGAGGAGAGGAAAGAGGCATTTACGTGGCAGCGGCTGCACGAGAGAATCGCCCTTCTACGCCTTCTGCAGCGAAGCGAACAGATACGCGAGAATTTTTTTCATCACTCGAAGTATTCATAAATGGGGGCAAAAGTAAAATGTTTAGTTGACCGCATTAGTGTGGCGAATTTGGCATTACGTATATGTACACCTTTATCTCCCCCAGATGACTCCCGCCTTCCCTACACCTACTAGCACTTTCGACTTGATTTTCAACCCACGTCTTCTCAGCAGCGGCACAGTGGGTAACCATTCAGCTATCATTGCACGTTGCTAGCATTGGGACAAAATTGGCTGCCCCTCTCTTCATGGAAAAAACCCACTTGGCGATTGACCAAGAATATGGAGTTATGAGGGGGTGTGGAATTTAGATAACTTCTCGCGCATTCCTACAGCGTCGCCCTTTTTTGGGACACACCGTAACCACACGCCTTCCGTAGGAGCCCAATTATTCGTTATAAAAGTGTGAGGGATGATTATTCATTTCAGTTAGTGAATATTGATTGATTGATTGATTGATTAATTGATTGATTGTAGGGTTTAACGCGCCGACGCAACGCAGGCGATGAGGCGCGCCGTAGTGGAGGGCTCCGGATTAATTTTGACCAAGTTAGTGAATATCACTTCCCATGGGTAGCGAGATAGAAAACAATTCTGCAGAAATTCAGAGAATTATCTACTTATGCTGCTTGTTTTGAGTGGGTGTTTTTTTCCAGCCACATTTTTTTGTTTTCCCAATCCGGTCGGACCAATTACCTCGATTTACGCTATTATTACTACTACATTTGAAACTTTCGGGAAATCTGCATTATTGTGGATATGCAGGGCGTTACGCGGTTCGCCATTTTCCGTGATTATTTTATATTTTTCTTTTCTTTTTAATTTTTAAATTTTGTTCGGTCAATTATTTCCATTTATGTTAATATATAACGACTACAGGTGGAACTTTCGCGGTATCTGCGGTATTGTGGAAATGCAATGCGTTATATGTTTTGCATTTTCCATAATTTTTAATGTTTCTCTTTTTTTAGTTTCTTCTAAATTTTGTCCAACCGTTTATCTCCATTTCTGTTATACCGATTAAATTTGGAACTTTCGCGAAATCTGCACTATTGTGGAAATGCAGAGCGTTACACGGTTCGCCATTTCCCGCAAATATTTTTTATAGATCTTATATTGTAGTTTTTGAAACTGTCGTGTGGCCAGTTATCTCGATTTACGCCAATATAGCAATTACAGGTGTATTTTCTAATATCTGCATTTTTGTTTAAATGCAGGGCATTAGGCGGTACTGGTGGGGGGGTACTTGGCAAAGAATGCCACGTATTATTATCTTTTATTGACACAAAGGACTGCTGTACAGTGTGCGCCACCGTAAGGGTTACGACGAATTAAACCGCTTGGAAAATAGCTCCTTCGGGAGCCGGGGGCCCAAGCGGCCGAACGCCTCCATACACTCCTCAGGGGAACTAATGGAACGGAAGCGGTCTTTGGTGCAATTCGAGATTTTGGTGATTTCCCAAAACCCCTTTAACGCCGTGGCATGGGTGCTAAGTCGTTTGTGTGCACTATATTTGCACAATTTATTTCAGTATAGTTGAAATAAAACATGAGTTCCGGTAATTTCTCATAACCACACGCCTCCAATAGTAGCCCTTGTATGCAAGCAAGTTCCTAACTGCGTACATTTAGTTTGAGCCCCAGCGCACTCTGGTTTAAATGAGAACGCTGACAAACTAGCCCGAGCACTTGCAGACCAGGCTAGCACCAATGCAACTACCGAGCCACTCACTTTCCACAGAGCAGACAGGGATCGCATGGAAACCTATCGAGAAATACTTGATCATTACAGAAAAGGCAGGCTTTATTACCGGGAAGCGAATGATACCCTCAACAAGCAGCAGGCCACAGCTTGGAGACGAATTCATACTGGAATGTACGCAAACCCAGTATTACATAGCTATTGCTACCCAGTGTTGCGACCGGGCGGGGGCACCCGATCCGATCTCCGTGGACTCGGACATACGAGAGGTAGCGTGTATGATGCGAGCGGCCAGCCGCTGTTGCAGCCGTGAAGAAGTCCAGACGCCGTAGGCTAACGTAGCTGTTTACTTCATAGCGAGAGTTGAGCCGAAGCCAAAGAACAATGCCCCGACCGGCGAGGTTACAATACAGGACTCGAGCAGAGCGACAGCATCGATTCGCTGCTCAAACAGGAATTGTTTACAATGCTTGGGCAGCTCTATTTATACCCAAAAGCGATAACGGTCAAACGCAACAAGCGGCAACACGCCACGAACGTCACAGACACACACAACACTCTTTCCAGAGTTCGTAAGCCGTTGATATCCTCGGGCACGTTGAGACCGAGAGAGGGGAGAGAGGAGGACTTCGTTGCGATCGACGGGGCCTCTGTGTCCTTGAAGAGCGTGGAGACGAGCCTCGCCGGTAGCCGCCGAAGTTTTGAAATGCGCCCAAAGCGAAGCGTCTGACGCGGCTTGTCGCAACTTGTTACTGACATGGTTGCGCCTGTTTCCAAAGGCGCACGCAGGGACTTCGCCGCACAGCCGAGGAGTGATGCGGGACAGTACGGCGGCGCTGGCCGATTCGTAACAGCCTCTCCGCCGGGGGTCCGAGATCCCGATGGATAAGGGTCTTCAACCGTTGTCCGGAGGGATCCTTTCGAAGTGAAGTGCTCGGAAGACGCTCGACTCCAGGCCTTGGCTCTACGACACCGTGCTGGAGCTTCCCCGGGCGGGTGACTGGACGAGTAGTGGCTCCCCAACAACGTCTCTGGCTTGGTCAGGCAAGCAACAGAACAACACAGGAAGACACAACCGCATCACCGGCAAGTGCGAAGACAAATGCACACTGAAGCTGTACCAGGCTTTTAGTTGCGATAAAATACGCTAATAACTAACTACTTCAGTTATATTTTAGCCCAGCAGTACTTTAGACAAGTGACAAACTTGAAAGGTGACATTTCACGTGATTGGAAATGTCCCACACACAAAAACATGTAATCGTAAAGGGCGAAACCTGCTCCACAAAAAACAATGAAATTGAGAAAGTCAGGCGTCTACAAGCCACTTCTCGCGCTGAGAGCTGCGATTCGAGCTCCCATCATTGCTCCGAGCTTTCCCCAATTTGTATCGCACTGTAGGTGCGCCCGTTCTCTGAAAGAGACTGCTGCAACCGCGTGAAATCACACCTGTCGTCTTGTTCGACAAAGGTCGAGCGCGCGGTGGAGCGAGCGGGATTTGCCATTGTTCATACGTTAGGCGCGCACTCCTTATAGGAGGCGTCGTTCCCTTGGCGCGATGCGAGCTCATGGCCTTGCCCCTCGGCGTTCTCGCACTGAAACACGCGCCGCAAGTACCCGCGGACGTTTTTGCTATCTCCTCGTTGCTCGCCTTTTTACGAACGCGTTCGGCAAGCAAACGCTGGAACGCGTTTGCGTTCTCTCTTCTAGGCTGGTCGGTTCCAGACTTCGGCTCAGCCACAGGAGACCCGGGAACATCAACTAGCTCAGCCAAGGTTGGGCTATCATCGGGAGCATCAGCCGGGAGTGACAAGGCCACGAGGAGCGCTTTAGACACCTCGTAACTTCCAACATACCCTATCTCGTCATCCTTCGCGTTTTAAGCAACAGCCTCGGCACGCGAAGGCCGAAGTGTGTTGCCGTTCTCCTTTCTCACTGCCAGAACTACACTACAACCAGGGTGCTCTGTCTCAAAAGACGGCTCAGCCACCCCAGCCACCTGAATCTCTACGAGCTCGGCTGGCCGTTGCTCGAGGTCAGGTACCTGAGCTGGTGGCAGGACGGAATCGGCTTGCTCAGTGGCGAGATCGTCACGGCCTCCCAACTGAACCGTGCAAACGTTCGCTTCCTCGGCAGCAGGCTATCCCACCACGTCGCTCGTTTCTGCACTACCGTCCGAAGGAACAACCTCCGTTTCAGCGGACTCGTGTTGCCTTTCGGTAGCCTCATGGTTTACGCATTCCTGCGAAACGTCGCTATCTCGCGAAATGTTCACGTTCAAGTCGGTAGCCGTTACCCAAGGCCTCCCCAACCGTCCGAACACTCCGCCTCCCGCGAATTTGAACTGCCCGCTGCCGCCTCTGCCCGTCCGAACACTCCGCCGAGATCGAGATGGGAAATCCAAAACAAACGCACAAAACAAAAAAAAAAAACCGACACATTGTGTTTTGTTGTTTGGTTTACCGGGGTGGTGGTGCGGCGGTGGGGGGTTTGGGTTTTTTTTTCGCAGGCCGCCCCTTCCGCCCTCAGTCCGCCCGCACCCGCGGACGGCCCTCTCCCCCCCCCCCTGGTCACGCACTCGGCCCGGCCACACCCGACCCCGGCCCTCTGCCGTAACTCTCCCCACCCCCTCCTCTCCCCCCGGCCGGCCGACACGCGTTCGCCCGTCTGCTCACACCCCACCCACCCCCCACCCCCCCCGCCCCCCCCCCCGGCGCTAAGCCCCGGCCTGGTGCGCCGTCGTTATGACCCCCAACCGCACCCCCCGCCCACCCCCCACCCCCCCTCTCTCACCTCCCGTCCCGCGCAACCTTGCCGCGCTGCTCCCCCGACCCCCGGCCCCCCACCCCCAAACAAACAAAAACCACTGGCGACACTGCCCCCTGCCGCCGTCCCCCACCGCTACCCCCCCCCTCAGCCCCCCCGCCCCACCCCCGCCTCCGACTCGCGCTCCCGAGCGTCTGCTACTGGCAGCGCTGGCACGGTGCTTTCCTCGACAACGAGGTCTTTTTCGAGCAATAATTCCAACTCAGGCTTCACTTCTTCCTGCTCGAGTTGAATTTTGTGCTCTAGGTTCTTGTTCTCCCGTTGGAGTCTCTCTCCCTCGAGCTCCTTTCTTTCCTCTTCAAGGCGCTCGAGCTCGAGGTCGTACCATCGCATCTTTTCCTCGTGTTCCTGCTCTCGTTTCTGCCTCTCGAGCTCCTTACGCTGGCGCTCAGCCTCAGCCTCTGCCTCGGCGGCCTGACGTTTCGCGGTCTCCCTGCCATTCATCAGCTCAATGCATTCCGACAGCTCCTCATCGTCAGCCCCGACAGCGAGTATAGCCTGTATCAGCTCTGGCTTTCTCAGCGCGTCCGTAACATCCAAGCGCAACTCTTTGGAACCTCCAACAACTGCGGTTTTTTCAACGCTTTCAAATTCATGGCCGGTCTAGAGTACTGCTTTCCCTCTGCTCCAAAAATGTTTTGCGCGAATAACCCACGCGACAAAAACACACGCCCTACCAGCTATCCTCAGAAGCCTGGTAAAACTCAGTGAAGAAAAGTCCCGCACTCACCCTTGACCGCAGTGAATTCTGCGAAGTCCGAAGCCGCCTTGACGTCCGTGGTGTTGGGTCTCCCACAGCTGGCTTCAGGTGTTACGAAGTTACCATCCCACCGCTGCCAACCAGTTGTTGCGACCGGGCGGGCCGACTGCAGCCGGGAAGAGGTCCACAGCCGATAGGCCAACGTAAACTGTTTACTTCATAGCGAGAGGTGAGCCGAAGCCAAATAACAATGTTCCGACGGGCGAGGTTACAATACAGGACTCCAGCAGAGCAACAGCATCGATTCGCTGCTCAAACAGGAATGGTTTACAACGCTTGGGCAGCTCTATTTATACCCAAAAGCGATAACGGTCAAACGCAACAAGCGGCAACACGCCACGAACGTCACAGACACACACAACACTCTTTCCAGAGTTCGTAAGCCGTTCATAGCCTCCGGCACGTTGAGTCCGAGAGAGGGGAGAGGAGGACTCCGTTGCGATCGACGGGGCCTCTGTGTCCTTGAAGAGCGTGGAGACGAGCCTCGCCGGTAGCCGCCGAAGTTTTGAAATGCGCCCAAAGCGAAGCGTCTGACGCGGCTTGTCGCAACTTGTTACTAACATGGTTGCGCCTGTTTTCGAAGGCGCACGCAGGGGCTTCGCCGCACAGCCGAGGAGTGATGCGGGACAGTACGGCGGCGCTGGCCGATTCGTAACACCAGGCATACAAGACGACAAAAGCAAACACTGCAAGCAGAGAGCGGATTTAGAACACATCATCTGGTCCTGCTCCAAAATAGATAAAACTGATCAGAGAACACTCATTATAAACACACCCGAGCAGTGGGAGGCAGCCTTGCTCAGCTCGGAAGCTGACATCCATCTACAAGTAGTCTGGATGGCCGAAGCCGCCGCCAGAGACCAAGGACTCCTGGTTGATGGCTGAGGGGAAATGGGCGGGGACTCCCACCTCTTCTACTCCCAACCCCTTACCTTGCAACAATAAAAGTTTTTCCTCCTCCTCCACCTCCCAAGGTGAACTATGTATGACAAGTAAGAAATAACACGTGTAGTACCTAATAGTGTGATTATTGTGTTGACCCACAGGGGCATCCCCGAATGGTACCACGAATTTATTAGAAAACTCTGACTGATCTTTAGAGATGGGAACTTTAGGCAAAACGCCTATTTTTTCTCATTGGTCCACATCAAGCCTATTTCACTGATGAGCATAACCTAAGAAAACTGAAACATTTTAACTATTCTTTATTATGCCTATAAGTGTAGGTTGTGAGGTCCGTGCCTATATGGTAATTTTTGCGCTTAAAAACATTATTTTGGAAAATAGGTTTTTTGGGGTGGGGGTTCGCGCACATGTACCGCTTTATGAGCCCACAACTCGGCATTTGTCCCACACTGTTTGCGAGGAGAATCTACGCTCAGTCCCAAACACGGCGAGACGCGAAAACCACTTCTATAGCCGCCCCCACTTCATCCCGAGGTAACCCCGAGCAACTAAACTGGCCACCAGAGGCCCGAAGGCAGCGACATCGCAGCCAACGTAGCCGCCGGGTGTGAGCAGGAGATTTTTCTCTCTGTTACTCTGTCGTGCTGTCTCCGGGTGTCAATGGCGAAAACTTTTAGATGCGACTGCATCTCATTCACTCGCCTTGTCCCACCATACGGCATTGTTGTTGTCCGTCCCCACCCCTCCCCCATTCTTCTCGCCGCGCGAGCTGCGCTCTCCGCCGCTCACCCCCTCTCCTCTCCGATAGCGAACACTCCCTCGCGAGGGGCATTGGATTGGATTCGATTGGATTGCCTTTGCTTGGCTTGGCTTGGATTGGATTGAATTGGATTGGATTGGATTGGATTTGATTAAAGTGGATTGTGTTGGATTGTGTTGCGTCATAGCCGCGCCACGTTGCGTCTTAGCTGCGGCAGGGGGGTTCACGGCACGTTTCACGCGATGGGAGAATCAACGTAACGGAAACAACAACGGAACCCCCTATGCGTCGCACCTACACAGGGGTTCCCGCGAGGAGAGGTGCGAGACAATTTTGTCCACTTGCCACGCCTAGTGCTAACTCAATAAAGAAACACGGAATAAAGGGACTGCTCGCCACACAACCTCGCATGTACCCCTCAAGGTCAAAGATGCCGATCAAGGAAAATCACGGGAACATCTGACAAACCAAATTTTCATGGTGGCGCCACAAACTTATCCACAACCATGCAGCCAATGCCGGCGACTTTGCCTACCATCAAGACGCAGCACATATAGCACGAAGGAGGAACGAGAGAAAGAGGGTACAGAATGAGAATCTCACCACTTAGTCTGGTCGCCACAACCGTTGTCAACCAAGCCGGGGGACCTTCAAGGGCGTTTACAATCCACCTCTAAGGGCTCTTTGAAAATAATGTTGCATTATTTGTGATCTTGTTAGTCGGTATAAAGACCGTAGCTACTGAATGGTATCGACTAAAAAGGATTCAGAAGCGCTTCAGTACAACCTCATTTTCTCGTTACTCCCCTGTGAGCCATTATGGAATCATTGGGCTTCTCAAGCTCCTGAATCTTGATCCGCTATGTATTAGGCGCTCCAGACGTGACCTGGTTTTTTTTATAACTGTATTCATTTCAAGTTTGACTGTCCTTCCCTTGTACGCTCTGTCCACCTGCGAGTGCCAAGCAGACAACTGCGGCCGCATAACTTCTTCCATCTCAATAGAACACTGAGCCTAGCACCAGCTAGCCGATTCACACATGCCTTCAACAGTGCGTTTTTATCATTCAATTACATTTTCTGCAATTCCATGCTCCTTTTCAAATGCGCCTTCAAAATTTTGATATTGTGAATGCACATTCTGTGGACTGGTTGCACCTGCACTTTTCCCTCGCTTCTTGTGTTTCTGCGGAAACTGCTGCACGTTTCTTATGCTTGTATCAGTTCAATTCTCTACACACACCCTCCCTGAGCTCTTGTTGTTCACTTCTTTCATCACTCTCCTATCTTTTATATATATACACAAATAAATTCACCCGTTTATTATTTCCCTTCATATATGTGTTTTTGTATACATTATTTTTATGTACCCAGTCATTCACCCGCTAAGGTCCTGGGCTCTTGGTGAGCCCTTCAAATAAATAAATAAATAACTTTAACCTGGGACCAAATCGGATCCTTGGTGCATGTAAAAACATGAGAAACAACGCGAACTTACGGGACGCAGGATAAAAGAGACACACGCAGGGCGCTCACTAACAGCCAAGTTTTAGTGGTTGCAGGCGCTTTAAATACACATCTGCAAATAAATATAACAAGAAATTGAAATAGAGGCAAATAAAAAATAAACAAAATTTGTTCGCAGATACAGCGGTGACATGGTCATTAAAAACGGTGCATTTAATAAACACAAATAGCATTCTTTTTTTGCAAGCAATAAAACGTTGCTGTTAGCGCAGTGTGCGTGTGTGCGTGTGTGTGTGTGTGCGTGTGTGTGTGTGCGTGCGTGTGCGTGTGTGTGTGTGTGTGTGTGTGCGTGTGTCTGTGTGTGTGTGTGTGCGTGTGTGTGTCGCAATTTTAGGAGAATTATTGAAGAGAACCATCGCAACCAAGAATTGGTCGCGATGGTTCTCCTAAATATTTTAAGTTCTCGTTTTCTGGTGTTACCCAAACACATAGAAGTTCGGCGAACATGTACCCGCATCTGACACCCTTCTGTCATATTGTGTAGATCGTGACCGTGATTGCCTCGTGCACCAACCTTTACCCGCAGCCGCGTCTGTGCAGCCGGTGACGTTCCAGGATAAGCCCCTAAACCGGAACCTGTAGCCGCCTGACCTTCCCGCTTACCAGCCATCGGAATCGCGGTTTCAGGAATGCCTGCCAATGCTCGCCCCCTTCCATGTTTTCAGCATCGACGGCTGCATCAGCTAAAGGCTACATAAGCAGCTCGTTCTTCGAACGCCCATTTAGTGGGCAAGAAGTTCAGCGAAGATGTACATGCGTCTGACACCCTTCGGCCATATTGTGCACATCTTGACTGTCGTTGCCTCATGTACCAGCCCATTACCCGGACCCGCATCTGCGCTGCCGACGACGTTCCTGGACACTCCCCTGAATCAGAACCTGCAGCCGCCTGACCTTTCCACTTGCCAGCCATCCGAATAGCGCTTTAGGTAATGCCTGCCGGTGCTCGACACCCCCCCGCGCAGTTTTCAACATCGACGGCTGCATCAACTGAAGAATACGTAAGCACCTGGTTCTTCGAACGCCCATTTAGTGCGCAGGGAAGTTGAGCGAAGATGTACTCGCATCTCACACCCTTCTGTCATACTGTGCAGATCTTGACCCTCATTGCCTCGTGTACTAGTCCTCTACCTGGAGCCGCTTCTGCGCAGCCGGGAACGTTCCTGGACACTCGCGTCAACCAAAACCTGCAGCTGCCTGTCCTTTCCGCTTGCCAGCCATACGAATCGCACGTCCGGGAAAGCCCGCCGGTACCCGCCGCCCCTTCCCCACTGTTTTCAGCATCCACGGCTGCCTCCACTTAAGGCTCCAAAAGCAGCTGTTTCTTCGAACGCCCATTTATTCGGCAGGTAAGTTCAGCAAAGGTGTACACGCATCTGATACCCTTCTGTTATATTGTGCAGATCTTGACCGTCAATGCCTCGTGTACCGACCCTTTACCTGGAGCCACGTCTGAGCACCCGGTTACGTTCCTGGACACGCGCCTCCGCCAGAGCCTGCAGCCACCTGACCTTCCCACTTGTCAGCCATCTTAACCGCGCTTTCGGTAATGCCCGCCGGTACTCGCTCCACCCCACAGTTTTTAGCATCGGCGGCTGCATCAACTGATTGCTACATAAGCAGTTCGTTCTTCGAACGCCCATTTAGTTGGCAGGGAAGTTCAGCAGCGATGTACACGCATCTGACAACCTTCTACCATATTGGGCAGATCTTGACCGTCATTGCATCATGTACCAACCCTTTACCCGAAGCCGCGTCAGCGCAGCCGGTGACGTTCCTGGCCACGCGAGTCAACCAGAGCCTGCAGCCACTTGGCCTTCCCACTTGCCAGCCATCCGAATCGCACTTTCGGGAATTCCTGCCGGTGCTCGCCCACCCCCAGTGTTTTCAGCTCCACGGCTGCGTCAACTTTAGGCTACATAAGCAGCTGTTTCTTCGAACGCCCATTTAGTGGACAGAGAAGAGTGCAGTGAAAGATGTGCACGCATCTTAAAACCTTCCACCGTATTGTGCAGATATTGACCGTCATTGGTTTGTGCACCAGCCCTTTACCCGGAGCCGCGTCTCCGCAGCCGGTGACGTTCCTGGACACGCGCCTCAACCATAACCTGCACCCGCCTGACCTCCCCGCTTGCCAGACATCCGAATCTCGCTTTCGGAAATGGCTGTTGGTGCTCGCCACCCTCACAGTTTTCAGCATCGACGGCTGCGTCAACTTAATGCTACACATGCAGCTGATTCTTCGAATGCCCACTTAGTGGCAGGGATGTTCATTGCATCATGTACCAGCACTTTACCCGGAGCCGCGTCGGCGCAGCCGGTGACGTTCCGGGATACGCCCCTCAACCAGAACCAGCAGCCACCTGACTTTCCCGCTTGCCAGCCATCGGAATCGCACTTTCGGAAATGCCTGCCGGTCCCCGCCTCCCTACTGTTTTCAGCATCCACGGCTGCGTCAACTTAAGGCTACATCAGCTGCTGTTTCTTCGAACGCCCATTTAGTTGGCAGGGAAGATCTGTGAAGATGTACACGCATCTGGCACCCTTCTACCATAGTGTGCAGATCTTGACCGTCATTTCCTCGTGTACCAGCCCTTTACCTGGAGCCGCTTCTGCACAGCCGGTGACATTTCAGGACACGCGCGTCAACCAGAAACTTCAGCCACATGTCCTTCCCTTTTGCCAGCCATCCGAACGGCACTTTCTGGAATGCTGCCGCTGCCCGGCCACCCCCCCCCCTGTTTTCCGCATCACGGCTGCGTCAACGTAAGGCCACATAGCAGCTGTTTCTCCGAATGTCCATTTAGTGGGCAGGGAAGTTCAGCGAAGATGTACACGCATAATACACCCTTCTGTCATATTGTGCAGATCTTGACCGTCATTGCCTCGTGTTCCAGCCCTTTACCTGGAGCCGCTTCTGCACAGCCGGTGAAGTTTCTGGAACTGCGCGTCAACCAGAACCTGCAGCAACCTGGCCTTCCCGCTTGCCAGTCATCTAAATCGCACTTTCACGAATGCCTGCCGGTGCTCGCCCCCCCCCCCCACTTTTTTCAGCATCCACGGCTGCGTCAACATAAGGCTACATAAGCAGCTGTTTCCTCGAACGCCCATTTAGTGGGAAGGGAAGTTCAGCAAACATGTAAACGGATCTGACACCCTTCTATCATATCGTGCAGATCTTGACCTTCATTGCCTCATCTACCAGCCTTTTACCTGGAGCCGCGTCTGCGCAGCCGGTGAAGTTCCTTGACACGCGCGTTAACCAGAACCTGGAGCCACCTGGCCTTCCCGCATGCCAATCATCCGAATCGCACTTTCAGGAATGCCAGCCGGTGGTCACCCCACTCACTGTTTCCAGCATTTACGGCTGCGTCAACCTAAGGCTACATAAGCAGCTGTTCCTTTGAGCGCCCATTCAGTGGGAAGGGAAGTTCAGCAAAGATGTACACTCATCTGACACCCTTCTGTCATATTTGTGCAGATATTGACCATCATTGCCTTGTGTACCGGCCGTTTGTACCGGCATTGTGTACCAGCCTGTGAAGTTCCTGGACACGCGCTTCAACCAGAACCTGCAGCCACCTGACCTTCTCGCTTGCCAGTCATCCGAATCGCGCTTTCCGGAATGCCTGCCGGTGCCGTCCCCTTACAGTTCCAAGCATTGATTGCTGCACTAACTGAAGGCTACACAAGCATCTGGTTCTTCAAACGCCCATTTAGTGGTCAGGCTAGTTCATGGAAGATGTACACGCATCTGACACCCTTCTGTCATATTGTGCAGATCTCGACCTCATTGCCTCATATACAAACCCTTTACTCGGAGCCGCGTCTGCGCAGCCGGTGACGTTCCTGGACATGCGCTTTAATCAGCCCCTGCACTGACCTCCCCGCTTCCCAGCCATCTTAATCGAGCTTTCGGGAATGCCTGCCGGTGCTCGCCCCCCCCCCCCCTCATCCACAGCTTTCTACGTCGACGGCTGTATCAACTGAAGGCTACCTAAGCAGCTGGTTCTTCGAATGCCTCTTTAGCGGTCATGGACGTTCACCGAAGATGTACCCGCATCTGTCACCCTTCTGTTACATTGTGCAGGTTAGTTCACCCGTTTCCTTCTATGCTAAAAAACAAGCAATGTTTGTTTGCTAATCTTTCTATGCCCTGAAGACTTGCTTATGTCCATTTGCAAGTGCATTCTAGTCGTTAGGCTTCTGGTTATATCCGGTGATGTTGAGAAAAACCCGTCCCCCCAAAAGAAGATCCGGGGAGCACTGCAACGAGTTAATTTGGTTGATTAAGGGGCTGTACACTACGATAGACGCCAAACACGAGAAACTTACGGAATACATTAAGGAAGTTAGAGATGCCCAGTTCCTCTTGAACAAAATTCGCAGAATTAAACAAAAGATAATCCGCCGTTGAGTAATATTTTCGGGTCTCAGACAGCCAGCCGAATCGTCGACAGGCGCCACAGGTACTTTCGGTTAATAAGCATCTTGACGAATTTGAATATCGTTCGCACAAGGAAAACGAAATAGAAGATTGTGCTTCGGGAACGTATGCGGAATCAGAAGAAAAAGTTTGCCAGATAAGTTGCATGTGAAGCTCTTAAGCTAAACTTGCTAAGTGGCGACAACCGCATGTTCTGCTCGCACAGGCTAGGCAGATTTGTAGCTGGCAAATATCGACCAGTGATCGTAAAATGTCCGCCTTGCAAGTTCCGAAGAAGCATACCGCATTCCAGAAGCAGTTTTCGCGAGCCCAATGCATCAATCAGTGAGGATTTCAGCCGCGCAACAAAAAGCATGCGGAAAACGCTTTGCGAATGGGCAAGGCGAGTGGTTAGAAGTATACCGACAAGCACAATAAGCTGTACATTATTTATAAGTGCTTTGCGTACTCTCCGGTAACAGACAGCCTTTGTGAGGTGCATACACATGCGCAGAACCTATCAGAGGCTTCTTCCTCCGCTGCGCCTGCCGACGAAGATGCACTTTTATCCTAACAAAGTGCACCCATCGACCACTTATTGTAACTACTCGTTTTTATATTCTAACGTACGGAGTGCTCTTAACAAACCAGATGCATTGTCTTCAATTTTTGGTCACTGCGCCACTGATGTAGTAGTGTTAACTGAAACCTATTATTTCAACTGCAGAGCTGTACGATTGTGAAAATAAGCACACCGTTTACAGATGTGATCGAGAAGAATGGCAAGGAGTTGATGTCCTTGTAGCCGTAGCTGATTATATAATGTCGAGCCCAGTTGTAACAGCATCCGCTTTAGAATTTGTTTGTGTTTCCCTCCATTTCAACTATAAAAATGTCATAATTTGTGTCTGTTACAGCCATCCGAGTGCGGCACCACGTTTTTGTAAGCACCTGCAAGATGTTTAAATGATATTGTCAAAAGTCACCCGCAGACACTTGTTGTTCCCTTAGGCGATTTTAACTACCCGAGAATAAACTGGTTACTTCCTTGTTCTTCATCAAGAACAACTTCAGCCGACAGTTTCCCTTCGTTGAATTGTGCGAAGGCTTCAACCTTACCCAACTCGTAAGGCAGCCGACAAGAATGGGCCCTACTTCATAAAATGTTCCTGATCTCATTCTTACAAATTTACCAGACCTCGTTCATTCTTTTTTATATATACCATGCCTAAGTGACCATTATTTTGTACACTTTCAATGTAACAGGTTCTTTAAGGCGTCCTTCAAACAATCAGAAAAACAATTAGAGACTATTCGCGAGGCGATTATGACTCAATCAAGAGGGAATTCGAATTGCATATAGATTCATGGCTTCTTTGATCGCACTTTTCAACAAAGCCGGAACTTGTTCAGAATGAAATTTAAATCTTTATTCACGCGATATTTTCCTATATACGTTATGAACGGTCGCCAACGCTCCCCTTGCTTCTCAATTGATTTAGAAAGTTGCGGAATCAGAGGAAACGGTTGTTCCGTAAGGCAAACCAGACTAACTCGTCCGCCCGTTGGCACGTGCATAAATCCTTTCTTTCCGTGCAGAGAACAGCTATCAAGGAAAAGAAACGCGCTTTTCTAAATAATAATCCTTTCTCACTTCTTGCAACCAAGCCTTCTAACTTTTGGAAAACTGTTAAACCTACTAAAAGGAAAAACATTTCGCTTACGAACTCAGACGGGCAGCCAGTTCACTGTGAAGACTGTTTCGTTGCAATAAATAATTTTTGTAACGCCTTTTTCGAATAGTTCTGCTTCTCCGTTGCCAGAAATGGCTAGTCGGGATTTTTTACCTATGTATCCAGTGACCATAGATGGCGTTAGAGTGCAACATTTATTTCACAATATTAAGTTATTCTCTTATTTTGGCGAAGGCCAAATAAATGCAAAGTTTCTAAAAAATATTAAACATCGTTCATACATTTATTTTCCCGTAATGTTTTCATAATCTCTTCAGAGCTCCACTTTGTCACTTGACTAGAAAGTGGAGAAGTTGGCCCTTTTGCACAAGTCTGGTAACACACATTCTCCTCTCAATTACACACCGATTTCCCTAACCAATGTTTCTTGTAAATTGTTAGAACTTATAATTTACTCCTATCTGGTTTCATTCCTAG
This sequence comes from Haemaphysalis longicornis, assembly GCA_013339765.2. Lineage (NCBI taxonomy): Eukaryota > Metazoa > Arthropoda > Arachnida > Ixodida > Ixodidae > Haemaphysalis > Haemaphysalis longicornis. The sequence goes on from CM023456.1 coordinate 94,336,479, forward strand.
AATCGAAGTCTTTTTCACCCTGCAAGCATGGTGCGAAGCCCAACTTCTGTTTTTAACTAACGACATAGCATCAGCTTTAGATCGTGGCTTCCTTGTACATTGCATTTTTCTTCACTTTCAAAAAGCTTTCGACACAGCACCTCACCAATTACTGCTCCTGCCAATTAGGGCATAAACATTGACCCCAATCTACTTAAATGAATTGAATGCTTTCTGGCTAAACACACAAAGTTTGCAACAGCTAAGGACTATAACTCACCTCTTTCTAAAGTAACATCTGGCGTAACACAAGCTTCCGTTCTAGTCTATTTACTTTTCCTTATATATATTAATGATCTCCCCGGCAGTATTAACTCCTCCCAAGGCTATTTTCAGATGATGGTCTACTTTACAGCGAAATAACCAACGAATCAGATAACCAACTCCTACAGGCAGACCTTGACACTGTCTCAACCTGGTCCAATAAATGGCTTATGCCTCTCGACTGTAACTAATTTAAGTGCATGACAATAACCCGACGATCTATTTCTCCCACTTGTACCTATGGCATTAGAGCGGTCCCCCCCCCCCCCCCAGTCACTTCATATAAGTACATTGTTGTTTACATCACAACAACCTATCTTGGCACACCCATGTTACCTACATCTGTAAGAACGCTAACTAAAACGCTGGGATACCAGTGCCGCAACATTTCTCGCACTCCGCTGCCCCTTAAAATTTCACTATATCGATGACTACTTCTCCTAAACTTTTAGTACGCGTCCGCTATATGGGATCCCATGCAGCACATTCTCATCAAAGCATTAGAACCGGTTCAGAACCACTCAGCTCATTTTATTTGTTTTAATTATTCTAGTACTACTAGCATATACCAAATGAAATCTAACCTTGACCTACCCAATTTAACGGGCCGTGGAAAACTGGCGTCACCTCATTTTTTTATATTTTTATAACCCATCAATGAGGCGAAACCTCATTTCACAACCATCATACCACTCGTCACGCATTGATCACTAGCGTAAGGTTGCCATTCCGTTTTTCCGCAAGAAATTCTTTTCAGCAACCTTCTTACCGAAAACATATGCCGATTGAAACCACATTCCCTGTTCCGTTGAAACAATAACAGACCCTTTGTTGCTCAAGACTGCAATTGCTCAGCAATTTTTGTAACTAAATGCAATTTCTGTTATTTGTGCTTGTTTTGATTTCCTTGTTTGCTTACTAGATGTCCCTTCTTTTTTAGTTGACTTATGTTGCGTTCGTTTTTTGTGCTTCTGACATTGTTTCTTTTCTTGTTTTTTTTTCTTGTCTTTTTCCATTGTGTAATAGGGAGTGTTGTACCCACCCCCTCTGTAACGCCCGACGGGCCCTGATAGTATTCAACTAAATAAATAAATAAATACAAAAATAAATAAATAAATACAAAAACAAATAAATAAATATTTCATTGAGGTTTCCCTTTAAAGGAGCCATGAATGAGAAAACACAAGTTTGGTTCATTCAAAAGATTGTCTCGTTTAGAATCATACTGACACCACTTTTAACGTAAACTTCGCTCAAATAAGCTACATAATTAGGAAAAACGGGAATGGGTCATGCGACCCCCCAGCTCATTTCCCGCAACAGAACCTATGTCGTCACATGAGCTAAGCTCTGCGATTGGCGGAGGCTGGCAGAAGCAGACGCAAATTAGGTAGAACTTACAAACTTAGACGAACGAGCGATTTACGCTTAACTGTTAGGGCCACATTTTTACAAAGCAATAAGAATGATAGGACAAACAGTTGGAAGTACGAAAGCAACATGTAAACATAGAAAGTACTATGTTCTGCTGTTCGTACTGCGCACAGCATGCTTGTTTAGCTGCACAGCACTACGGGGCTAGGGGTTGTCTCAGACGACACTGGCCGATTGACGCAAGCAACGGTTGTCTTACGTGACCCATTTGTCGAAGCAGAGCACTGTTTCAGGGAACGAATATTTTCTCCCAGAACAAAAACAAGCCAGGTTTAAATGCGGACAAAAACAAACCAAACGCTTGCCACGGTATGGTGGCGCCATCTAGGTTACGGAACGTAAAGAAACGCGGGAACAAACCAACACCGCTGTACAGGGTGGAGACAACCTTTGAACGGTCCCGTGCCGCCGCAATTGGGCCAACCGGCTCAACGCGTTATTGTTTCGTTTCCCACGAGACCTAGCAACGCCGAAACAGACAATATGATTCAAACTTTTTCAGTAAACCGCGTTGCGGCGATACTTTTAGCGCGGTTTTGACACAAGGACTTGCTTCGGCGGCGAGGCGAGCAAACCGAAAATTGGCGGCGCCAGCGTATACGTGTCTCTACCCTGTACGGCGGATGCGTGAATGAAGGTACTCTAGGGCTGCAGAGCGGTCGGTTCCAGTGATGTCACTTGGGACACGAAAACGCACGATTGAGCGGGAAAATCAAATTTTAACCTAAATTGTTTAATTTCTCAGTGAATAAAGCACCGTTTGTATCCGGACAAGCGCTGGGGGCACTATAAAACACGAAATCTTTCGAATAAAACCAACTTGCATTTTCTCTTCATGGCTCCTTTAAGAATGACGTTCGAACCACTGCTCTTGTTACGTCATAAATGCCTCCAGATCAAACTTGTAAATGGTGGTTTATTTTTTTCGAGGTCCAACATTCCAATAACGTGACTAATCAAACTACTGTAGCAGCGGAGGAGAGCTAAAATAAAATATTTGCCATAGAAAACACGCACAACTTAACTAGGTAAACTGAAGACCGCTTTAAGGGGTCCTAAAATACCGTCCGCCGATGCAAGGATGTACATGTAACCAAATAAAACAATGTATTAGCAATCTCCTCCCGCAAGAATTTTGTTAAAGCGATGAGTATTAGCTGAGAAATTGTAAATCAAAAACCGGGAATTATCGTCGCGCAGCGTTTCCTCCTCCTTTCGCTGTTGACGGCGCGAAAGCCTTCCTTCCCATGATGCTGCGCTCTTCAGCGGTGACGTACTTCCGCTATGGCGCTCCTCATACTGCCGTCTGCTACGGGCAAGCTTTGTTGACACCATGAATCTCGTACTCCGCTCAAGGCTGGAAAAGCGAACGAAAAATCTGGCCGCATATGTGCGGCGACCTGGCCTTGCCCTTTGGCGGTGTGCGTTGTTGCAGGGCAGCACGTGACTTTTAATCGGCGGCGAACTCGCAGCCGCTCGGGGAGGATCATGCGCTAGGTCCCTTTTATGCACCGCGCACTGTTTCTTCAAAAAGCGCCGTATCAGATGTGGTCCCGCTGGTGCCGGGTCTTATTTTTCGGTGGTGGTAATTCCTGCCGGCGGCATGTGAAAAAGACATTTTAAACCGATACAGAACCCGTGCACAAAACGCTTCAATCATGTAACCAGTTAAGCTTGGGGCGACGCGTGGTGGAGAGCGGCAACGTTGGCAAAACATGCTCCGGCGCGGCTCTGAGCTTACTATTGCTGGAGCGAGCGCCATTTCTTTGACAATCTCAAACATCGGTTGCCTTGGCAACAAGGCACAAACCACCCCAGAAGTCAGTTACGGTTGCGTGATCCCGGTTCAGCTCGGGGCCCCACCTCGCGACATGTGGGCACTGCAGGCGTGCCACTCACTCCCATTGGGAAGTATGAGATGCGTTTGGCATTACAGGAGGCGATGGTGTGTGTGTTGTGGACGCCTTTGTTTCGCGATAAAATGCGACGTTGTGCTTCTGCGGGTGGATAGTGCTTCCCATGGTCTGGATTATCTTTCTCGAGCGACGTACGACTCAACCTCGCATGGGGTATGTGCAGTGTGCGTGGCTAGGAAGCCATCTCGGCTTCTGCGCCAGAGTTAAGTGACTTGCTGTTCGTCCCCGTAAACCGCGCGCGAGGTGAGTGCCGAATTTAGGACGGGCAGGAGGAGGCGACCTATCGTATGTCAATTGCGGTTCAGACTTGCAATGCATGTTGGGACGTTGTGTTCGTTCGAAACGCATCTCTGGTTTGTTTTGAAGTGGAATAAAATGTATCCGTCAAACCCAGGCACTCGGCTCAGGGCGTTCTCTGCGATTCCACGAAAGTGCCGCGGGGCTTCAACGCTTTCTTTACGGAACGTACTCAGGTAAGAGAATATACATTTCGTGTTATGCCGTGTTGCATTCAATACGAACGGTTAAGCGTTTGTTTACACTTGTTTCGTTTGTCGTAAGAGAGAGACGACTCATCTCTTTGCCGGAAAGGCGTGAAAAAGCCGCCCAATAGCAGGATGTCTAGCTCATGACGAACATCTGGGAATCGATGATGTAGACATGTGAAGATGGCGTCGTGCAAAAACACGAAGGAAAGGGTGAGAAAAAAGCGACAAACTTTGCAACGAAAGTGTGAGCTTTCCGCTGCGCATAAAAGAGTAATACTTGGCACAGATGGCCTTGACGACCCAATGTAACGATTGCGCTACTTCATTTAGTGTGCTAAAAACACCTTTCAGGGCCCCTTTAGGCACGGTGATGTTTGGGTGCTTGAATCACTATGTAGATCCCACCTCTCAAGCAACTGTCCCAAGGCTCTACTTCTTCTGTGTTCGAATCCTGCACTGACTGAGAAGTAGCACAAGCGCCCCTGTAGCGTAAAAATTCTATTCAAACGTAAATTGTTTTACCCACATAACCTGGAACCTTGCAGTTCCCAGTTGTGTAACGAATTACTAGAACTTTGTAACAGCTACACAATGCCTGATGCGCACAAGCCTCCAGTCGACCACCGTACATCCCAAGGTACTGTACGTTCGATAAAATGTTTATCTGAAACCAAAGTCGACCGCCATAATTAAGGGGCAGAAAAGTTATAGTGCATAATAATGGCAAGGCTCAAAGTAAAGCTCTACTCACCTGAGTGTATTGAACCGCAGCGCCAAAAAAGTCCTCCGCATAAGATTCCGGATGCAAATCTTACTTCAAATCTGTGAAAAAGGTGATTCCCACAGAGACGGCTTAAGTACGCTGTCGCCCAACAATGCACAATACCTCAACCGCATGGCGCAAAAGATTAATAGTTTGGATCGCTTGAATGAAAAAAGTATGCCAAAGCTTGTTTGAATAAAGGCATTGGCATTGATATATCATGAGATGCAAAAGTTTTTAAATCACACTTTTTTCACCGTTAGTTTGAGGTTCCCCTCAACAGTGTTGTACGCTTGTTGTCGAGGGAACGTTGGCCAAATATTTTACAAGAGACAACTACGCCTGCCTCGCTCTTTCTATTTAGTCGCTTAAAATTTTGTTTCTAGTTTTCTTCATTGCGCAGTGGAAGTAAAGAGGGCACGCAATATTGAGTGCGAAAGAGGGACGAGTGCTTTTAGACAGTGTGGCTCCTTATATTTGGTAGAGTTTAAATTTTGGGCTTCGTTGTGTTTTGTTGGTTTTTCCCATTTCTTCGGGCGACGTAGCTAACAACACCAGCATGTGTGTTAATAAGAAGGAGTGCTGAAAGCTACACTAGAGCGTAAAATTATCTACATTTCTCTCATTCTTAATGAACACACTCTAGAAACAAGACACATCGTTTTTGACTGGCTTTCAAAATAAGTTGCGCGCTTGCGCCTGTAGGAAAACATCCCAAGAATTCTCGTCACAACAATTTGGCCATTTCTTCGATGGCCTTCTGGCATTTTGAATGGTTCATTTATAATAGTGATATACAGCAATATAAGTTTATAAACCAATCAAACTTCATTTCTACCCTCACCACTAAGGAACCTGTCAATGTACTGCAAGAACCTAATCTCAAGTCCACATATTGCTCATTGTGTGCGAAGAGACTGCGCGAAGCTTCATTAAAATATGAGTTAAGTTGAGTAAATTCGAACGAGAGCAACCGAAGAGGCCAAGGAACTACAGGATAATTATACACGGAGAATGTTTTGCCTCAAACATGACCAAAATTGAGATTGAAGCACGTCTTAAGAGTACCGTAACAGCTACTCAAACTTCTATAGAATTTCTTTCGCTTCTAATTTCAATATCATTACTAACCCATTAGAAATAGCTCCTTAAAAAGGCGTTTATAGATACAGATTCCACAAGATTGGGCAAAAGTTTTTGTATTGCCTTTTTACTTCTAACCGAAAGCTGTTTTCTATATATTTTTCACATTAAACAGATGGAAAGCGAGGTCTAGCCTAACATCACAAAAACGGCAACTTACAAGGTGTGTCTCCACATATGCATGGCCACATAGCATATACCACACTATTCTTAGCTCCTATATTTCTAACAGCAGAGCTGCTGTATCTGCCCGTAGTGTCTCGCGCGCAACGCATAACGCGTTAAAAAATACCAAGAAAATGCAGCGTGATAGTGATTCCTTACCTCGCGGAGACCGCTGGGTGTCGCCGGCTCGCGCAGTGGCTCTAGAAAAAAAAACGTGGTGAAACTTTCAGGAGCGCCTCGCGTTGCGTAGAAGACAACAAAGTTACAGCTGGCTCTGCTGCACCTGCTGCACGGAACCTCGACGCGTTCCTGGTAATGCCTCGCATGGGTCCCGCACGTACGCCCCGCCGCTGCCTCCTTGCTGTTGCCAAGCGCTACCACGCATGTAATTCTGCAAATGAGGAACACGAAGATATCGATGCATATCACAATGACTACTCCTAGCACAGTGCAAAGGGAAGACGGAACACATAAATACACAATTTCGAACGTGTTCAAAGATATTTATTTATTTATCTGTTTCTTATTTTTCGAATATTGTTAGCCTTTCGGCATTTACAGGGGTGGGACATACTAAGAATATCAAACATCAATACATTCAAATCATACAGCGATTTAAACAGCAACACATCAACCTGGAGATATTACATCGCATACACTGGAAACACCGACATTCAGGATAAAGGAAAAACAGTGCAGTCGTAGTAAGCATACAAACAAACGTCAATAAATCAAAATAGTAGACTATGCTTACAGAAAAAAAAACATACGCTGGTATAACAGATACGGTGGTAACGTGCCCTTCAGTGGTCATGTACAAAGAAATTCTGCATCTTTGCTATGGTTCAAGTGTTCCGCGGCTTAGTGAAAGTTTTGCCAGTTTACTTTTGTTATAAAAAACTGAGACACGCCATCAGACACAACCCCTTGAGCGAAAATATTGACATCATATTATGTAAAATGCTTAGGCGTTTGTCCTACAATTGTAAAATACATCAAGGACATCACCGTAACTCTAGGGCCGCAAGTTCCATGTTGTACACGAAGTGCTTATTCAGTTTTATAAAACAGCACGAATGAAAAGCTTTTAGTATTGCAAGAAAAATGTTGTAAAAATAATTTTTCATTGCATCCGGTGAAAGATATCAGATTGCATGTTCCCTCTGCTAACAAAAATAATTTTCCGACTTAATTGGGCAAGTGTCTCAAATAGTCTTTCGCGAAACGATGGGACTATTGGCCATGCCCGTTCAACACCAATGATCCTGCCAAGCAAACGCACCTCGACACATCAGTTAAAACAGTTCATATGAAGGTACCTGTGAGGAAAACTGCGGCCGCGTGTCGGTTTGTTTGGCCGCATAGGGGGTCATTTATCAAGGTGACAAGGCGGGAATGCCTCAAAACTGTAGTGATGAAAGCAGTCACGGTCAGAAAGTATGAAGGTCACAGGCAGTTATTAGGGCCTCAGACGGGTTTTCTTCCTCTCGCTCCTTCTCGAAAATGTTTTGTCGATGGGGCGGAAGTACAATATCTAGCGCAAAAATTTGTTTTTTTCTGGAATTTCGGCATGTATGGGGAATTACCATAGTAGCCACACAAATCCCTCTGCGCGTTTATTTTATGACTCCTCCTTTCCAACTCCTGATACCTTCCGGTTTTAGATCTTCCTCTCTCTGCGCATCTGTTAAATCTACGTTTTTATAAAAACGAGATATTGCGTAGAAAATTCTGAAGGCAGTCGCCCTATTTTGTTTACACCGAACGTCAGAAACGCGTATGACGTATGTGAGGAGGCACTGCTCACCAGACAGGGGTCGGCAGGTCGAAGCGAGGAAGACGAGGTGTGTGCGGAGGCCGAAGAAGGGCGCGAGAGGGAAAGAGGAAGAAGAAGACGTGGCTAGCGCCGGAGGCCGGAAGCAGGGGTTCCAGAAGCTCTCGGCTGGGCGAGAACGCCTAGGGGGTCTTCGTCACGGAGCCGCACATTCCTCCGGGAAGCTCTCAGCTGGGCGTCAACGCTCAGGAGATCTTCACACCGAGCAACAGCTGGTCTCTTCCAGTCGACACTGTCCACGGAACACCCGGGCCGAATACAACGTTTTGTTCATCGGCCCGACACTGACACCGGCACCGGCACATCACCGGCATCGACAAGGGCACCGAGCCCAGCGCACCGAGCCCTGCGCACTGAGTCAACTCACCAACTGGGACCTACACGTGAGCGCGAACAATTTGGAGTGGGTCTTCTCGCAGAGACTTTGTTATCATAGGACTGTTGTCATTAGATTACCTGGATGTTCATTTGTGCACGCTATTTTGTAATTTGTCCCGTCAATATAATTTCGTCCTTGTCCGTAGCAAAATCGTCTCTACTCTTGTCCGCCCGGTAAATTTTAACCTCCTCATTTACAAAAACAACTTGCATCACAACGTATTTGCTTGCCGATTTGACGCTAGGCTCGGCCAATATGAGCCCTGTTATGACGCTGAACATTCTTATACCCTACACGCAGGGATGTCAAGGTGGCTTACCGCACTTCGTTTTCTTTCCTCAACACCTGCAGTTGATCAAACCAGAGACTCATGAGACGCTGTTATGCTACCCACAGAAAGCCTAAAAATTTTTTCTATTGGGCGATATCAAGCCTAGATTCGATAGCAGCGTGTAATGCGCACAGGAGAGGCACCCTGTGGGGTTTCGCGACGCCCACTCTCTTGAATGATGCCTACCTTTCAGGTCAATGCGTACGAAGGTAGTCTGTGGCAACAAAACAACTGCAGGTGCTACCTTGAAGTCATTCTGCTAGCAATGAGCTACGTGTATTCACCATGAGATGAAGTGTATTTGCCCCCAAGCAGGTGTGAAACTGACCTTATTTTCAGAGAACACACAATTGAGCAGCATGACATCAAGTTGCCAGTGAGTGGTAAATGGTTTCAGCAGGAGAATTTTATTACCTTATGACCTTCCCACTGTCACGCAGATTTAGAACACCTCCAGGAGAACCACGAGGCTGACTGCTGCAGACGGAGCTAGCCACAGCATGTGGAAATGCTGCAGGAAACAGAAGGGAGGTGCGCAGTTGCAATGACTCGCAGTTTAGGGTGAAGCCTAGCGATAGAAAAACGTTAAAAACCAGAAACTGGGGCAGCCGTGAACCCGCTGAGCAATGGGGAATGACGGGAGAAAGTTTGAGCCTGGTGCAGAGGGAAAGTAGCCTCACGAGTGAAGTGGCATCAACGCGCACAGGACGATAAACATATTCGAGGTAATCGTGGAGGTTGCCGAATGACTCTGAGCAGAGAAATTGAAGTTGGCACGGTTTGTCATAAACACGGTGTTGAGTGAGAGGCCCTTGCGGACCTCTCCGGCCAATAAGAACTCTGGGTGGCCTGTGTATACCTGTTGCTTTGGAAAGGCATTGGGATTGGAGGTAAGACCAAACAGAGGCAGGTGTTTTCAACCGTCCACCGTGCGTCCGGTCATAAAAATGTGACATGTGGGCCCGTTAATTCGGTGGGACAACAGCGAGTAGGGACTTCAGATCAGCCCGAAGGTCGGGTTCTCGGAACCATGTTGCCGTGGCGGTATGCGCGACTTGACCGTTAAGACAAGGGAGAAACCGTGAAGTGGTCGTGGGGCAGCACTCGAAGGCAGCTGTCCATGAAAGACAAGACGACACAAGGCCTGGGGCTTCTCTTGTTCTTTAGGATGAAGTAAGAATAAAAGACTGAAGGGGACGTGAGAAAACGTTCTGCCTTCATTTATTGAGGAGCGCCGAGCAATGAGGAGAAGGCGAACAGTGGCGAAGACGGGCGAGCGGTTGCGCCCGCGGTGATCTTGCGTGGCAGAGTCCTAGCGCGGCGCTCTCGGATCGGTGTCTGGATCCAAACTGCGGGCCACGTGACTCATGCCTCGTAGCTCGCGGCTCATGTAGTTCTGCAGTCACGTGGTGCACTGCTCCGGCGGCGCGAGCTCCCTCGGCTGCCGCGGCCGAGCTGCTACATCTACCCCCCTCCAGATGGCTTGCAGTGTTGAGACGCGAGAGAACGAACAACCAAAAAATGAACAAACTATTGACGACAAAAATGTCCAATGTGCACTGTACACCATATAAATGTTCGTTCAGTCACAGTCCCAGTGGAGGTGGAATCACATGCTGTGAAGTTACAAGTTGCCCAGTCCTGGTCAGGCCGTTGAAGCTGTCCGGCTGTTTGCCGTTAGTTCGGGTGGTCTTCCAAGGGCGCTCAGAGGTGAACGAGACACAGGGCATAAGATGTGTACAGGAGGTAGAGGGAGAAGTTACTTCGGATACGTCGCGGCGTTGCACGGGGCACTTGAGAAAATCATGGTGACGGAACTTGGCTGTTAAAGGTCCGAGCGCTTGCGGCGCCAACGGCAGAAGGCTCCTAATTTAAACCCACGCCGCGGTGTACATCGGCACGCCTTCACTCGAGCACTCAGTTCAGGACATTCGAGGTGAAGGGGATTCATTTGGCCGCTGCGTCGTACGTAATGCCGCTTGGTCCTATATCTGCGTTGAGCATGATTATTGAAGCCTCGTTCCTGTGGTCGCTTGCGCCGGTGAGAGATTACCCGCTGGTGCGCTGTCCTGGCCGGGGTTCTTGCAGACACGCTAGACGAAGCGAAGGGCTTGTGTGGGCAAGTGTGTTGCATTACAGGTAGAAACTCTGCTCCTCCAGTGAAGTTCTCGGTCTTTGAAATGGTGAAGTCTGATTTTTGGGCGGAGGGCTTGCACTCAGGAACGTCTGCCCCACCAGCTGCCTCTGACTGCTGAGATGGGACTGGCAACGGGCTGCTTGATCGCTGCCGTGATTTACGAGTTTGTCGGATTCGAGATGGCAGCTTTACTTAAAAGGGTAATCCTTTGATGGGAGGATTTCGCACGCTCTAGTGCATCAACGGAGATACAGCGATCAGCGCTCCGGGCGTGGATCCTAGTGGGCGCTATGACAATAGAATTAGCAGGCGATGCGGAGCACAGAAGTGACGGCGATGTCACCGACTTTGGGGATGGTGCCCTGTGATGAGTGCGGGGCGCACTGGACTTGTTGTCAGACCCCAGTAGTGTGGCGGGGACTGACCCTGCCTGGGTTGGGTCAACGTGAGGTGGGGTTCAGATGGCATAAACACGCTCGCGATTGGAGCTGAGGATGGGGCCGGGACACATTTGGGCATGCATGTCAGACTCACTCGCATGACGAGGTCGAGACATGATGGAGAATCAGCGGGTACGTCGGTAAAGGTAGTCAGGGCTGCTAATGTGCTAAGCGAGGATGAGGTAGCCGGCCCAGGTGCTGAGGTATGTTGCTGGATGTGGGAGGGCGAGAGACTGGCTTGCTTCAGCAGGGAGTACTGAACCGACGGAGCAGCAAGCAGCTTTTCGCGAATGGTGGACAGGCTGTCGGTTCGCAGGGCACTAATCACCAGTTTGCACTTAAGAACATCACTGGCCATGGTATTGACAGCAAAAAAACGTTTCAGCCTGAGCCAGCCACACCTCCACGTCTTTGGCGTAAAATGGCTGTAATTGAAGGCCGGGTTTGGGTCTGAGAACTTCTCGCTCATCATCTACAGCACGAAAAGTTCACCGAAGCTGCTGAGCTTCGTGGTGGTATCGAGGGTGCCGCGAGCGCAGTTGGCGGTCACGTGCGTATCTGCGTCCGGCAAGGCCACAGGTTATTCTAGTGACACGGAGGATGAAACTCGACGTGCCGTCTCTACCGTCGCAGCTCGTACGGGAATATAAGGATCGCTGTTTTAAATGGCTATACACAGGTGGCGGTAGACACGCATTACTTGTGGCTGTGGCGGCAGGAGAAGGTTGCTGACAATGAAAGGGCTCGTCCAGGCGAAATTAACAAGAACTGCCTTTTTGAAGTCGTCGTAATAATTATGGCTCTGCAGTGGCAGCCGAAGTTGTGCCATGATGCGCTCTGGGACAGCCTTGCTGGTGACGTTGTAGCACTGCGCCTGGTTGTTGATGCCTCAGATGAAACAAATGGCTCTCAAGGAGCGCGAACCACACAGGAGGGTCTTCCTCGTAGAACTCCTGTAGTCCCGGAAGCGCGAGGTTGGTGGCTGGACGGATCAGCTCTGGAATCAAGACCAACGTGGTAAAGCCACGGCTGACGTGTCCTAGTGCGCGATCGCCACGCTGACGTAGCGTCGGTTATGCCGCTCAGATGGTCGCTGTGAATGCCTCGAACTGGGGTGCGGGCTCGTTTATCGGATCACCAATTATGAAGGAGTCGTGAGGAGACTTTCTGCCTTCATTTATTAAGGAGTGCCCAGCGATGATCAGAAGGCCAACAGCGGCGGAGACGGGCGAGCCATGGCGCCGGTTGAGATATTGCGTGGTAGAGTCCGAGCGCGGTGTTGTCGGCTCAGTGTCTGGATTCAAACTGGGGGCCACGTGACTCGTGCCTCGTGGCTCGCGGCCCATGGCGATCTGCTGTCACGCGGTACACTGCTCCAGCGGCGCGAGCTCCCTCGGCTGCCGCGACCGGGCTCCTACAAGTTCATTAATATCACTGTCACTGCTCCGCAGTCTGGCATCCTTCGCAGCAACGGGTAGACCCAGGTAAAGTGCTGTGGCAAGCGCCTTCCCTGGTCTTCTTGGTGTTTACCGCGTGAATACAACGCATGGCCATGTTACAGGAGACATTTTAGTGCTAAAAGGGAGCTACAGGTCATAGATTGAGTGAGAATTTGCAGCGCAATCTGCAAGAGTTGTGGAGTGCCCGACACCCTCACAAAATATGTGAACCTATATGTAGGGCTGTACCGCTTCAAAATACATGCTTGCTAGCCACAGCACTCACGTACTTCTTGAGTGAACTTACGTATGAAGGAACAAGAAGGTGAGAATTGGTGGTAAGGGTACACTTTTGTGAGAGTTGAAGATACAGCTCCATTTTCGCATCCTAGAAAAGCCTTGCAACGCCAAAATTCCCGTGCCAAACAACACAGTAGGCCTGCTTAGATAAAATTCTCGTATAAAGGCTCGTTGATAATGATGAAATCCTCGGTGCATTTTATGGTGTAATTCTTCACAGTTTGTTAATTTTAAGATTGTACGACAAGGGATGCTAGGGGAAAAGAAGGAAGCCCGAGCAGCTGGGTTAAACTTTTTAAAGCAAGGGCGTGCGCTTAGTGCGGTTAACAAAGTTCGTAGACATATGGGCCCGTACCCACGTCCCCTGACTAACGGCTGACTAGCGGCGTACTATCCTAGATCATTAAGTATGACACGTGGCCACCCTTAGTAGCCATAACCAGGACTTGATTACTGGCTAGTTGGTTCATGACGTACGTCCGTAACTGGGGTTGCTCGTATTCAGAGGTCGTTATTAGTGTCTAGTAGCGCTGACTACCTAACGCGCGATTAGGAAAATTTTAGTCGGGCTCGGGGCTTGTTTTGGTAGTGACTAAATATGGCTGCCGTCTCTGCGTACTACAGGGTTAGCGAGCTCGACCAATTTTTAAGCGAATATCCGCACCGCAACGCGCACGACATGCTCAGTGAATGTCTCAAGTAACCTCAATTTTAAAACGTCTATATGTATGAACGCGTCTGCGGCCTAGGGAACGGTGACAAAGGTACGTTTCGAGGACGCAGCAATGCTTTGAGTGATGAAGCACCCCCGACGCAACCAGCGCTGTCAGCATCAGTACTCATTTCTTGACGTGTACACGACAATGCAGCCTACTAAATCATGTATAGTGCAAAATCCTTGTTTCATTGGGAAGAAGTAGCAGCACTAATGCAGCTTTTATACGACCGGAAAATTCAAAGGAATGCGTCGTCTGCGTCACTACAGCACGGCGGACCATCCCCACAACCCACACTCCAACAATAATCCAGGCGTAAACATTAGAGACGACCGCTGCGGGATAAGTTACAATGAAAATATAACTCTAAAGTTACGGCCACAGATAGCTAAGAAAACTTGACAACGCTTAAAAACAGCACAAAAGCTTCTCTGTTAAATTTCAACATCCTGAATGTTCGTGTAAATGTCCAAATATTCCAACAATGGGCAATTTTAGCATCACCTTTCACAAGCAGGCTATTTGCACAGCAACGTGTTGCACCCACACAACACTCGATCCGAACACTTACTAAATGCCAAATTCTCATCGTCCGCGATGAAATAGTCGCTGTTGCCTGTTTCAGTTGGACGAACAAGCTAGAAGATACGTATTTGCAGCAATGATCTTTGCCTCCAACTATTGGTTGTAACTGACAGCAAAAAGCATACGCTGGCGAAACATGGTGACTCGTAACACCGCAACAAAAGCGGCAATGCGGCTGCTAATCGAACAGCATAAAAGCCGTTCCACTCAATATGAAAGTGTCAGAAGTTCAGAGCAGTGATTGGCCATAATGGACTGTAGCGCCGTTATCTACTTACTGCTCCCTACCAATGCATTTCAAATTTCCCGACTTCACTGTGCTCGCGTGCCCCCTGCCTGAAACTGCGCCAGCGGGAGTTCTGTTCTTTTTGTGCTTGCTTTAATTAGGTATGCGGAAGCTGTTTTGCGTCATTTCGAACGCGTAATGTTTTTCTTAGGTGGCTGGAGCCTTTGTGCGTTATTTCGAACGCGCCATTTTTTTCTTGCGTGGCTGGAGCCTCGGGGGCAGCCGCCATTCTGCGCGGCATTTCGTTTTAACGCCATTTTTTTTTTTCGTGGCCATTCGCTTTCTTTTTTTTATTTCGTGATCGCTTTCTTCGTTTACTATCGTAAAAACCAACCCAATGAGTGCTCCTGACTAAATGAACACAGGGGCTGCCGGTTATATACAAAGATTTTACCTCAAATGTACCAGCCGTTTTCTTCGCGCTAAACAACGGGGAAATGTATGACAATTGCCAGCAGTTCACGAGGTAGAATGGCTATGACTATTTAAACCGCGTGGTTTTCGAAGCCTCAGCGTGATTCCCTGACGACGGTACACAAGGCTATACGTGGGTCCGTTATCTTGCTGCGCCGGCTGATTCCGGCAGTCGCATCTACCGTTAGCGAGCTACGACGAGAAGGCAAGCCTATTTATTTATTTATTTATTCATTTACTCTAAAGGCCCTCACGGGCGTTACATAGGGGTCGCAATGAAAAAAAAACACATTGCAACAATTAAAACAGCAAGACCCATAAAAATGCGAATACAAGTACATTCATGTCGAAATGCAGTTTCAAAAAAAGGGTACACAAAAGGTGCACAACAATTATCCAATTCCTAAAATGAGACGGTTAAAAAATGACCCAGGTTCAAAAGAACACAAACATCGACCATTGATCCAATCTAAGAGGTTCAAAAATGACACAAACAGTGAAAAATGATTTATACATTGAGGAATAACTGTAACTCTTTGATAAATGAGTCGTGATTACTGAGGGTGACGATGTTACCTGGGAGCTGATTCCAGTGACGAATAGCAAGTAGGAGTGGCGAGAAGAAAAATAGGTTGGTACGCGCGAATATTGATTGAACTTTGAATACATGATCTAAACGGGAAAAAACGCGACCAGCGGTTCTTATGTGCGAGGCAGCGAAAGAAGACTGGCTGTGTTATAGCCTACGAAAAACCGATAAAAGGCTATAAAGCCGGCGTTGTTGTAAAGGTGGTAAGTTCAGGGATTGTTTCATTTCTGTTATACTTGATGTTCCTGAGTAGTTCCTGAGAATGAATCGGGCAGCTTATTTTGGAGTGCCTCATATTTACGAGATACTACTGATGGGGGTTCCAGATTTGCGCTGCATATACAATCTTTGATCGTACAAGTGTTTGGTAGGCCACAGGCTTTTTGGATGTGTTAGCTGAATGCAGATTGCGCCTAATGAATCCGAGTGATTTAGAAGCTTTGCTGGTTATTGTATCGATATGGTTATTCCAGGATAGATCAGACGTTATGTGGACCCCCAAGCAAAATAGTGACGGGGCTCACACGCGCTAGTTTTGGTAAATGTTATGGCGTTAGTTTTGGGCACATTTACTTCCATCTGCCAATCCCTACCTCATTTCGCCATTGATTAAGGTCTGCTTGCAAGAACGAGAAATCTTGGGGGTTTTTAATTTGCTTATAAATGACGCAGTCATCCGCAAATATTTGGATAGTAGAAGAGATATTATTGTTAATGGTATTTATTTATATTAAAAATAAGATGGGACCCAAGACTAAGCCCTGTGGAACACCAGACGTTACTTGAGCTAAAGAGGAGGAATGATCATTAATGGTTACTGACTGAAACCGATGGGTTAGAAAGTTCTTAATCCAACTGTTAACCTTAGTGTTGATATTAAGAGCAGAAAGTTTTTTCCTTTAAGGCGGATGTGAGGGACGTTGTCGAAGGCCTTGGCGAAATCTATGAATATAGCATCTATTTGTGAGGACGAATGTACTGCAATGTGGAGATCAGTCATTAATTCGAATAACTGAGTTTCAAAAAAACGGCCTCTCAAAAAACCACGTTGATTAGAAAAAAAGAAGCTCTGTTTTATTAGGTAGCTCATTACGGCAGATGATATTATGTGTTCCAGAAATTTGCAAACTATGCTGGTTAAGGAAATCGGTCTGTAGTTAAGAGGCACATATGGGTGGCCTGACTCGAAGATAGGGATAACACGGGCAATTCTCCAAGCCAACGGAATGGATCCTGTGTCTATCGATTGCTGAAATAAAGCAGCTAATACCGGGGTTATGACCACTTTAGTCATTTTTAGTAGTTTAGTGCATATTTCATCGGGTCCTGGTGCAGAGTTGGTCAGGAGTCTATCAATAGCTGCAGCAATACCCTCCTGAGTGATAACCAAGTCATCCATTGCTGTATCTAACGACTGTATATTAAGAGTGGCTGGTAGTAGGCTTTCATTTGTAAACACAGAACAAAAACCAGAATTGAATTCCTCTGCAGCCTCTGATGACGAAAGGTCTGTACCATTTTTAGAAAATGATGCGGACGATGATGATGAGTACTTTGGATTTATCACTTTCCAAAATTTTCTCGTGTTGGTCTGCAGTAGGCTTGTTATGCACGTTTTCGCTGCAGCGTGTTCAAAGCAAACGTCGATTCAATGGGGATGAATGTGAGCTGCAGTCTGTCGGCGCAGATCGTTTCGGTAATGCACCGAGCACACGCCATACTCCGGCCTTGGAGTTATATATGCGCGATTTGGTTGGTTTTTAAAAATGGCAAATGGTCACTGTGTAGCAAGGATAGCGCTCAAGAGGAGGAACTCAGAAGGTGGCACTCGGGATGTGGAAGGTCGAACAGCAAGGAGCGCAGAAGGAGGCGATCAGAGGAACAGGCAGGCAAGCGCACAGATTGGAGTTCACGAGACGCAGACTACAAGACAGGCAATGAAAACCGAAACAAGAGAATGTCGATGGTGGGGCAGATATTTACCGGTAGCCACAGCCGCTGTCCCGGTGCTAGGGGGAAATCTCTTTAGCGTGTGTGCAGCGTTTGCTGAATACGTCACAGTCGCGACTACCGCTCGACTACTTAGTCAACAGACTTGGGTGGTGACGTAAATGCTGTTTCGGTTAGTCGGGGCCTAGTGAGCGCTGATTTGCGTAAGTCTTGATTAAGCAGTCGGGGCTACTAAGTTTAGTCAGCCCCTAGTAAGCAACTGACCGTGAACACGGACCGTGGTTTCTAAAGCAAAGCTTTCTAGCTCTATCAGTCAACGGTTCTTTCGTGGCGTGCGGGACAACAAACTCTTAACGCGTCGGAGGCTGGGGGGTGGCGGAGGGACGAAGGGCAGAGGGTTTCACTCACGGATCACACTAGAGATGGCGCCGAAAATTTCCCCCGCGTTCCCTGCGCGGGATTTCCTGCTCGCCGGCGGCAGCGTCGGCGGCACGACTTTGTCGTCTGCTTCCGCGGTGGTTGTTTTGGGCCTGCTTTGATGAAGCTTCGCGGCCATTGCGCGGTGCCTTCACAGGGCTTGATTACGTTGTTCGACAGCACCTCCAGGGTTACTCGCACCCGACGGAATTGAGTGGTCGTACGGCAGACATGCGTTAAGGATTGGTTTGCAGCGCGGGAAACAAAATTTTCAAACCTCATACAGGCATCTGGCCGCTAAAGAAACGCTAACTTTTGCGCACTGCTTTCCACGAATGGGACTCCGTTTTCTAAATTGGTGATTACCAATTCGGTAGTGTTTAAAGAGCTGTTACAAAAGGGGAAAGAAGTAACAGGTTGTGATAAATATTATTTTTAAAAGTTCCCTGAGCTTTCTCGCAATTCTCAAACTTACTGAAATAACTAGTTTGACCCGGTATAAATGGGAATCACTCAGCTCACATGAAGAATTGTTTCGGTGTCTGCGCTTCTGTCGCACGGTGGAGTAGCCCCAAGCTAGCACATCAGGATGGCTTGGTTCCGCTGTCTTACCGTTCCAAAAATCCGCCTCTCCGTTTTCTCTCCACCGACTCACGGCCGCGCTACAGCGGCGGCTTCCGCCGCTGTAGCCTTGGCCGTGGCCGACGCTGCTGCTGCGTGAGGGACGCCGCCCCCACGACTTTAAGCTAATGGCCGGCAGGATATCTGGTATCACGCTTTATAGAGCCACTAATGTGCGAATTCAAGTGACGTCGCATGGCAATAGTTGTGGGTGTAGTTTAAAGGTTTCCTTTCCAAACACTTTCACAGCGTGGATTGGAGCCAATGTTTTTTTTTCTTATCTTTCTGTAAACTGCATGTGTATATATGGTGACTATAGGAGAAGAGAGCTTAGCTGTTTGCGCTGTTTTCTTGTGTCGCTGTACTTTCTTTGTGCCTTCTCTAGGACTTCTAAGCACCACTATTGCAATTACATATAAAACTAGCCCCAAGTAACGCAAGAACGTGATCCCTGGCCACTTCTTGATGGATGCAGATGTCTATCTCTATTTGTTCTAGACGACCATATATCATACATTTAAACTACAGCCGTTATTGTGTACAATTTCCTAAATGGTCTAAAAAATGCCAGTGGAACCTGGTTTAATATTATTGCTTTATAAAAAACGCACGCATCATTGACTGCTATCAAGGGGGCTAATAAAATCATAAAACGGCGCAACTTCTTGTAGTGATCCATGCGACGATCTGTTTTCTCAAACTAAAGCTCAGAACTAATATCTCGTTTAAGGGCGCAAATAAATTTGGTTAAACCAAGAGTATTTAATTACTTTCAAATTCCGTCAACTGCATTGAAGGTATAAATAACAAATACCAGCTCAAAAAGTATAAATGGGAATTTATCTGATCGCACACTGTAGTAGTAGCCGTGCTTGTACCATACACGTATTACAGAAAA